>CM070302.1:12265087-12286019 GCA_036321655.1 Quercus alba | reverse complement strand
TGTTGTGTGTGAAAAATATCGCAAGATTGCATAAGTGTATACATGTTATGACGATTTGAGATATGAGAAAATCACTTTAACTCACACATAATCATAACTGTTTGATGGGAACTATCACCTTCGAGGTACATCCTATAACTCCCACATCTCCTAGAATACACGCTTGCAATCATATATAAAGCATTTTGATTTTTTTTTTCTTTTATTTTTCTTTGCATATTTTTCTTTTGAGTAAACCATGTATGAGCATATAAGAGATAGAAAAGAAATACCTAATTATGTTAAGTATTTGACATTCCAATTTTGCTATGCCAAAGCACACAAATGTCATTCATGATTGGTGGGCAACAGTGGTGAGATGGTTATTTATGCCTTTCTCTTAGGATTTTCTTGTCATTCCTGTCAAAAAGAGTGATACGAGTATTAAGTACAAGAGATTACTTAATCGTACTTATTACAAACACGAGCCACAAAGCTCACTTACTTAGTTGTGCATAGAGATGCTCATCTAAGCTACAAAAGATACAAAGTTTAGAAAATTTTGTTTCAATTGCCATCCAAGATACACAAGTACCAATGTACACAAAACACACATTTTTTTTGTATTTTTCTTATTTTTTTCAATTTTTTTTAATTTTTATATGAAAAACAAAATAAACAAAAATGAAAATAAACAAAAACATGTTAACACAAAGCAAAGCATAAAAACTAGACTAACTCAAAACAATAAAGCAAAACACATAAGTAATGCAAACAAAAACAAGAAAAGGAGAGAGAAAAAGTGATAAAATCACTTGGAACCCTTTTTCTTCCATACCTTGGAAGAACCTTTCCATCTAGCAAACCCTTGAACTGGAGGTGAGGGGGAAGAATTGAAATCGTTCAAGTTCAAAAGGAACATGAGGGCTTTGAGAAGATCTCCAAGAGGAGCAAAAGAGGATGGAAACTGATTCTGGTTTCCCGATATGATCATGCCGTTTCTCTGTTGAGTGGCTAACCACTTATAGCAATTAGGTCGAGTATGATCGGTTACTCCACAGTGATGACAGGGATGCTGCTTCTTCTGTTTAGGCTTTTGAGAGTTAGCCTTTTTAGCCCTAGAGGTTTTAGTCTCATTCTTAGCAAGTTTAGGGAGTGCTCCTAAGATAGACTTACCCTTATCTATGTTCTCACTAGCTAATTCATTTTTAACTTCATTGTTGTTAGCAAGGAGGAACAAAAATAGTAGCACTAGTAGAAGCAATACTAGGAGAAGAGAAACCATACCCTAAACATGTTAGATCAGAAGCAGATTTCTGAAGACTGAGCATCTCATCAAGCTTTGCACTTGAAGTCCTTTCCAATTGAGTTCTGACTTGAAACAGCTCCGCTTCAAGCTTCTTGGTCTTCTCAGCCAAGAAATTGTTTTCAAAACCTCAATGCTCCAATAGTTTGATTGGCTTCATCAAACCTTTTGGAAAGCTCTTCACGATCAAGTTCCACATCACTGAGCTTCTTGGTGGCCAACTTATAAAGTTTCTCATGCTTCTTAGAAACTTTGTAAAATTTCTCATAGGCTGTATGGATATCATCTTGATCATCCATCTTCTCGAACTTAGACTTCACCAAGTCCTCTTCTTCATCCGCATCTTCAACAATCCCTTCAATAGGATAGACAGTGGCAATGAAGCCATTCAAGATTCCATCATCCTCATTGTCGAAATCATCTTCAGGCTCGGTGTCACTTAATGTAGCAACAAGTGCCTTGCTTTTCCCAATAGTCTTGAGATATGTGGGGCACTCTTATTTCATGTGACCAAAACCTTGACACCCAAAGCACTTTGGTTTTGCAAGAACAATGTACTAACCGCCATCCCTAGCATCCTTCTTCCCTTTGTCTTGGCTTTTAAACTAAGAAGAACTGGATTACCTAAGGTCCTTGTTGAAGCCCTTCCCATTGGCATTCTTCATGAACTTTTTGAATTGCCTCATAATGTAGGACTTCATCTTAGAATCCTCATTGTCTAAAGACTCATTAGTATCATTGCTCTTGGCCATCAACGCCATGCTCTTGCCCTTACCCGACTTACCAATTCTTGTTAAACCTAACTCATAGGTTTACAGATTACCAACCAGCTCTGTCAAAGGAATCTTGTTATTGTTCTTTGATTCCTCAATTGCAGTGATCTTGGCATGAAATCTCTCAGGTAGAGATCTGAGCACCTTTCTCACAATCTTGGGTTCAGGAATGGTTTCCCCAAGATTGAAAGTTAAGTTCACTATGTCCTTAAGCTTGGCATAGAACTCATTAAACGACTCATCCTCCTCCATCTTGATCTCTTGAAAACTTGTAGTGAGCCTCTGAAGTTTTGAATCCTTGATAACCTTAGTTCCCTTATAAGTTGTCTGGAGAATGGTCCATGCTTCCTTAGTAGTTTCAGTGGAGGATATCTTCTTGAATTCCTCATTAGTGACCGCACTGAATAAGGTATTCAATGCCCTACTGTTGAAGTTTGCCACTTTGATCTTGGCATCATCCCAATTGGCTGGCACTTCCTTTGGCTTGGTCCAGCCTATCTGAACAGCTTGCCACACCTTCTCATCTAGAGACTGCAAGAAAGCTTTCATGCATACTTTCCAGTATGCATAGTTAGTGCCATCAAATAAAGGAGGTATAATAAGAGACTGTTCTCTGTCCATAATAAACAGGGGTTAATGGATCACACAGCAAAGATTAAAATGTATTGACCCATTGTGATGTATTAATTGATTAATTAGCCAATTTTATTAATTAATCTAATTAATCAAATTAACATGCAAATGCGTGGTAGCACAAACAAATCATCAATTAAACTAACTGCAGCGGAAAATAAATTGACACAGTGATTTGTTTATGAATGGGGAAAATCTACACAGCAAAAACCCCACTTGTGATTTTAAGGTCACCACTCCTGAAAATCCACTATTATCACAACAAGCGGTTACAAGTAAAGGAATCTCAGTACCTTATACCAACCTATAGTTGAACCTTTATCCCAATACCTAATTGGATTTGTTCTGTAGTGGTAATCTCTCATTTTCAATTCACGGCTCCTAGTACGTGACTAACCAATTGTGCGGATTCCAATACGCGACTTTAATCACCAACTAGAGAAAGTTGTTGGCTGCAAAGTTCTTCAATTCATCCCAATAATGAAGTTCAAAAAGATGCTAGGTCACAAAATCCAATGGTGCACAAACACAGCAACTTCTTCACAATAATGATAAACTAGGGCAAATTCTGTCTTCGGTCACAATTTTCTTGAACAAACTTTGCTCAACACTTATGCAACTTGTGTCACCTTTGACGGCCCTTAAAATAATCCTTTTATATGTCTAGGGTTGTAAGAAAAGAAAGCCCAAACATATAATCATGGATTAAAGTCAAAATAGAACCAAAATTTTGTTTTTCATAAACCTTGACAAATACCCTATATGTCGAGCTACTGTCGAGCCACGGGCTTCAACAGCTTTATAGGTCTCGATAGATAGCTAGCTATCGAGTTTTAATGGACAACACTTTTTCAGTTTGAATCTTCGACAGACTTGCATGCCTTCAACACTTAAACTTGAAACAAGGTTTCTTGAAGTATTAAACACATCCTAGATCTACCCAAATACAAGTAAAGTACATTTTATCAAATGATTAGCTAATTACATAAAATAGTGACATATGTTTCTATCAAGTGAATTACATATGTCCTAACAAGTACATTATTGGCTACATATTAGGTGAGACTGGTTTACAATTATTATGACTCCTATAACAATAATTAATTCTGAAATAATATATAGGTATTGGTTGTTATCAAAATTCAAAATATAATTTCCTTAAATTGAAAAACTTTTGCCATGGTAATCACAATTTTGCTCATCATCAATAAAACACCTATAAATTTTCCTTACTTTTTTTTTTTTTTTTTTTTTTTTTGAAAAAAACAAACACACATACACAAGGGAGAGGGAAAGGGAAAGAAGTTTTAACACAATGACACACCACAAAGTGTTTAGCTTACTTGTAATACTTTGTCAACTGGACATTTGGTTAGTTTCTCCTTAAAATAGAATGATGTGGTAATGAGTTTTGATCTCCACCAAAGGTTTAATTAGTGAGTGATTTACCAATTTCTCTTTAAAAAGGAAAATGCCTAGTTAAAAAACTACTGGGCGTTAGTCACTACAGACTCTACTCAAAAGTCATTGTAACCTTTTAAAAAGAGTGTTACACACAATACATTTTCTTATTAAGCAATAATTTTCATTACTTTAACATTAAAAAATAATAATTTATTATTAGTAAGGAAGGATTAGTAGCGACAAAATTCAAAAAAAGTGCCAATCACCCACAATGTCATGCTGCTTAATTTCATCATTATGCTCAATAATAATACCATTTGCATCATTTTCCAAAATAAATAAAGCTAATAAAATAAAAAGTATAACAGAGATTTGTTTGAATGCGAGCCCATTAAAACAGAAAATAATAAAATAGAAAGTACCGATTAGTGATTTATGAATAAACAAAGAGTAGAGCCCACCTTCACCCAAAAAAGATGTAGAGCCCACATGAAAGTTCAAAGATGCCAATTACGCCTACGTAGCCCATGAGATTCTTAGACTTAACGAAAAGTTTATCATATAAATTATGGATTTAAATATGAAAACCTTCCAACTTCTCTATATAAAGGCTATGGACTTATATCTTTATTGTCTTGGGTACTTACACAGAAGCTGGTTAATTTAGCTATAAATGAAAGTAGGTGTTTCACAAAATTTCTCAATGGGGTGGCCTTTAGTGAAGTCTTTGTTGTGGGCTTTACTACTCTTTGTTCAAATTCGTGAGCATAGAGCTTGTATTGAGGAAGAGAGGGTGAGTCTCCTAGAATTGAAAGCATTTCTAAAATCCCACACTAATTATACCAAGCCCCTTCTTCCAACATGGGTTTATGAGAAAAAGAGCGAGTGTTGTAGTTGGGAGCAGGTCAATTGTAGCACTATCACTGGTCACGTGATCAATCTCACGCTCTCCGATATAAACCACATGGAGGGGACTTGGTTCCTAAACATGTCCCTGTTGCAGCCTTTCAAGGAGTTAAGAATTCTTGATTTATCTTACAATGGAATTGCTGGTTGGTTGGGAAATGAAGGTACGTGAGCCTTTGCTTCTATTCTACTATCATACGGCCCACTCCAAAAACACACACACACTCATTTATGCTTAATATAAGAAAGGCTTGGGACCATGGTAATTAGATTTGATTACATATCCCAAATCAAATTAAAAATATTATAGTTGGACGACTTCTCTCAATTTGACTAATGAAATTTATTTTAGAGGAGTCATTTTAATCATTAGATTAGATATAATTTCTCATTCATAGATACAATAATTATGAACCAAAATTTTAAACTAAGGAAATCATTTTTCCTATCAAAAAATTATTTTGGCTGATTTTGTTAGAGCATGGGAATGACTACTGTTATATTCGTTAGCTAGCAAATGAAGTTATAAATTTAAGAAGGTAATGACAGATTATTCTTAATTGATAAATTGGTCCTCTTAATAAAAAGCATTACAAGCCCACAAAGCTCTAGCAGTTGCACATTATATTTAACTAGTGTGTACGTAGCTCCGTGTATATGCACAGTACAATTAAAAATAATCACAATTATATGATTCAAATTATACCTTTTTTTTAGTAGATGTTCAAATTATACAAGGCATTAGCTTGCACTTTTTTTTAAGTCATACAATTCTAAAATATGTAATGGTTTCTCGTTATATATATATGCATAGATAATCTAGAATTTAATTGGTTTTAAACTCTTCAGTATTTGCATCCAATAATTCACTTGCCATCCTCCTCAAAAAAATAAAAATAAAAAAAAAATAAAAATTCACTTGCCATAAAAATTTAAAACTTAGATAGACACATGGCGGAAAATTGGATTCTAATTGAAATCTAATTTAGAATATAATTAAATTTGGACCCTACAATTTTTACACTCAATAATTCACTTGATACAAAATTAAAAGTTAAATAAGATACGTGGCTCAAAATTAAGAATCCAATTAAAAACTAATTGAATTTTCTTGACTTTGGCTATTAATATATATAGACATTAATGAAAGAAAATTCTCTAATAATAAAAAAATTGAAAATTAGAGTCGGACATCATTTTTGTTGGACCTTAATCCAAGTAATGAATCATCATTATGTCAACTATTTTTGCAGCACTGACAGTGCAACTGGGACAGCGCTCTATCCTATTCGCTTATTATTGTTTTCTTGGATGTTTATACCATGTTTGAAACATGCAAAGCCAAGTAATGTATCTGGTGTTAATGCTAAATTTTCATTTTTCATCTTTTTTTTTTTTTTTTTTAATAGATAATTTAGAACATGATTGTATGTAACTTTCATAAGAGGTGTTTTTATGAAGTTTTAGTGATGATACTTGCACCAAAATCTTGATTTAATATTTAATATTTATTGTAATTGCTTTCTTCCATTTGTATTTCTTTCTTTCAATCATGGTTTTAAAAACAGGACCAGAGGCAAAACTAGATTTATCTTCGGTTTTCGGTTTTTGACTGGTTTTCCTGGTTATTTTCGGTTTTTACCAGACCGGATTGGCATCCGATTCCCGATTGAACTAGTCAGTCCGGTCAAGTTTTTAAAACAATGGTTTCGATACTAGGTGTGCACAAGAGAATAACTAATTGCTAAGACTATTTGGTCAACAATTTAATAATCAACTCAATACCAAATCAAAATTCTTTGATTGAAGATTTTAACTAAATGCCAAAACAAAATCCATTAACTTACCACTAAGACCATTTTCATATGTATTGCTTTGTTTGAATATGTTAATTAAATATTTTGAAAAATTCGCCTCGAAATTCAAAAATGGATCCAAATTAAGATTTTAATTGAAGATTTGGGGGATATGAATTAGTGAGAATGATTCCAAATGCAGTGGTTTTGGGGTTAAATATAACATCAAAACTCTATTTTTCTTTTACCTTGTTTTAACTATCATGGTTGGAAAAATCCCACTATATTTTATCTATAGCATATTTGTTTATAATACTAAAAGATAAAAAAATAAATAAAATAAAAATTTGAACAAAAATGAATTTTCTTCTTTATTTGTTATAATATATAGAGAACAAAAAATTCCTTATTTTCAAAATCTTGAACAAAAATGAATGAACACAACATTTTCACTAATTACAAAAAGAAACAATATGAATATAAAAAAATAATTAAAAAAAAAAAAGAAAACTCTTTTCTTTTGGTTGGATTTTCAAAGGGTAAGATAAACGAGTTTTTTAAAAATTAATAGTTCAATAAATTTTAAATGAAATATTCTTATGAAAAAGTATCATGTTATACTACTTTGTTATGTTATAGAATCATGCCAAGCACGGGTCAAAAGCTAGTTATATGTAACATGTGAATATTACTGCTTTCTCTCTCTCTCTCTCTCTCTCTCTCTCTCTCTCTCTCTCTCTCTCTCTCTCTCTCTCTCTCTCTCTCTCTCTCTCTCTCTCTATATATATATATATATATATATTGATGATGCCGGAAATAATACCACCAGTGAGTCACACGTTCCTCGTACGATCGCAAATGGCACCTGCACAACGAAAAGGAATAACCTAGCAGAGAGTACCGGTGTGGTACCGGCCAAACACCCTCCAAAGGTCAAGTTAGAACTATTCTCACTGCTCTAGAGTGCTAGAGAGGGTAAAATTATGCGTACCTTGGTTTGTGAGGGTGCTTGGGTTTTTATAGTAGTAGAGGGTTGACCTCTTTTCCTTGGAGTAGAAGTCTTTTCCTTATAGGAGTCTTCTTGGGCGTATTTTACGGGATTCTTTCCATATAAGAGTCCTTAGGTTTCATGAAACGTGGGGAGCAAGTTATTTACTTATATACGTAAACGTGCAGATCAATCATTACATAGACTGACGCCGTCAGTTTAAGTTTACCCCGTCAGTTTATGTTTACCCCGTCAGCTTCAGGATGTCCAGCTTTATATGCGGAGTTCTTTTTCTTCATATCCCCGTCGGCCTTGAAGGAATGCTGACGGCAAAAACACCTCGTCACCCTTGTCAAGCGTATGCCGTCACTCTTGTCTACCTAATTTTATCCTCATCACTTGCCCCCTACTCCATACCTCCGTCAAACTCTATACTGACAGGTTGTGGAGTTTGTTTTCTAAAGAGGCAGGGATATCGTTCGCGTGGATCTGTGCATTTAATGCCTTGGACAGGTGGCTCATTCCTATTGGCTCTGCTTTTGACGAGACGTCGCTTCGTCTTCCGCACCATTTTTTCCATATATAAACAGCACTTCCCCTCATTTTTTCACTATCTCATCCTTGTTGATCTTATGGAGAGAAAGACCGTCGCTCACATTCCATCACTTTTTGGTCCGTTAGCTCAAACGTCACCGTCATTAGAGCCATCCAGAAAGTCACCAGACCGGTAAGTTTTCATCTCCACTTCTTTCTTCTTTCTCTCTCTTTTTTATTTCTACCTTATTAGTGAGAACGTCAGTCTAGGTACTTAGATTGGATCCGTCACTTGTAGGTAGTCAGATGTCAAGTGATGCGTCTTGTGAGGAGTCATCAGCCCGCGAAGGAGCGGGCTACGACGAGACCTATGGTTCTGGAGATGAGTCAGAATTTTCCCTTTCGTCAGAGAGAGAGACGTCGGCACAATCTCCTGATGTTGATGAGAGTTTGGCTAAG
This sequence comes from Quercus alba, assembly GCA_036321655.1. Classification (NCBI taxonomy): domain Eukaryota; kingdom Viridiplantae; phylum Streptophyta; class Magnoliopsida; order Fagales; family Fagaceae; genus Quercus; species Quercus alba. The sequence continues at coordinate 12,277,241 of CM070302.1, read as the reverse complement.
GGAGATAAGGAAGAGGAGAGAGGGGATGGAACGGATGTTGACGAAGAGGAGAGAGGGGATGGAACGGATGTTGACGGAGAGGAGAGTGACGGGAATGAGGGATCCAGTGAAGGAACCTCAGAGGGTCCCGGAGATAACCGTCCCTTCATTCTTCTTGAGGATTGGGCCGTCAACAAATTTTCGCCTAGGATGAGTGGTAAAGTTTTCAGGGAGTTACGTGTTCGTTATTAAATCCCAGACCATATCCCAATCCGTCTCCCTAGAGAGGATGAGAGGTGTTACTCTGGGAGGACAGCTGACGTTGGCATGTATGATGCCATGTTCGCTGCGGGACTTAGGTTACCATTGACGGCCCTACACCGTCAACTCGCAGACTTCCTAGGCATATCCGTCACCCAAATTGCCCCTAACGCTTGGAGGACGTTCATAGGAGCTGAAATCCTATGGGGCAATCTTAGTGAAGGACACCGTCAACTTACGCTAGACGAATTCTTTTATTGCTATAGGCCTCATCATATCGCCTCGTCCAAGGGGACATATCATTTCAACGCCAGGGAGAAAGGGTTACAGCTTGTATCAGACATGCCGGACTCAAATAGGAACTGGAAGAGTAGGTACTTTTTTGTTGAAGGGACGGATTGGGTTTGCCGTCAGGAAAAGTGGGCGACAATGCCTCGCGGCTATTTTGACAATACTTGGGCCTTTGTCAAGGACTCAAGTTGACCCCGTCAGCTATGTTCTTTCCGTTTATTTTATGAGGTGACGTTATTAACACTTTGTTTCTTTCAGCTTATACCCGTCCGCACGTAGCTGACGAGCAAGAGGAGTTCATCCAACGGATTCTAGAAATCCCTTTGGAAGATCGTAAGTGCAGGGATTTGATCACTCTCGACACCTTTCATCTATATTGTGGGGGTCCAAAACTGTCAGCGGCTGCCCGAAGGTTGGAGCAATTTGCACGCCGACGTGAGTAAACTTTTATTTATCCCGTCAGTTTTATTCCTCCGTTACTTGCCCCAACGGTGTTTTTGTGTTGTAGAAATGGACTCTGCGAAGCAAAGGATAAGGTTTGCCGCAGCCTGTCAGAAGGAGGAGAGAAAGAATAAGGAGGCAGCAGGGGAGGCCTCGTCAACTCCAAATGCCATTGCTAAGGTGACGAAGAGGAAGCCTGACGGTGGTGACAGCCGTCCCACAAAGAAGGTTGCCGTCACTCCTGGGGACGAACCACTGAAGGAGAAGTCCCCTCGTAAGCCCAGTCATGGCGCGGGCAAGGGGGTGATGACCTCTACCGGTCCCGTTAGCGAGGGCCTCTACCGTCTCCTGACTCACAAGGATTATACCGTCGGGGAGGTCGGGTCCTTAATAAAACCGACGGACATTGAACCTTGCGACCAGGTGGGGACGGAGGACCTAGGGGCGTCAGCCCTCTTCGACCTCACCAGGGTATGTTTACTACAATTTTGTTTGGGGAAGCTTTGCTTTGCTTTGGTATATTTTTTGACTAACGGATATGTTTTCTTAGGCCTTGGTGCGCGTCAAGGCCCTTCAAGACCGTTGTGCGGCGAAGGAGGGGGTCGTCACTCGAGTTCGCAAGCACAATACGAACCTGTTGAACCAGCAATCTCAGTACAAGGAAGCCGTCCGTATCCTCAACAAGGAGCTGCAGGAAGTTAAGGAGAAGCTGACGGAGGTTAGCCGTCAGAATGATAAACTCCAGGAGGAGGTGACGGATCTCGGTGAAAAGCTGCAGACGGCGGGGGCTGACGCGATCAGAGATTTCAAAGTGTCGCAGTCCTTCTTTGACTCGTGTAGTGAATATTATGGCACCGGGTTCGAAGACTGCCTTCAGCAGGTCGCGTCGACCTACCCGGAGTTGGATTTGTCCGGGATCACCATGGATGACGGAGACAACAGCCTCTGTCAACCTACTCCAAGGCATGACGACAGTGTGGTCCTGGCTCAGCCTGCTGCCAATCCTGTTGCTTCTGATTCTCCCGCCGTGATTGTGGATGTTGAAGACCATCAAACTGACGGCAATGATGCTGATGTTCCTGCCCCTTAGCCTTTATTTCGTATTTTGGCCATGTATAAAATAGTTGTATTGGAGAACAGTTGTAATTTTAAACAATGTTTAAGTACTCTTTTTGTTTTCTTCGGGCTTTTGTTTATGTACAGTTGTGTATGTGTTTTAATTTCCGTAGCTTTTATATCTCTTTGTTGATGGCGGCCCTAGACGAAATTTTGGTAAATATTCCCATCTGCTTGGACCACGTCAGCTCTTTGAACTGTTGGAAGCCCCCGTCGGTATGACACCGTGTCAAGGCTCCAAGCTCCGTCGGCTTGGTGACCATCGGTTTACAGCTCTCGTTGGTTGGTTACACTGTTTTTAGGTCGTCAATCTCTTAAATCCGTCAGCTTGATGACTCATTATTGTATGTCTTGGTTTGAGGGCTACGTCCCTATGATGATTGCTTCATCTATTGGCCGTCAGCTTTTTAGCTTTATCATTTCCCTACCGTCATTTTCATGGCCTTAGCCTTGATGTCTTTGACATCTTTTTTGGCCCGTCAGTTTTTAGGCCTTGATGTATTTAACATCTTCGTTAGACCGTCAGTTATTTAGGACCTCGTCCATATAATGATTGCTTCATCTTTTGGACCGTCAGCTTTTTAGCTTTTCCGGACCGTCATTTTCACGGCCTCAGCCTTGATGTCTTTGACATCTTTTTTGGCCCGTCAGTTTTTTAGGCCTTGATGTATTTAACATCTTCGTTAGTCCGTTAGTTTTTTAGGACCTCGTCCATATGATGATTGCTTCATCTTTTGGACCATCAGCTTTTTAGCTTTTCCGGACTGTCATTTTCACGGCCTTAACCTTGATGTCTTTGACATCTGTTTTGGCCCGTCAGTTTTTTTTTTTTTAGGCCTTGATGTATTTAACATCTTCGTTAGTCCGTCAGCCTTTTAGCTTTTTCGAACCGTCATTTTCACAGCCTTAGCCTTGATGTCTTTGACATCTTTTTTGGCTCGTCAGTTTTTTAGGCCTTGATGTATTTAACATCTTCGTTAGTCCGATGTTATGGACTTAGTGATTTTGGCCGTGAACTTAGTGGACCGTAGAAAAAATACACTTCAGCAATTTCTGAATAAAACTCCTCTTATTGCCATGCATTTAAATAAAAGTAATTAAAACCAAATCCTGCCCCTTGGGCTAAAAAGAAAAATTGTTGCAAAAGATTAAAGTAAATGATAGTTCTGAGGAGTGAGAATAAAGTTTTGCTGGAATGTAAAATAAAATAAGAAAAAGTTGAACTTCATGCTGTCGCTCCTACTGGTAGTACTTTCGTAGGTGCTTGGCGTTCCATGGGTGCGGCAGTTTCTTTCCTTCCAACGTCTCTAGATGGTATGTGCCTTTCCTTTGCCACGACGTGACTCTGTAAGGTCCTTCCCAATTGGGGCCGAGTTTCCCTTGGGTAGGGTCCCTAGCGGCGCCCATGACCTTTCTAAGAACAAGGTCTCCAACCTGGAAGTCCCTGTGTTGGACCCGAGAGTTGTAATGTTTAGCCATATGGTCCTGGTACCGAGCGAGCCTTTGTTCTGCTATTGCTCTGATCTCGTCTATTAGGTCCTGCTGTAGTCGCATAGCCTCGTCGTTTTTGTTCTCGTCATGGTTGTGCACCCTGTAGCTTGTGAGCCCAACTTCTGCCGGAATGACCGCTTCGCCTCCATACGTCAGTCGGAATGGTGTTTCCCCTGTGGGTGTCCTTGCTGTCGTCCTGTATGCCCATAATATGCTTGGCAATTCATCGGGCCATATACCCAATGCCCCCTCGAGCCGAGTCTTGATAATCTTGAGCAAGGATCGGTTTGTTACTTCGACTTGGCCATTAGCCTGAGGGTGGGCGGGGGAGGAATAGTGGTTCTTTATTCCTAGTTGTGAGCAGAAATCTCGAAAGGGGTCATTGTCGAATTGCCGTCCGTTGTCCGAGACAAAGACTCTAGGAATGCCAAACCTGCATATGATGCATCTCCAAACAAAGCTTCGTACGTTCTTCTCCGTGATTGTGGCCAAAGCTTCAGCTTCCACCCATTTTGTGAAATAGTCGATGCCTACCACCAGGAACTTTAGCTGTCGTGCTGCTATAGGGAAGGGTCCCATAATATCTAGGCCCCACTGTGCGAACGGCCATGGGGCCATCATCAGGGTCAGCTCTTCGGCCGGTTGTCTAATAATATTGCTGAACCTTTGGCACTTGTCGCAGGCCCTGACATAGGCTTCGGCGTCCTTCTGCATGGTGGGCCAATAGTACCCTGCTCACACAAGCTTGTGTACCAACGATCTGGACCCTGAGTGGTTTCCACAGATTCCTTCATGCACCTCTCTCATGACGTAGTCTGCCTCTTCCATACCCAAGCATCTCAAATATGGTCGGGAGAAACCTCTTTTGTAAAGGACGTCTTTTATCAGGACGAACCTCGCTGCTTGGACCTTAAGTTTCCTTGCGGTTTCCTTTTCGTCTGGTAAGACCCCCTCTTTCAGGTATGAAACTAACGGCGTCGTCCAGCTTCTGTCGGAGCATATTTCCTGCATGTTGCTGAGATCTATTAGCGGAGAGAGCTGCACGAAGGAGAGTACATTACCAGGGATGACCATTTGTTCTGCTGAAGCGGCCTTTGCGAGGCGGTCGGCTCGCTCGTTTTCTTCTCTGGGAATTTGGATGACTTTGGCTTCTAGGTCATCCATTCTCGCCTTTACTTCATCAAGGTACTTCTTCATCTTTTCGCCCTTGCACTCGTAGTCTCCATTTATTTGGTTAGTGACGACCTGTGAATCACAATAGATGACTACCCTCGCGGCTCCTGCTGCTTTGGCGAGGTCGAGCCCCGCTATCAGAGCCTCATACTCTGATTCATTGTTGGTGGCAGGGAAGTCGAGACGGACCATACATTCAATGGTGTCTCCTTCGGGTGATAATAGCATAATGCCGGCCCCTGTGGCTTGTCTGTTGGATGACCCGTCCGTATATATACTCCATTGAGGGGACTCTGCTGCCCCCTTATCTTCATCATGAGTGAACTCAGCTATAAAGTCGGCAACGATCTGTCCCTTGACAGCGGTCCGTGGGCGGTACTGGATATCAAATTCGCTCAGTTCTATAGCCCATAATGCCAATCGTCCCGCGGCCTCGGGACTGTTCATTGCTCGCCTTAAGGGCTTGTCAGTCAGGACGTTCACTGTATAGGCTTGGAAGTACGGTTTGAGCTTGCGGGCTGCCGTAATTAATGCGAAGGCAAGTTTTTCCATGGGCAGGTATCTTTCTTCGGCACTATGAAGTGCTCGGCTTGCATAGTATACGGGCTTTTGCACTTTCTCTTCTTCTCTGATTAAGGCCGCACTAACGGCTGCGCAGGAGACGGCTAGATAGAGAAAAAGCTCTTCTCCTGGCTGCGACGGGCTTAGTAATGGTGGGGAGGAGAGGTAAGCCTTCAATTCTTCGAATGCTTGCTGGCATTCGTCAGTCCACTCGAAGGATTTCTTCAATGTTCGGAAGAAGGGCAAACACTTGTCCGTTGCCCTTGATACGAACCTGTTTAGTGCCGCTATCTTTCCGTTGAGGCTCTGCACCTCCTTCACATTTCTTGGTGGTGCCATATCCAAGATGGCCCGGATCTTGTCCGGGTTTGCTTCGATTCCCCTCCGAGACACCATGAATCCTAAGAATTTTCCTGCCGTTACTCCAAAGGCACATTTTCCTGGATTAAGCTTCATGTTGTAGGAGCGAAGTGTGTCGAATGTTTCTTTGAGATCTCCCAGATGATCTTCCTCCCTTTGGCTTTTTACCAACATGTCGTCCACATAGACTTGGACATTCCTCCTAATCTACTGCGCGAACATTTTGTTCATGAGTCTCTGGTACGTTGCGCCTGCGTTCTTCAGGCCGAAGGGCATCACCTTGTAACAGAAGAGGCCTTGGCTGGTTACGAACGATGTTTTCTCTTGATCGGCTTCATGCATTCGGATTTGGTTGTACCCCGAGAAAGCGTCCATAAAGCTCAACAACTGGTGTCTAGCCATAGAGTCTACTAGGACATCGACCCTCGGGAGGGGGTAGCTATCCTTGGGGCAGGCCTTGTTGAGGTCGGTGAAGTCCACGCACATCCGCCATTTCCCGCTCGCCTTTTTGACCATCACTACATTTGCTAACCAATCAGGATAGTATACTTCTCTAATAAAACTTGCTTCCCGTAACTTTCTGACTTCTTCTGCTATGGCTCGGTCTCGCTCGGGGCCAAACACTCTCTTCTTTTGTCTGATAGGTGGAAAGGCGGGCGATACGTTCAACCTGTGCACCATGACTGAAGGATCTATTCCCGGCATATCTTTATGACCCCACGTGAATACGTCTTGATTGCGTCTGAGGAAGGTTATGAGCTCCTGACGGATCGTGGTGTTAGCAAGCGTTCCAATTTTGGTCATTCAGCTAGGATCGGAACTGTCAAAGGGTATCTCTTCTAACTTCTCAATCGGCTCTGTTACCGTCCAACGCTCTTCTATGCTTAAAGCCTGAACCTGATCCTCCATTTCCATCATGGCTATGTAGCATTCGCGTGCGGCTATCTGACTCCTGCGCAGTTCCCCTACTCCATAGTCAGTCGAGAACTTTATCATTAGGTGGTAGGTGGAAGTTACTGCCTTCCATGAGTTGAGCGTGGGTCGCCCGAGGATAGCGTTGTAGGCTGATGAGCAATCGACTACCAAGAATGTCACGTCCCTGGCTATCTGTCGAGGGTAGTCGCCTACAATGACGGATAATGTGACCGCGCCCAATGGGAATACCCGGCTCCTGCTGAAGCCAACAAGCGGGGCATTTGTTGGGATCAATCGCTCCCTGTCGATCCTCATCTGCTGGAACACCGTGTAGTATAGAATATTTGCTGAACTGCCATTGTCGACTAGCACCCGGTGCATGTTGTAGTCTCCCACACGCAGGCTGACGACGAGTGCATCGTCATGTGGATGGTGAAGGCGTCGCGCGTCTTCTTCTGAGAATCCGATTACAGGACCTTCTCTCTGTGCTATCTTCGGCACGACTCCCGTCAGCTGAACATTTTGTACCATCCGAAGATAGGTCTTGCGGGCTTTCTTGGATGACCCGATGGCAGCCGTTCCTCCTACAATCATCCTTATATCCCCGATCAGAGGTCTCGGTCGCTCGTTGTCCCGTCGGGGGTGTTGGTCTTGTGCGGGGGGATCCGCTTTCTCCTTGCTAACGAATCTTTGTAGCTTTCCTAGTCTGATAAGGGCCTCAATCTGCTGCTTGAGGTCATAGCAATCAGCCGTGTCGTGGCCGTGGTCGCGGTGGAAACGGCAATACTTATCCCGGGAACGTTTGTTGGGGTCACTTTTCAGTTTTCCCGGGAACGTCAGAGCCTCTTCGTCCTTGATTTGCATAAGGACTTGATCTACCGGGGCTGTTAGCGGAGTGAAGCTCGTGACCCTTCCCCCCAGGGGTCTAGGGCGCTTTTCTTCCCTTCGGTCTCCTGTTCTTGTCTTCTTTCGGCCTTGGTCCTGCCGATTGTCTTCCTGCCTTTCTCTTTTCTTGGGCTTCTCTTCCCGAGCTAACAGCGCATCTTCAGCGTTCATATACTTTGTGGCGCAATAAAGTACTTCCGACATGGTCTTTGGGACATTTTTGTATAGGGAAAACAAAAACTCGCCCTTCTTCAAGCCATTCGTGAATGCCGCAACCAGTATCTTATCGTCGGCTTCGTCGATCGAGAGTGCCTCTTTGTTGAAGCGGGAGATGTAGGCCCTTAAAGTTTCATCTTCTCGTTGTTTCATACTCATCAAGCAAGCCGTAGACTTCTTGTATCGATGGCCTCCAATGAAGTGTGCAGTAAACTGAGCGCTGAGCTCTTTGAATGTGCTGATGGAGTTTGGTGTCAGTCAGCTGAACCAAATTCTCGCTGCGCCCTTCAGTGTTGTAGGGAAGGCCCTGCACATGATGGCGTCCGCTACTCCTTGAAGGTGCATTAGGGTCTTAAAGGTCTCCAGGTGGTCTAGTGGATCCTTGACCCCGTCATAACTGTCTATCTGTGGCATGCGGAACTTACTTGGTAAAGGGTAGGAGTTGACGGTGGCGGTGAACGGCAAGTCAGTTCGGTTGACAAGGTCGTCCAGGTCGCTTGATACTCGTCCCTTGAGAGCATTCATCATAACCTCCATTTGTTCCTTCATGGCCAGCATCTCCGCGATAACAAGTGGCGGAGTGGTTTCTGCGAGGGAGGGGATGCTTGTGTTCTGTCGTTCTGGTTTGCTCGGGGCGTTGCTGGCCTGGGGTCCTTCCTGATTTCTTCTGTCGGCACTGGTTCCTTCTTGATCTGCTCCTTGGTTGTTGGGAGCTGCATTTTTCTGTTTCAGTTGCTCTTCTAGGTCGTGGTTTTGTTTGGTGAGGTGCTCTACGGCAGCGGCGAGTGTCCTCATCTGTCTTTCAAGCGCAGTCGTAGGGGCTTCTTCTTCTTGAACGTCGTTGGTGGTCGCCATTGAGCGAGTGAGTACCATGTAACTCTTTTGTCTAGGAAGCGAGAATGTGCTACGGTTCCCACAGACGGCGCCAACTGATGATGCCGGAAATAATACCACCAGTGAGTCACACGTTCCTCGTACGATCGTAAATGGCACCTGCACAACGAAAAGGAATAACCTAGCAGAAAGTACCGGTGTCGTACCGGCCAAACACCCTCCGAAGGTCAAGTTAGAACTATTCTCACTGCTCTAGAGTGCTAGAGAGGGTAAATTATGCGTACCTTGGTTTGTGAGGGTGCTTGGGTTTTTATAGTAGTAGAGGGTTGACCTCTTTTCCTTGGAGTAGAAGTCTTTTCCTTATAGGAGTCTTGTTGGGCGTATTTTACGGGATTCTTTCCATATAGGAGTCCTTAGGTTTCATGAAACGTAGGGAGCAAGTTATTTACTTATATACGTAAACGTGCAGATCAATCATTCCATAGACTGACGCCGTCAGTTTAAGTTTACCCCGTCAGTTTATGTTTACCCCGTCAGCTTCAGGATGTCCAGCTTTATATGCGGAGTTCTTTTTCTTCATATCCCCGTCGGCCTTGAAGGAATGCTGACGGCGAAAACACCTCGTCACCCTTGTCAAGCGTATGCCGTCACTCTTGTCTACCTAATTTTATCCTCATCATATATATATATATATATATATATTTTTTTTTTTTTAAATCCACATTTTAGACATGGTGTATATAGGGTGGAGATTGGTGTACCAAATTCATCCGTTCTCAAATTCAAATCTTTTAGTTATATTGTTGAAGTACCTATGTTGTAATAACAGATAACAGCTTTGAGTTTGATTCATATGCTTATATATAAAAGTAATTTTGAACAGTAAATTGTCAACATATATTATTTTAAAATACAATTGATAATCAAATTTGAATTTCACATTGTAGCTTTTGAAGTGACCCAAGGAAAAAAAAGGAAGTGATATTGAGAATCTTATAAAGGGGAAGAGGGGAATGAGATTTTTGAAAATATTAAAATACAGTACAAACTCAAAAAGCCTGAACTCTTGAAAGGGTAGTACAAGGCTTTCAATGTGGGAACTTACCTAGTTAATATTTTTTTTTTATAGATAAACACACAGGGGTAGAGGGAAAAGAATTTTTGAAAAACTTACAATGCGATACACACCACAAAATGACTTAACTATTTTTTGGTTTTCTTAAAAGTTAAAAGGCCTAACTCTTTGAACATGTGACGAAATTAATTATTTTAGTTTTCCTTTGGTTATTTAATAATTGCTTTATACATAGTATTTAATTTATTGCTTTTACTTGTGTGTTATGATCAACAAACCAGTTCTCAAGAACACGAAATGAAGACAATGACTTCCAATCGTTACAAGAATTTAATATATAAATTGCATTTTATATCATTCATTACTTGTATTTTCTTACAAATAAATGTTTGTAAAATTATATTGTAAATTGTTACATATTTTAATATTTTCCCTTGCTCATGCTTTCTCACTAATTGATAATTGCTACTACTACCGGTGCTTTATCTTTTCTTTAACAGCTACTACCAACATGGCAACACCTATAACGTTTGGGCTTTTGACATAGACTTGGTCTCTGGCTTCATAAATAAGAAAGGCATATACAATTGCCAAAAATTCGTATTTATATGATAAGAGCACAGTCATAAAACTTCGCACCAATCCAAAAAACAAAAAGGATGGATAGGGGTGTGTGGTAATGATTGTTCCAGAAAACATATTTGATTCTTTATAGCTCAATTAATCAATGCCTTTTTTTTCTTGTTTTACAATTATTGTGCTAATGCATAACATGATGCGACACTTTTTTTTTTTTTTTTCTTTTTTTTTTTTCAGAATCTGATTGTTTGTCTAAGCTGAGAAAGCTAACACACTTAAACTTAAGGGGGAACAACTTTGACAATAAAATTTTAAGATCCTTAGGTGCCCTCCCAGTTCTTAAATCTCTGGATCTAAGTTTGAATAATATCTGGCCTCTTTTTAGCAAAGGTACGTGTATATCTGAATTTTCTTTGCAAGAATACCATGAAAAAGTTTACACAAAACTGAAATCTTATAACCAATATTTACCTTTATCAAAATTTACTCTCTTCGTGTTAAAAGGCACAAAATGCTTCAGTGCAATAACTAATCCTTTTGATATATACAAATGATAGTAGGTAGTATGCCTTCAATATTCAATGAGCATTTTAACCGAAATTTTTGTCCATTCCAATATAAAAGTGTTTAGTTCTACTAGATCTTTCTTCTGTGCTATTGGTTTCAAGCATATATATGAAATTTTGAATATCTCTTCACCGGTGATGTAGAATTGGTTTATCTAAGCAACTTGGAGGTCCTTATCTTGCAAAATTGTGGCCTTAATGGAAGCCTACCATTCAAGGGTAAACATTCCAACATCTATTTTTATTGATTTTCCCTCAATTAATCTCCTTAATGGAAGCCATTTTAAATACTTTCTCCTAACATTACTATCGTCAATTCTCTTGGTAGATATTGCAAATTTCAGCAGTTTGGAGATTTTAGATTTGAGTGGAAATGATTTCACTGGAAGCATTACTCCATATATCGGAGCATTATCTTCTCTCAAGGCTATATCATTATCTTATAATAGACTCAATGGAACTTTAAACACTCCAGGTGAGAATCTACTATGAAATCAGTCATTTACAATTTTGATTAGGAGTGTGAGAACAATTGAAAGAGAATGGTTAATAATTTGATATAGATCAATCCTTATCTGCTGCAACTTGGAAGCATAACATTTGACCATCCAAGGTCCCATAATTTTGGCCCTATAGTAGTACAATATTATATTTTGTAACAATTTTAAATAAATTATGTCACATAATTATTATTATTATTTTTTGAAAAGTGACAAAGCTTAGCCACTCTTTTTCTATTTCACATCTAAACTTATCTCCTACCTAAAATCAATTATAACAGAAAAAATTAGGAGCATTAGACATAATATCAATAATAAATAAGTTTTTAACAAAACTTGAATACAATTCTTCACAAAAGAAAAAATTTGAATATAAAATTTAATTAGTAATTTTACATCTAAAAAACAATAGTAACGAATTTGAAGTAAAAACTTATAATATAGAAATTTATATAAATAATATATATTAAATTGATAGCGAAATATAAGAGAATATTTGAATTAAAATTGTCTTTCTTAAGCCTCAAATATTTTTTCTCAAAAAAAAAAAAAAAAAAAAAAAAGCGTCAAATCTTATTGAGCGTGATTTCATATATTAATTAGATTGTGTTGTTGATTCTTTTGGTGGCACAAGTTTAGGATAGACACCGCTAATCTTTTATTGCTTTTGATAGAGTTCTGTACGCTGAAGAAACTTGAAGAGATAGAGCTTGTTGGTAATGGCTTTGAAGGGATGCTTCCTCCATGCCTAAACAATTTGACATCTCTTTCGTACTTAGATATATCTCGCAACCGGTTCAATGGAAACTTGTCTTCATCTCCAATAGCCAGCCTAACATCCCTTGAGTACATTGATTTGAGTTATAATCTTTTTGAAGGTTTATTCTCATTCAGCTTATTTGCTAATCACT
>CM070302.1:9247087-9717087 GCA_036321655.1 Quercus alba | reverse complement strand
TGAAGTATAAAATATCTAATAAATGGTATGTTGTAAAATGATGTGCTAAAATGATAAAGTGGGTTTTTGATATGTTAAAATGACATTTTTTTTGAGAGAGCTGATGAGAATAGCATGTGATAATGTGCATGGATAACCCTTGAACTTAATCTAGTTGCACTAACATCCTTAAATTATTATTATTATTTTTTTGTTTTGCCAATTTAGTTGAATTGTTTATAGATAGCTATTAGTTTAATTTATTTTCGTATTTTGAGACTTAGTATAGACACCATCTTTTGCAATGCTTCATTCTCTTTGTTTTTATTATTATTATTATTATTATTAGTGTAATCCCAAGAAAATTGGACTCTTTTTGTGTTCAAAAAAGTCCAGATAATTGTATTATTAATGTTAAAATCTGATTGGTTTGATTTATGATCCTATCAAAGACATGCATGCAAAGGATTATCTAAAATTAATTCTAATTGGTCCATAAAAATTTTTAATAGAATTTTAGTTAACAGACAAAATCCTATTGGTTGGCAATTCTGATTATGGTAAACATGCAAATACATATAATTCAATGCAAGTAGTTTGTTTGTTTGTTTTATTTATTTATTTTTTTGTTTTATATATATATATATATATATATAATAGAAATTCTACTTTAGCGTAATCTAAGTGTATATGTGTGTGAAACTCCTTCTTAAAGATTTAAACTCTAGTCCTTGCTAGCTTGTCTCACACACCTCACATGCACTTAATTATACTTGTGGAGTAACCATTACATTAAGGGTGTGCAATGAGTCTTGCAAATAGTGTTGACTTTCTAGTTAAATGTAAATAATTATCCAACCACATAAATACAATTCCTGAAAAAATTGTAATTATGTGGTTGGATAATGCATTTATTTTATTTTATTAATTAAAATTTGAATGAAGTAAAAACACATTATCTAAAATAAGAAGAATCATATCTTGTGTGGGAACCGCTTGCTGTGAGAGAGATGATTTATACACCTGAAACAATGTATACCTTCTCCTAACATAGAGTTGACATGCTTAAAAGACTAATTTATCTCTTTAGAAAAAGTTAAATAAAAAAAGGAGTAATTACACATAACCCACTTGTGGTTTGGGCGAAAATCACTTTGCTTACTCGTGGTTTGAAAAATATCACTTAACCCACCTGTGGTATGTTTCCGTCAATCTCCATAACTCACCTCAAGCCCAGTCATTATAGAAACACCTCTTAATCCCAAAACACAATATAATGCGAATTAAAACACCCAAAACTCAGGAAATTTTCAAGAAAGAGATGTGGTGAGATTAATGTGTTCTTCATGGTTTGGAATGTCTGGAGGGTGAGAAAAAACAAGTTTTGCAACATCGAAGCTAGGGGGAGAAAACACGTGTTTTTATAATGGGTTGTGGCTTTCCATTTGGTGGTTTTGTGTCACCATTTGTGGGTTTTGTTGGTTTTTGCATTTGGGTTTGTTTTATTTTTTTTGCAGAAATCACGATGGCCAGTGGTTATTGGTGGATTTGGTTATGTGTTCACAATAGAGAGAAAAGAAAGATAGAGGTTTTGGGTTTTGGAGAATTTGTTTATGGGTTCACAATCTCAATCTCACCATAGCCATATCAAACACCTGGCTTCTCTAAATTCTTCTCCAAATCATCCTTGTATGTTGGTAAGCCTTTTTTTTTTTTTTTTTTTGAGGTTTAACACATACCCATTATTCGATTTTCTCTCTTTGTTTGGTTTCCAAGAAAATAAAATATTGGGTATTGTAGTTTTGGGTGAAAGAGGCAAATGCCCAAAAGATATTCATTTAGATGCACAACTTTTGGTTCCTAAAAGTAGGGAGAATTTTGATTAAAAAATAGAGAAATGATATGTCTATAACATTTTTACAACAAATCCTAAATGGCAAGTTGTTACTAGTTGTTATTGCTGGGGCAAAAGAGTAATCTTAGTGTTAGTTTGAAATTTGAAACAATAACAACTAACCACCTGTGATTTGTTGTAAAAATATTATTGTAGACATAGCATTTCTCTAAAAAATAATAACAAGGAGAATACTATCCTTTTTAAATATTAGAGGTATGCAAACTTTGGAGGACAGGATTTTTCAAAAACTTAATGTGGAGCTCTATAGTGCTTAGTGTTCAGCCCCCATACCCAACAACTACGAATTTTCATTTATTTTTCTACATATTTCTACATACATCCTTCATAAAAACACACAAATCAGCTTAGATTTATAGGATTCATCCTTTGCATCAAGCATCATCATCATCGGCAAGTGAAGAAAAGTTCGTCACTACCACTATCTTTTCAAAGAAACTGTAACTGATGAAGAACTCTACAAGTTCAAGATCAAACAATTCTTTGGAGTGAAGAGAACTAAAATTCATCCCGTGGCCATGACCCGATCATAAATCGGAATTTGCATGCTGGTAGTACTCTCAACCTTTAGAGTTAGGACTGAGTTATTGTTTCTTATTCAAAAATCCAAAAAAATATGTTAGAATGGATCTTTTGTGATCATGTTTCAGAATATAGCATATTAGGGTTTTCGGATTTGATTATCATATACCACATGTACATGTTTATATAGATTTAAAGTCTATTTGGATACAACTTATTTTTGCTGGAAACTAAAAACTGAAAACACTTTAATAAAATAATTTTTAAATGTATGAATAATGTTATGGGACTTATTTTTAATGAAAAAATGGCTGAAAAGTGTAGTTTATGAGACTGTGAACAGTGCATAGGTGCATTGTTTATGGGAGAAAAGTAAAACTTGCAGCTAAGAAAAAAAAGAAAAAGAAAAAGGGGGAAAACACTAAAAGTTGCAAATGCAGATGCACAAACCGCTATCCAAACCAGGCTTCAAACATTTAGATCTAGGATTTCCGATGTGTAGATCTAGGGTTTCATGCTTCTTATCACATTTTCATGCAGTTTTTTTTATAATCATGATCTAATTATTTGTGCATCACATAAAATATGAAAAAGAAAAAAAATATTTTCTATTTTAATTTGATTATACATTCACATGTCATTCAGATCTTAGGGTTGAATGATTCATATTTACATGACAAAAAAACTTGGATCTATGGTTCCATACCTATCACAGATCATATTACGACTTACCTTCAATGTCCATTGCTAACCTCATATGTTGTTTCCCATGCGGGATGTTTTCGTTCATCATGCGCATTTGGAGTCAATTTATTGCTATGAATTACTTCTATTTATTATTCCTTGTTTGTTGAAACGGTGGATTATTTTATTGGCCTTTGTACCTTGAGGAGATCAACTTAGCGAGTGCATGGTAGAGTGTCTAACACCTCCCAACTTGATAGCTTATCTCCCAAACATAATTTTTGGGATATAAATTTGGAATTTTCCTGTAATTTCCTTTTTCTTTGCTTTCTTTGGATTGTAACTAGGAATACAAAATCTTACACTTTTATTTTATAGAATTTAATTACTTAGGTCCAAGCCCTAGTAATTCCATTATGCAAATCCATTATTTTACGGAGAATAATATTGGATCTCCAACAGTGGTGGTGGGGGTGTCATCCATAACTAAATCCCAGAGTATGCTTTGGGTTGTTGACATGTTATTCTCACACTTTAGTTTTGATGAAATTAGAAAAGTAGAACTAATTGTATAAAGGGAAATGATATGTACACAATATTTTTACAACAAATTCTAAGTGGTAGGTTGTTATTGGTTTTTATTATTGGGGCAAACAAAGTAATCTTAGTGTTAGATTCAAATTTGAACCAATAACAACTAACCACTTATAATTTGTTATGAAAATGTTGTAAATGTAACATCTTTATAGTATAAATTGTACCCATCTCTTTAATAATGGGTGTAAATAATTGAATGATAACCCAAATTTTTAGGCCTATGACCCAAATCAACGACCCAACACAATTACATTATGATCCCTATATGATAGATTTGGTGGTTTTTAAAGCTATTATGTGTTGCATTGGTGATCTCTCCACCCAAAAAGGTCGGATTGGGTTGAAAAATTCTCCAAAGGCCAATCCAACTAGGCCCATGCACATATGGATTTATATTTGTCAGCATGAATAGCTCCACCGATAAGTTTGGGTAGTTTAACTTTTTTTTTTTTTTTTTTTTTTTTTTTTTGCTTGGTAATTGTTTATGCGGGTGCGGGGACTTAAACCCCCGAGCTAATGGTTTCATGGTAAACCGGGTACCACTTAGGCTACAAGGCCCGGTGGTGGGTAGTTTAACTTTTGCAAACGGTATTTTCACGTTTCATCAAAAACACTGGTAGAGGGGGAGGGGGGGCATGGCCCTCTGGCATTTTGAATTTCTCCCCCCTCTCCTTATTTATGAGTAAAGTTTTATAAAATGTATCATTTTTATTTATTGGCCCATTTAATATTTAAAGAAAAACATTGCGTAAAAAATCATTTGAAATGAGTATTATTATCTCATTTTTCTTTTAATATTCACTTTTTTTTCAGCTATAACTTATTAAATTTAGGAGCATTTATTTATTAAAAAAATGTATGAGCATTTAAACCACATGTTCGTAAAAATAGATAAGTAAATCAATTTCGTAAAAATATTAAAAAAAAAACTTTTTTTCATTTTTCATTTAGAGAGTTATAAGGGATATAAGAATGCTTGTATTTTCCATTAAAAGAAAATATGCTATGATTTTAATGGCTTAAACTTTGGGACATATGAGTATTTTCCATTAAAAGAAAATATGCTATGATTTTAATGGCTTAAACTTTGGGACATATGCTACTTTTTCATCCATAAACAGAAGAAAGTGTTTCATTTAGTTTTTTTTTTTTTATATTATATTTTCCTATTTACATTATATATGTTAAGACATATTAAAACTTATATTTATAATTCAATCTAATTGAAATTAAAACATTTTATGTTTTCTAAAAACATTGTTATATCCTAATGTTTTCTAAAAAGATTACTTTTTTGAATTATGTAATATCGATTATCAACTAACTGAATATGTATATTATACATTTTGAGTATATGTGTGTGTGTGTGTGTGTGTGTGTGTGTGTGTGTGTGTGTATTTCTGTGGATTTAGCCGTGCTCTTAAAAAAAAATTATTACTTTACCACTGACCCCATAGTCAAGCTTTCTCTTTTAGATGGTCTAATTGAGTATTTCAGGTTGAGGCCCAAAGAGAATCTCCTTCAATTTTGGAGCCTCCAGTTTAGCTAAGCTAATAGGGATTATGTTCCTGGACTATACTTACAGCATCGAGCCCCAAAGCACCAGCCCTTTTTTGGTGAAGAGACTTTGGGTTCCAGCTTTTCCAGGTGCATCTTCTTTTTCTCTTTATTTGAACCCCATTAGAAGTTTTTCTCGTTAGGTAACAAAAATCCTTGATAAAATACAATATGCCAATGGACTTTTGGGATAGCCCAATATCAATAACATGAAATTAGGCTACCAGTCTCAGGAATACTGGAGTCACTTTTACCACTTTACCAATATGAAGCTCTGCTCTCCACCTATCCCTTGGTTCCACTTCTATGTACCTAATAATTTTTTCCAATACTAGCTTGTTGCAAGAAAATGACTGACAATAATAAATCTTACTTAATTATTACAAATGTTTTTTTTTCCCCTCACATACCCATCTTTTAATGATTACATAACTAGCACAACGCTTTATTCACTGTTATCAATTTGAATTGAATGCTAAAAGAATTTCTTATTTGCTACTCCTAGTTAGTTCAAGTAGTAAATTATCTAAGAAATTAGTTCAGTTTGTGTATATAAATAAAAGTTGGAGGTGAAAAAATAAGATCAGAAATTTTATTAGGCTGACCAAATTAAGCTTCTTAATTACTAATGGAATTTAATTTAATTTGACTATTCAATGATTCCTAAAGAAAAAAACAGAGTTATGGGCCATCTAGAAGTCGGAGATTAGACATGGTCTAGTATGAAAATTACGCAGCATGGTGGAAAATAATGTAAAGTGTTTAACAAGTCACCTAACGAAAAGTGAAATAAGTCACCAAGTCAAATTCTTGATGAGTTTGGCATTGATCAGGAATCTCTACGCGGTGCGTGAAAGATGGTTTTCAAATGAAACTACCACGACTCAAATTTGGGACGTGTATTTCCTGTATACTCTGATTTTCTGAGCTTCTGACAACGCTCATGGCTTAATTATAGTATCAACAGAACTGTTATGGAAATTTCCATAGTTCACCAAATAACCAACCATTAGCATGGTAAATTAGAACCAAATGATAACTCCATTAGAGAGCGTAGGTTCTAGGATAAACAGATTTCTCAATATGCTAACAAGAAATACAAAGGTCAATATGGAAAAGGATCAACGTTTCTTTCAAGGTCAGGAAAAATGATGTTGGCAAGTAGCAACATTTTAACATGAAACTTAATTAGAATAAAGCTTTTAACATGAAACATCCCAGCTAAAACGCATATGCCATAGTTAAATTTCTATGAGAAACTGACAATATGAACTCTTTAGTTTAGTAACGACTGCATATTCAAAATTAAAGACATCAAATTTTGGACATTGCCATGGATACCTCCAAGCCAGGGGATGGCACCCACCTAGAATTTAGATAATTGCAAGGAAATGACGGTGCAGAAAGGAAAATAAGTCATCGATCAAAAAAAGACTTGAGTCTGCAAGTCAAAGTCTTTGCAGCAACCTGCTATGAACCTTCAAACTTTCGTGTGGTAATCAATGATCTCTTGCGTTAGGCATAAAGCCTATAGTGTCATGAGATAGTAGTATCCAATTTGATATGAATCTTCAAACATCTCTTTGAACATTTCTCTTTCTGTTATTGAGTTGTCATGGGTGCCTCTTTTGCAACTCATGTGCTCTTCTTACTATGGTTCTTTTCCGCAACCTTCACTTCAAGCTTTTTCAAAGCAAACTCAAATGCCACCTGCAATGAGAGAGACAAACAAGCACTTCTAAGCCTCAAACGAGGTCTCACGGATCCTTTGAACCGACTCTCATCCTGGTCTGACCAAGAAGATTGTTGTAGATGGGACAGAGTTCGTTGTGATAACAAAACCGGTCGAGTCACAGAGCTCGACCTATCGCATAGCAGGTCAAGTGGTGAGATTAGTTCTTCATTGCTTGAATTAGAGTTTTTGAATTACTTGGACTTGAGATGGAATAACTTTAACTGTACAACTATTCCAAGTTTCCTTGGTTCAATGGGTAGTTTAAGACATCTTGGCCTTAATTCAGCAAACTTCTCTGGAGTCATTCCTCATCAGCTTGGGAACCTCTCAGGCCTTCTCTATCTAAATCTTGGAGGTAATTCTGACCTTTATGCAGATAACCTTCGTTGGATGTCTAATCTCTCTTCCATTCAATACCTTGACCTGAGCTTTGCTAACCTTCACAAAGAAGTTGATTGGCTTCAAATAATAAGTAAGTTCCCATCTCTTTTGAAGCTATACTTGGCAGATTGTCAACTTGATAGCCTAAACCCATCTCTTGGATTTGTCAATTTCACATCTCTTCAAGTCCTTTCTCTCCCCAATAATCATTTCAATCATGAGATACCTAATTGGTTCTCTAATATAAGTACAAGTCTCTTAGTGCTTGACCTAAGGAACTGTTCTCTGAAAGGCGAAATACCTCATGGTATTTTGAATTTTCAGAAATTAAAATCTCTATTATTGAATTCCAATCTCCTAGCTGGAAAAATTCCGGAGTCATTAGGGCGGGTTAAGCACCTAATAAACCTTGATCTCCGATTTAATTCTTTAAGTGGTCCTATTCCTTCATCCATTGGAAATTTATCTTATTTGGGAGATTTATTCCTTTATGATAATCAGTTGAACGGCACCATTCCAAAGAGTCTTGGACTTCTCTCAAATTTAAAGGCGTTGCTTGTTGGATATAATCTCTTAACAGGCACTGTAGACGAAGGACATTTCACTAAGCTCTCCAAATTAAAGTACCTAGACATGTCTTTTACATCTTTATTCTTTAATGTGAACTCTAATTGGGTTCCACCTTTTCAACTTGAATATGCTTGGATGAGCTCCTGCAAGATAGGTCCTAACTTTCCTACATGGCTACAAACACAAAGATCCCTCAAAATTTTAGAAATGTTCCAAACAGGAATTTCAGACAAGGCTCCGAGTTGGTTATGGAATTGGACTTCAAGCATTGAAATAATCGATCTCTCTAGCAACCGTATAGAAGGGGATGTCTCAGGTATTGTGTTGAATTCTACTATCTTAAATTTAAGATCTAATCACTTCAAAGGTCGAATGCCACAATTGTCTACAAAGGTCAAAGTGCTCAATATCGCTAACAACTCTATTTATGGATCCATTTCCACTTTCTTGTGCCAACAAAGGAATGTAAAGAATAAATTAGAGATTTTAGATGCATCAAACAATCTCTTATCAGGGGAGCTTTCTCATTGCTGGAAGTATTGGCCATCTTTGATTCGTTTAAACTTTGGGAGCAATAGTATATCAGGTAGAATTCCTTATTCCATGAGTTCTTTAGTTGCACTCCAATCATTGCATTTACAAAACAATAGCATCATTGGATAAATTCCATCATCATTGAAAATTTGCTCAAATCTTAGGCTCATTGATATAGGTGATAATCATTTGTCAGACATCATACCACTCTGGATTGGAGATATGACAAACCTTTTAATTCTCCGTCTAAGATCAAATAGATTCAAGGGTCATATACCTCTACAAATATGTCAAATTTCTTCTCTTAGAGTGTTGGACCTTGTAAATAATAGTCTATCAAGAACCATACCAAAGTGCTTGAAAAATATTAGTGCCATGGCAATACGGGAACCCAATATTCGAGGCATCTCTTTTAATTCTTTACGATATATGTACGATTCTGGATCATATATTGAGAATCTTAAATTGGTTCCCAAAGGGAATGAACTGGAATATGAAAAGAACCTTGCATTTGTTAAGATCATAGACCTTTCAAGTAACAACTTGTCTGGATCAATCCCAGTTGAAATTTCAATTCTTTCCGAATTACGTTTTTTGAACTTGTCTCGAAATCATTTGATGGGTAATATACCAGAAAAAATAGGGAGCATGAAAGAGTTAGAGTCAATCGATTTCTCTCAAAATCATCTATCGGGTAAAATTCCTCCAAGCTTGTCTAATTTGACATTTCTTAGTCACTTGGACTTGTCATACAACAACTTCACCGGCAAAATTCCTTCAGGCACTCAGCTTCAATCTTTTGATGCTCTCAGTTACATTGGCAATCCTCAACTTTGCGGTGATCCTCTTCTAAAAAGCTGCACAATAGAGGAGGAATATTTGAATAAGTCACCAATTGGCAAAAAAGAAGACGAATATAAAAGTTCTAGCTTCTATATAGGTATGGGAGTTGGATTCACAACTAGCTTTTGCGCAATTTGTGGGACTCTCTTCTTCAACAGGACCTATAGGCATGCTTATTTCAGATTTGCAGATTATATAAAGGATTGGATTTATGTGACTATAGTGCTAAAGATGAATTGGTTACTAAAGAAGGTAAGAGGATGCCACCTCAGCAAGCGTAAAACATCGTTATCTAGCTAAAAGGTATTGCTTCCAACAATATGTCCCTAATATTAATTCTAAAGTTACATACTTTGAAGATATGATTAATTCATAGCTAATGTGATAGTCATTTAAATTTTATTTCACAAATATAGCATATCTTTAGCTTCAATCTATATTTGTAGTTAGTTAGTTTTTCTTGAAATAAAGTTCATTATATTGTTTCTCATATATATATATATATATATATATATATTAATAAGTAAAGCTGAGAGAAAATTCAATTAGGTTTTAAATTGGATTTCAGTTGTTGTCCAATTTTTTGCTACGTGTCCTATTTAAATTTTCTTAATTTTTGTTCTAGGTGAGTTAATGAGAAGCAAAAAACAAAAAGTCTAATATAAATAAATCATCAAAAACTCAATAAACCAAAAAAAAAAGAAAAAAAGAGTAAACTCAAGTGTATATCCAAAAGAAATTAAATAAAAAGAGAGAGAGAGAGAGAGAGAGAGAGAGAGAGAGAGAATAATTTAACATATATGCGAGTAATTGTAATTTTTTTTAATTGTACCATGCATATACACGGTTTATATACTAATATACATAATACATCAAATATGTGGTGTAGAGGAGTTTTAAATATTATTATTCAATGCATAGCTTGATTTCTCACTTCATATGATGTAATTCAGTAGGAGGATTTACTAATAGAATATCAAAGACGTGGGCTTAACATGAATTCTTAGAATTTCAACATTATTGAATTGAAATTAAGCTTGATACTGGCCATGCTCCTCATATTCACATCACCACTATTGAATATTGCAATTCATTGTGTATACTTCAAGAGGTGGCACTGGTTCATGCTCTTCAACAGGCCAGAAAGAATCATTTGCAAAAAAAAAATATACTTGGTCTTATTTCATCTTGGTTTTATCATAAAACATACATGAACAAAATCCTACATATTATATATAATTCTTGTATATGATTTGTAAGAACTATTTATCTATATGGTTCTAGTCCTTTAAAGAAGAAAATATTGGCCTAGTTGGTTATCTTTTTCCTTATTTAACTAATTAAGTTTCAAAACTAGCAGATTGACTACAATGTTAGTGAAACTTATATTATGTATAAGGGGTTATATGCGTGTGCTTACTTTTAAGTGGCTGATTGCAGGGAAAGTCTAAGGAGAATTCCTCAAATTATGATCTGCCACTGCTATAGGGAGGTTAATAAGTGTGTGGATGGACTTGCTTGGAGGGGTGTCCACCAAGCTCAGGATTTTTTATTTTTTATTTTTATTTTTATTTTTTTTCTGAGCCTCCTAATGTGTATTTGCTATTTAATTTGGACCATGTTGGTATGGTGTATGAACATTGGGTTCCTTTTGGTGGGGGCTAGCTCCCCTCCTTTATTATATTATCCTTTTTACCAAAGAAAAAAAAAAGTATCTTTTGTACTTGTTGATTGTAATTGTTCAGCTGGTAATGTAAGCTTGTTTTGGTATTTTAAAAAATAAGAATATATAAACAAGGAAAATGTTTACCACCAAACCGGTTCAAAAGAAAATTTCTCTAACTTAGTAATTGATAAAACCATTCATATGTACACACATGACTTTTAACACGAGTTAATTAACACGTTGATAGTTTTACCAATCATCATGTAATAGGTTTGAGGAAATTCCTCCAAATTTGTCCAATAAACAATACACTATAGTCACAAACATGTGAGTAATAATGTCTTCAACTAAGTAAACTATTCGAAAATTATGACATGGTCTTTTGCATATTTGTGGGTCTTGTATTGCTGCTCAGTTCTTCCCGATCTGATCTTAGAGCTAAAAGCTTTACCCAAATTTCGCACTCCAAAACCACCGTTGATCAGCGCATGGCGCCGTTTTAAGCTTTGGCGGATAAGTCCTCGGCTCATCTCTAATTCTCTCTTGTCAGGTACACCTTACTTTTTTTTTTTTTTGGTTTCTAATTCTGTTCCTATAATTTTATCTAATTCAATTCTTTTTTTGCAGTATAACCAAAAACACTAGAGCGATACCAGCAATCTTGCTTCACTCCTCAGGATAACAGCATTGAACGTGAAGCACAGGTTTGTGTTTGCTGAAATTCCTCCTTAAAATTCTAGTATCATCTTTAGAGTTTTATATGTTGAACAGATTTTAGATAGATTTGCATTTTTCTCTACACACATGAAATCAAACTTTGCTCACACATGAACATTATACTAGTATGAAATTTCATACATCATGTTTGAATTCAGTGGCATATATACTTATACACATGATGTTTATAGAAAATTTTAAAAGGTTATTGAGAAGCAGGGCATTGTACCTTTAGACATCTGGATTCATTTCCTTGGTTGTTGAGAACTAATATTTACTCTAGTTGTAATTATTTACTCTTTTTATTGGTTCTAATTTTATATTGAACTTCAGTTGACTGGACATTATCTACTTATGGACTCACAATGATACATGCTGCTTTACACTGGTATCATAGAAGGGCAAATTGATGTTAACTCTCCTTTGTTGGGTGTATCTCAAATGAATAGCCTAGATGAGAACATTTACTATCACTAAGATCTAAAATTAGTGATCTAAAATTACACTCCCTGTGCTGTCTACCTTATTTTGCATGGTTTACTCAATTGGCTTCTCAATTAGCTCTCACAAATTGTTGTCTAATCACAGCTTATAGTTAGATTACTTCCTTTAGAGTGTTTATTGAAAGCTTTGAGTTTTGCTATGATTTCACAAATGGATTGGTTGCTTTTATTGATGTTATATCTTGATCCTTTTATGGTGTGATCAATGCAAATTTGGTTGCTTTTTGACAATTTGTGTTTGGATTTTGTTATCATGGGCTGCACTTGTAAGCTTGAGCAAAAGTCCTAAACAAAGAATGAAAATAAAAATAAAAATAGAACTGGTATGTGAACTAATGATTGATGGTTGGGTGGTTTTGAGAATTCTGATGGATTACTTAATGCCAAATGCACTGGAATTTTATTTCCTTTTATTTGTTTGCTAAGATAACTAAGGAAAATGTTTATTTTTCATTGTTCATGTACTAGTTTTTCATTTTACAAAAGACTCGTGTCAACAAATTGTTGGATTGGGAGGATTTTGCTTTCATGGATAGTAGATGATGATGAGACTAGGTTAAATCAAGGAATTGTTTCAAGGATTATTACTATTGATGTGTAGTTTATCAATCAAAACGATATGTCAGTTTTATTTCTTTCTTTTCTCTTTACCTGCATTTTCTTAGCTAGCAAAAAAATTTAGAAATTAGTTGTGTAATAGCATCTTCTTTTCTATTATTTCTGTTTGAGTCTAGAGACATTGTTGGTCATGTGTTTTTTGGGTTCATACCAATGCTGGTCTTCATTAGATGCCCCAAGTGATTAACAAAATTTTATGGCTTGATTAATAGTTCAATTGATGTGATTTTTGCTGGACTTAAAGATAATGTGATACTACCTCCTCCCATCTATATTGGATATTGTTTCTGTTGGTTTTAATTTAACTGCTATTTTTTCCTCTGCATTGGTTTTTCTGCACTGGTTTTAATTTAAGTGCTGTTTTTTCTTCTGCACTGGTTTTAATTTAACTGCTGCTTTTTCCTCTGCACTGGGTAGCTGCTGGATTTCTGCACTGGATAGCTGCTGCCTGCAGAGTGTGGGCTGCTGTTTTCTTATTCTGCACTGGGTAGCTGCTGGATTTCTGTACTGGGTAGCTGCTGCCAGCAGTGGAGCATCAACAGCTAATGCAGCAACTCAAGAAGCTGTGGTGGAAGATGCTGTCAAAGCTAAATGGCTTGGTTGCTGCAGAATATTGTTTGTGTAATAGTAAAAGAGTAGCTCAAGTTTGTAATTTTAGTTGCACACCAAGTTGGCAGGAAAAAATTATGGTTGCTGACATCTCAAACTTGATGCAAAATTTCAACGATATAAATGAAAATGGATATGTTCCATTTAATAAGTGATCATCTTATTATTGTTTCTTTGATAAATGATGCTAGTGTTTTATGGATTCTTATCAATTATTGAATGCTAAGAGAATGAATTCCCAAAAAAAAAAAAAAGCTAAGAATAATTCTCTCCAATACTACACAGTAATGTTGCAGGGTACTTGTGGTAGTTAGTTATAGTAGTTAATTGAAAACATAAAGAAAGAATAAAAAAAGAATATTTAAATGAAATGGTAAAATAATAGAACCTTTGATATTGGGTGTTTTGTAAAGTGAGTTGTTAAAATGAATGAAGTAACTTTTTAAGATGCTAAATGTTATATTTTATAGCATTCTTGATGAGAATGCTCTATATCCATGCCTTTTTAATTGTCAATTTTTTTTTTTTTTCTCTTGATGAATAAACATATATTAAAAGTTACTTGTCAATCTCTTAATTGTCAAATGATTATTCAAATTATGACATATGGTTACTGTGGGGTCACGATTCGTGGCGGACCGTAACGGTGTCGGGTTCGCACGTAAAACGGCTCTAACAATATCATTTGTAGAGCGTGGGTTTGAAAGGCTAGGCCTTGATCGATAGGTGGTGGGTTTTTCATGGCGTTCATACAAGGTTAAATGATCGTCACCCCTAGAATCGTTCTCCTGGGGGTGGGCTGGGAGGCTCTCGTGTTTTGGCCATTTTTCCCAGCCTCCTATTTAGTACACCTTCCTTTTTATTATATAGTCCGGCTTGGTTGATCCCAACCCTCCACTTGTAGGTCAGGTGGGAGCTTATCTCTTTATCTGTCCCGTCAGCCGTCCCATCTAACTTTCTATTAGTTGCATGGACCAAGGTTCACACCGTCCAAACGTCTTTTCTTTTCAATCATGTCTGGGTATTGGCAGGTGCATTTACTGAAGAAGGGACGCGTTTTTCTTAGTCCAACTTTCACACCCGACTCCCCTATGGGCCCCATTCCGTTCATATCCCCTGGAGGGGGCTGTTTGGGGATTGCCCACACCTCAGTGTGGGTCTTTCTATTACAGCTCCGGAATGCCGAGGACAGGGTAAGTCCTCGGCCGTTCCCTTCGCCCCGTCGGCCACTGACCATTCGTCTTTGGCACGACACCGCCTCGGCACGGGTTCGGGGCCCAGGTAGAGTTTGGGCTGGGTTGCAGACCTCTCAGGCCCACAATAGCCCCTCAAAATCCTGCTATCCGTCCCCTCGGACGGATAGGTGGGTTTTGATGACACCAGGGATCTGCTAATGCCTATCAATCCTCATCATCTATCGATTCCCGAGGTTTTTCACCTGCCCTAGACACGTCCCCAGAGCCGTTTGGAAGGCGAAACGTGGCCTCATTAAATGCGGGTGGCTTGGTGCTTCCCACGTTCAACGGTGTGATGAAAATCGGACGGTGATGATTTCCTGACCCCTTTAGGCGGGAAAATGGGCGTGCAGTTCGCCCTAGAAAGTATAAAAGATATTTTGGAGACGGATCCGTCTCTCCAGTTCTATACTTAAGAGTTTTAGCGCGTGTATCCAGGGGTCATCTGAACTTCCGCCCAAATTCAAGTTTATCTCGAGCACATATAGCCCATCCGAAGCGTAACTCTCCCTTCATGTAAGTTTCCTACCTTCAAAAATGCAACCGACAAACAAGCAGAGGAGTAAAAGCCTCGGTTGGGCTTTTGTATTTGATTCTATTTGAACGATTAACTTGTCTCTTTTCCTTTCGCAAACTTCCTAATTTATTGATGGTTTTCAAGTATTTGGACATATATATATATGAAGCCTTATTTTTCCTCTATTCTTTTCTTTGCGGTTACATCGTTAACCGCCCTTGTTAATGCGCACCATTTACTTATAGACTCTGCGCTGATTCACGTACAAATAACTACGCATGCAAGACATTCATCACTATGTTCCCCAAACTCTAATTTACTTATGCCCACAGAGGCCTTAGAATCATTTCTAACCTTTGTTTTTCGCGAAGATATAAGCACCATTTTCGCCATCACGCACAGTAGCTAAATCTCGCTTAGTACTTAGTTCTCCACATCCAGATAGTTGGTTTCCCCACAGGCTTGAGTCCGAGGACCATGCAATGCCTTGGTTCTGTCCAAAACCTAGTTTTCCACATCCAGGTAGTTGGTTTTCCCACAGGCTTGAGTCCGAGGACTATGCAATGCCTTGGTTCTGTCCAAAACCTAGTTTTCCACATCCAGGTAGTTGGTTTTCCCACAGGCTTGAGTCCGAGGACCATGCGATGCCTTGGTTCTGTCCAAAACCTAGTTTTCATTACATCCAGGTAGTTGGTTTTCCCACAGGCTTGGGTCCGAGGACCATGCAATGCCTTGGTTCTGTCCAAAACCTAGTTTTCATTACATCCAGGTAGTTGGTTTCCCCTGAGGCTTGGGTCCGAGGACCATGCAATGCCTTGGTTCTGTCCAAAACCTAGTTTTCATTACATCCAGGTAGTTGGTTTCCCCTGAGGCTTGGGTCCGAGGACCATGCAATGCCTTGGTTCTGTCCAAAACCTAGTTTTCCACATCCAGGTAGTTGGTTTTCCCACAGGCTTGGGTCCGAGGACCATGCAATGCCTTGGTTCTGTCCAAAACCTAGTTTTCATTACATCCAGGTAGTTGGTTTCCCCTGAGGCTTGGGTCCGAGGACCATGCAATGCCTTGGTTCTGTCCAAAACCTAGTTTTCATTACATCCAGGTAGTTGGTTTCCCCTGAGGCTTGGGTCCGAGGACCATGCAATGCCTTGGTTCTGTCCAAAACCTAGTTTTCATTACATCCAGGTAGTTGGTTTCCCCTGAGGCTTGGGTCCGGGGACCATGCAATGCCTTGGTTCTGTCCAAAACCTAGTTTTCATTTCATCCAGGTAATTGGTTTCCCCTGAGGCTTGGGTCCGAGGACCATACAATGCCTTGGTTCTGTCCAAAACCTAGTTTTCACTTAGTATGGGGCCTTGGCTTGCCTTTAGCTCTAGGGGAGTTAGCTACTCAGCCCAGCCCCTTGAGTTTATCTATGTGACTAACGTTACCAAGCGCCTAGTTGGTTCTATACGAGGAGCTTTAGCTTTTAGGGGAGTTGGCTCTTCAGCCAAGCCCCACGTCAAGAAGCGCAGCCCCTAGTGAGATTTTACACTTGAACTCTATAACCGACGGTTAGAAATAACAGAGAAACCATTTCAACCTACCACCTGCGCCAAGACGCAAGCCTTTCCCACAGACGGCGCCAATTGTGGGGTCACGATTCGCGGCGGACCGTAACGGTGTCGGGTTCGCACGTAAAACGGCCCTAACAATATCATTTGTAGAGCATGGGTTTGAAAGGCTAGGCCTTGATCGATAGGTGGTGGGTTTTTCATGGCGTTCATACAAGGTTAAATGATCGTCACCCCTAGAATCGTTCTCCTGGAGGTGGGCTGGGAGGCTCTCGTGTTTTGGCCATTTTTCCCAGCCTCCTATTTAGTACACCTTCCTTTTTATTATATAGTCCGGCTTGGTTGATCCCAACCCTCCACTTGTAGGTCAGGTGGGAGCTTATCTCTTTATCTGTCCCGTCAGCCGTCCCATCTAACTTTCTATTAGTTGCATGGACCAAGGTTCACACCGTCCAAACGTCTTTTCTTTTCAATCATGTCTGGGTATTGGCAGGTGCATTTACTGAAGAAGGGACGCGTTTTTCTTAGTCCAACTTTCACACCCGACTCCCCTATGGGCCCCATTCCGTTCATATCCCCTGGAGGGGGCTGTTTGGGGATTGCCCACACCTCAGTGTGGGTCTTTCTATTACAGCTCCGGAATGCCGAGGACAGGGTAAGTCCTCGGCCGTTCCCTTCGCCCCGTCGGCCACTGACCATTCGTCTTCGGCACGACACCGCCTCGGCACGGGTTCGGGGCCCAGGTAGAGTTTGGGCTGGGTTGCAGACCTCTCAGGCCCACAGTTACTTTTGCAAATTTGAGTGTTAAAGAACCTATTAGGTTGAAGATACACTAACTCCAACTTTTTATTTGCCAATCTCTTATAAGTCAAATGATCATTCCTCTACCATTCAAAGAAACAAATATTTTTGGATGCATCATGAATAACATTGACTTTCATTGAACAAAGAGACTGTTAGAAGTTAAACATGTAAAAAGTTCAAAAAGTAGAAAAGTACTTATAGAAATCATTGGAGCCAACGACGAAATCTCATGAAATTTAGTGAATTGAAGGGAATCGTCATGAGGATCAAAACTCATCACCTTATAGCCATGACCTACTCCTTAAGACTTTAGGATTTAATATTGTAATTTTCTCAATTTTGCATTTTTTTGGTAATTTTTCCTATTTTCTTAGCCTAAGTTTAACACAAATTATGGGTTTAGGTGTCTCCTAGCCACCCTAGGAGTACAGTTAGGGTTCTTTTAAGGGCATCATGGCAGCCCTAGACTCCCCCCTCCCTTCCTATTTAAATGCACTATAGCTCCCAAGACATTTTGGTTTTGGACTAATAATATTTCAAAGAGCTTTTACTTCTTTTATAGGGGGGTGGAGTTCTCTTTGTGGATTCAAGGGTTGTTATCTTGAAACAAATGTGGTTTGCGTCTTGTGGCTTCCTACCTGTATAAAAAAATAAATAAATAAAGCTATGTTGTACTTTATTTTGCGATATTTACCTCTCTATGCTTTAATCTATCAGGCATTTTCACTAACTTTAATTAAATTCTATGATAAGTCAAGTGCCTACATCACCTATCGGAAAATAGTAAGAAGAAAATTAATATTTTACCCTAAAGCTTACACCTTGTGGGCAAGCACAAACCCAAATAAGCATTGAATGAGAAAGTTATAGAGAACCGCAAATGTGAGAGCAAAAAGATCTTTTTCTTCAATTATTTATCACGAGATAAGGTCGGCAATTGTCATATCATCGAATTCCATTAAAGTCAGTAGAAATGCCTCAAAGAACCATTAGGAGAGGTTAAAGTGTCACAAGAATAAAAGTTTTTCTTCTTTTGGTAATAAAGGTTTCGTTAAAATTAGCTACAGGTAGACACAGTCAAAGGTTCATTAGAGTTATGCAAAGCTAAAACAAAAGCAATTTTGAGACGACTCTAGAATGGTGTACAAAAAGTTCTAAGGAGTCGTCAACTGCTTGATTGGCTTCTCTGTTGTCATGCCCCAGTTTGTACTTCAAGGTCCCACACTAGACCAGCAATCCTCCCAAAACTTCGTCAATCCATCATTACTGACCTTTCTCACTTCTTTTATCGAAGATGTTCTTTCCTGCCTTGCAATGCAAGCAGCCCATATTCTAGATCAGGACCTTTTGTGCTGCCAGGGTCTAGTGTTTCTCGTATTTAGATACTAGGCTTTTAAGGTTCAGGCCCAAAGAGAATCCCCTCCAGTTTTTTAGCCTCCAGTTTAGCTTAGCTAATAGGGCCAGGTTCCTGTGCTTTGCAGCATCAAGCATTCAAGCCCCAAACTACCAGCCCTTTTTTGGTGAAGTAACTTTGTTCAGCTCACCAAGTGATTCTTCTTTTTCTCCTGAGTTGAAATAAGACATCAAGCAACACTAATATTAAGTTAGAATTAATTTATGTATTTTGTGTGAAGATTGTATTTTCAAGATTTATTCTCATATATTCGCAAATGAGGAGAACTGTCCCCTTTTATAGGTGATTTAGATAATGGTTGTGCTCATAAATGCCTCCCTTCACATAATTAGAGGTGATTATATTACTTTGAGTGTAATAGTTATTATCTTAATGGGTGTTTAAGACTTTAGGTAACGATCGGAATTTAATATGTTAAATGTACTTGAATAGTTACATTTTTTTCTTTGATGACTTGACGATGACACAAGATCGTCCATTAAGGTAGGTGACCTTATCAATTTTTCTGTACTCATCAATATTAACTAGTGGAATATTTGGTAGAGGTACGACGTATCTACCTTGAAATGATAATCGACCTGCAATCATATCATTAAGGCCACTAAACAGGTTTGCATAAATAGAGGAATTAAAGAAGCACATACATGAGATTTTAGTTTTACTCAACAAATGGGCAAAAAGGAGAGGCCGAAGTGCGGAAGCCTTTCGTCTAACGATTATAAAATACTAAGCAGGAATGCCATCATTGCCATGGTGCCTGCATACTAAAAATCCTAGAGTTTGTTTTGGATTTTTGTTCTCACACTTCAGTTTAACTTTTGCAAACGGTATTCATGTTTCATCAAAAACATTGGCCCTCTAGCATTTTGAATTTCTCCCCCCTCTCCTTATTTATGAGTAAAATTTTATAGAATCTATCATTTTTATTTATTGGCCCATTTAATATTTAAAGAAAAACATTGCATAAAAAAATCATTTGAAATGAGTATTAATATCTCATTTTTCTTTTAGTATTCACTTTTTTTTTTTCATATATAACTTATTAAATTTAAGAGCATTTATTTATTTTAAAAAATGTATGAGCATTTAAACTATATGTTCGTAAAAATAGATAAGTATATCTATTTAGTAAAAATATTTTAAAAAAACTTTTTTTCGTTTTGCATTTAGACAGTTAGGGATATAAGAAAGCTTGTATTTTCCATTAAAAGAAAATATGCTATGATTTTTATGGTTCAAAGTTTGGGACATATGCTACTTTTTCATCCATAAACAGAAGAATGTGTTTCATTCATTTTTTTCATTATTATATATTTTCTATTTACATTATATATGTAAGATATATTGAAACTTATATTTATAATTCAATCTAATTGAAATTAATTGATTTGCAAACATTTTATGTTTTCTAAAAACATTGTTATATCCTAATGTGAAATATTTAAAAATTTTAAATTAATGAAAGATTTTTTTTTTTTTGAAAGCTCAAATAGTGTAAAACACTATAGCTTGTTTAGACTCTCAATTTTAAAAACATGGTTTAATTGCTTTTACTCTAATTTATCTAAACATGGCTTAATTGCTTTTACTCTAATTTATCTAAGTGCGGAACGAGAGTAAATGATACGCAATAACCTAACTACTCTCTAAGCCATAACCACAAGCAAGCAATAACAAATATAAAGCTTAAAGTGTAAGAGAAGAGAGATGCAAATACAAGATAAACACTGAGATGTATTATCGAAAAGAAAATCAAAGTACTTGGCGAAATACCTCTTCACGGTCCTCCAAGCCGAAATTGATCAACTAGTAAATAAAGTTGGAGTACATGAATATCAAAAAGACCCTCCAGGCCTAATTTACCCAATGTACTTGAACCCTCAAGTTCCAGCTACCAACGAGCTTCACTGAGCCATGTCTTCACTAGTTCCTTAGAAAAACTCCTTACAATTTCTTAGGTAATGTAGGCTTATATAATGTTGGTAAAAAAATGAGAAAAACGCACTTTAAAAAGCTCCAGGCAGAGGGTTTCACAAGTCACTCATGACTTGGCTTGATTTGCGAAGTGACATGCAAAATCCTGCCTAGCATGAGATTGTTCAGACTCCAGCATGTGTTTCTCACATGACCTTTCACAAGTTGTCCACTCGCAAGCCAATTGCGAATCAGTTGCGAATTCACTATTCTTTATAGATTTTCACTAAACTCTCACACTCAATCCTTACATTAAATCCCACAAAAATACAGGGAAATGATTTAATAAAATACAATCAAATTTGACACAAAATAAAAGGCAACATAAACATAGTTTTATACAACTTTACAATTTTTTTGAATAATGTAATATCGATTATCGACTTACTGAATATGTATATTATACAGTTTAAGTATGTATATATATATACACACACTGTGTGTGTGTGTTTAGTTGTGCTCTTAAAAAATATTTATTACTTTACCACTGACTACGTAGCCAAGCTTCCTTTTTTTAGTAGAGGCCACATGGTCTAATTGGGTCTATTGTTTTGAGTATTTTAGGTTGAGGCCCAAAGAAAATCTCCTTCAGTTTTTGAGCCACCAGTTTAGCTAAAGCTAATAGGGATCATGTTCCTGGGCTTTACAACATCGAGCCCCAAAGTACCACCCCTTTTTAGGTGAAGTGACTTTGGGTTCCAGCACTTCCAAGTGCATCTTCTTTTTTTCTTTATTTGAATCCCATAAGAAGTTTCTCTCATTAGGTAACAACAATTCTTGATAAAATACTCTATGCCAATGGACTTTTGGGATAGCCGAAAATCAATGACATGAAATTGGGCTACCGGCTTATACATTAAAGTCTCAGTAATACTGGAGTCACTTTTACCACTTTGCCAGTATGAAGCTCTGCTCTCAACTCTATCCCTTGGTTCCACTTCCAGGGTATTCTGTATGCAGAACAGGGTAATTATCAGTGCTTGCCTGCTTGGTGCACCATTCACCATTGGGTTCTAGTAATCTTTTCTTATAAATGGGGTAAGCGTAAGAGTGATTGTGATCTCATCTTGAAGTATTAGGATAAAATGACAACCACATAATTATTTGGAGAGATATGGTTTATTTGGTTGGGGTTCACACACACACACACCAAAAAAAAAAAAAAAAGACATCAAAATAATTCATACTACTAACATGGTGAGCTTTCATCACTACTATGTACTGTGTTGCTATATTCTAGAAATACCTAATAATTTGTTCCAACATTAGCTTGTTGCAAGAAAATGACTGACACTAATACATCTTACTTAATTTATTACAAATGTTCTTTTTTCTTCACATACCCGTCTTTTAATAATTACATAACTAACACAAGGCTTAATTCACTGTTATCAATTTGAATTGAATGCTGAAAGAAGTACTTATTTGCTACTTTTAGTTAGTTTAAGTAGTAAATTATCTAAGAAATTAGTTCAGTTTGTGTAAATAAATAAAAAAAAGGATCAGAAATTTTATTAGGCTGACCAAATTAAGCTTCAAATTTACTAGTGGAATTTAATTTTATTTGACTATTCAATGATTCCTAAAGGTAAAAAAAAAAAAAAAAAAGATGAAGAAGAAGAAGTTATGGGCCACCTAGAAGTCGGAGATTTGAATGGTCTTGCTTGAATATTATGCAGCGTAGTGGAAAATATTGCATAGTGGTTCACAAGTCACGGAGCGTAAAGCGCAATAAGTAACCAAGTCAAATTCTTGATGGGTTTGTTATTGATGAGGAATCTCTAAGCGGTACGTGAAAGACGGTTTTCAAATTAACCTACCAGCTACCACCTCACATCACTTGTGTGAAGTGAGCATTGATCTCTGAGGTGACTAATGTAATCCTGTCATTAAGAGCTAATACACATGAGATTTTACTTAATAATGAGCCCAAGTACACATGAGATTTTACTTAATAATGAGCCAAGTACATGATAAAATAGGGCTCATGGCTTAATTATTGTATCAACAGAACTGTAATGGAAATTTCCATAGATCACCAAATAATCAACCTTTAGCATGGAAAATTTGAACCAAATGATGACTCCATCGGAGAGCAGAGGTTCTAGGAGAAACAGATTTCTCAATACGCTGACAAGAAATTCACAGGTCAATATGGAAAAGGATCAACGTTTCTATCAAGGTCGGGAAAAAT
The DNA here is from genome assembly GCA_036321655.1 of Quercus alba. NCBI lineage: Eukaryota > Viridiplantae > Streptophyta > Magnoliopsida > Fagales > Fagaceae > Quercus > Quercus alba. The sequence goes on along the minus strand of CM070302.1, from coordinate 9,693,969 downwards.
GATATTGGCAAGTGGCAACATTTCAACATGGACTTTAATTAGGATAAAGCTTATAGCATGAAATTAAAACGTCCCAGCTAAACAGTAAACACATGTGCCGTAGTTAAATTTCAATGAGAAACTGACAATGTGAAACTGTTTAGTTTGGTACTAACTGCATCTTCAAAAATTAAAGACATCAAATTTTGGACATTACAATCTTCTACCCTGGATACCTTCAAGCCTTTGAATAGCACGAGGTTCTGTCATTTGACTTCTTTGATCAATTCTTTTTTTTTTTTTTAGAAAATTAAATCAACTGCTAACTCATCATTTAGCATTTAACACTCCTCTTCACTCATTTGTATCTCTTCGTAATCCCAATTAATCAAACCAACATTTCTACTCATTTTGTAAGTCTTAATTCAGCCCTCTTGTAAAGTGTAAACTAATGGAGAGATATGATAAAGGAAAATATACAATTACTCTAAAAAAGATGGAAATGTATAATCTAATCTCAACACCCATTATTTTATATATTCCCGTTTCCCAAATCAAATTGGATCCACGTTTCATTTCTTCTTGGCAAAACTCAAGGAATTTTCTTCCTTTTATTATTTTTTTCCTCTTTTTTATTCTTTAAATAGTTATGTTGTCTACTTGAATATCAAATAAGTATTTCAATATTTGTTATAGCAAGTTTGACCAAACCATTTGTGATGCCTCAAATCACAAAGGAATATATATTTTTTTATACACAAATGCACAAAAATGGTAGGTCCATCATAAGCATAAAGATGACCATAAGTTCAAATATTGACAAACAACTGAGATTTTGTATTCATAGATTCTGATAACATTTGTCCTTTCTAAAAATCAAAACAATGTATTGGATTTCAGCCATAAATATTCGGCATATAAACTAGAGAGTACTAAATAAACTTTTAGTTTGATACAAACTAGAGAGTACTAAATAAACTTTTAGTTTGATGCACATCAATTTTGTTTTTTAAGCCTTCATTATATGGTCTGGCTTAAAGGTTAATTTCTTTGACAAAATCAGTGATATGTTCATTCAATGAAATCTATAAAACACAAAGGTATGCCATATGTAATCTTTTTTTTTTTTTTTCCTAATTTATGTTTATATTGCTTTAAAAAAAAATATTGTGGCTAATAAAATGTGCTTATTTAATTTATTAAAGCAAATCTACGTTTATTTTGATAGATGTTCATTTCTATGAATCCTCTTCAAGCTTTTCCTGCTTACTTAATTCCTATTGATCTGAATAATGAATGTCGGAATCCTATAAAAATCAAGTTTATTGTTTTAGCTTGAGACCAACATAATTGAATTATAAATTTATGCAAAGCATGAGACCAACATACTTTTAGGTAAAGTTTTCCCATTCATTGTAGGAGTAATTGCATGAAAATGACGGTACACAAAGGAAAATAAGCCATCGAACAAAAAAACAAAAAAAGTTAGCAACTCAAAGTCTTCGTAGGAACCTGCTATGAACCTCCAAACTTTTGTGGGGTAAGAATTGATCTCTAGCGTTAGGCTTAAAGCCTATAGTATCATTAGATAGTAGTGTCCAATTTGAAATGATCCTTCAAACTTCTCGTTGAACCCTTCTCTTCCTCTGTTATTGATTTGTCATAGGTGTCTCTTTTGCAACTCAGGTGTTTTGCTTACTATGGTTCTTTGTGCAACATTCAGTTTAAGCTTCTTCAATGCAGACTCAAATGTCTCTTGCATTGAGAAAGACAAACAAGCGCTTCTAAGCCTCAAATATGGTCTCATGATCCTCTAAACCGACTCTCATCCTGGTCTGTCGAAGAAGACTGCTGTAGATGGGACAGAATTTGATGTGATAACAAAACCAGTCAAGTCACAGAGTTCGACCTATCATATATTGATGCGGGATGCGGAAGTGTTAAGAAGCAGGACACATACTTCTAGAAAGCAAGGAACAAAATATGAGGGTTTCTTGCCACAAGAAAAAAAGGGTTTTGGAATCCACCAGAGAAACAATAGACAAAAATCTGAATTTTTATTAATATCAATAATACTTAAAAACATTTACAGACTTAGAGGCCTATTTAAGAGCTCCCTAAAATTTGATTGACAAGAAAATATATCCTAAAATAACTCCTAACTAATACCTAACTATAATAGGAACAAAATTTGATCTAAAAAGTATTAAAAGTACCTTAAAACAAGGAAATAATAACCCTACACCTAAAATAATGAAAATTATAAATCAAATACCAAAATTAATAAATTACAATATTAAATAGTAAATTGTGTCCTACATCAAACCCCTTCACTTGAAACAAACTCGTACTCAAGTTCATCTTTAAAATTTGAAATCTTCCACTCCAAATAAACAAATATTTCGAATGCTTGAGCCCCCTGATCTTCTTTCCATACTTGCAACTCATCAATGGAATAGACAAATCAACTTGAATTTCTTTTTCCTTAATCTTCATGTAATTGTAGAAATTTACCAAATAAGAACTGGCAATTGAATCAAATCTATCAACCCCAATAAAATCAATAAACTTTGTTTCGGTGTCTCCCACCAAAATAATAGGAGTTTGAACATTGCAATCATCTAATTTGACTTAATTGAAATTGTTGACAACTTCCTCTATAATTTCTTCTTTAATGGTCTCTACTATCTTGACCTCAAGATCTTTCTCTATAATTGGGTCTTCATTAATCTCCTCCACAATCTTGATTTCAAGTTCTTCTTCCATAATAATGCCTTCATTAATTTCCTAAAAAATCTCTATATTTTCTTCTTTGACTTCTACATATTCTTCAAGAAAAGTATTTTCTTCAACATGTAATTCTTCTCTTAATGATGGAATATATGGCTCTTTAAAATAATTCAATTGTGAATTGCTTAGCCAATAATAATCTTGTTTTGTGTACGACAAAAGTTCATCACAATTGAAAGGATAAAATTTGATAGCATCTTTTTCATCCTTGGCCATGAATGAAATTTGTTTTTACCTCGTATGAGTCTATCAAACTACATTTGTTCCTACCAACATAAGGCATACTCTCTAAGTTTATACATAGCAAGTTCAACTTTTCTCTCATCACAAATATTCTCATAGTCAAATAAATCCTCTAGATAAAGTAAAAATAAAAATAAAAAGATTTCAGTTTCGAGTCATTTGTGTTTGATGGAGATGATGGAAAAATAATATATAAAAATTGGGTCTCGCTCTCCTTCCACTAAGAATCCTCCTATTTTCTCTGATTTTAATACAGATAAAGCACATGCATATAAAAAATCTAATGCTAAAACACAAGCTACGTCACTTGCAACATATTTACTTCTTGAGTAATGTTAGTGCCATTAAAAGTTTCACAACTTTTGTCACAATTTGCTTATGAGTACCAGAAATGTGGACCTCATAAACTCATTAATTTTTCTCCACATGGTGAGTTGTGGTAAAAATTATGAAATTTTTTGTAGTGCCAAGCATTACTCTTATTTCTTAGTTGCCCACACATTTAGCAATCTCTCTGTAAACCCCCCCAGGCATACAGATAAAGACCCGTCAGGAATAGAGACGCCACGGGAATGAGAAAGTGTTGCCAGCGACACAAATCACAAACCTACTTAACCAAAATTTTCCCCTCTCTCGGAAATGGTAGCACCAGCCTTTGCTCTCTCCGCCTTGTTTAGGGATGTTGAACTCGACCCAGTTTCCATTTGAGCGCTTTTATTTTATTTTATTTTTAAAAAAATTTCTCAAGTGGGTACTACCAGCTTTCCATGAAAACAAACCAGAAAAATTAATTAAGCCCACTCTGTTCCTTACAAGACAACAAAGCTAAAGCATAAAAAGAATGAAAAAACAAAAAAAAAATTTGTGTCCTAGTGAGGCTTTTAAGTGGGAGGTGAGATGAGGTGTGCCTTTTGAATCTTATCATCCTTTTTTTTCATCCTTACCGCTCGCTAGTTGCTATTAGTTGGGGTGTGTTTTGTCTCCGATGATAATTTTCAGATTTTAGAGACGTCTCCAACATTATTTTGAATCGATCTTAGCCGTCTGCTACCAAGGACAGTGGTGTATGGGCGTTGGATTTTGTTTAGAGAAATTGCTGAAGATTTGGGTAAGAAGTAAATAAATTATGTTTAGAAGTAGTTTTTAGGGTAAATTGCAAATTACACCTTTAAAGTTTGAAGGTTATTGAATTTTACACTTTGAAGTTTCAGAATTTGAATTTTACCCCCTAAAGTTTGGAGATGTTTGGATTTTACTCTTTAATGTTACAGAATTTGGATTTTACCTCCTATATTTTAAGAGTATATGGATTTTACTCCCTAAAATTTTGGGATGTTTGGATTTTACGTTATAAAGTTTCAGAATTTTGGAGTATAAAACCCCAACACTCCCAAACTTTAGCAGGTAAAATCTAATTCTAAAACATCAAAGTGTAAAATCTAAACACCCCAAACTTCAGGGATAAAATTCAAATTCTAAAATTTTAGGGTATAAAATCTTATCACCCCCAAACTTTAGGGGTGTAATTTGCAATTTACGCTAGTTTTTATTAATATATAACAATATTAGAAAAAATATATAACTCGTTGAATTTAATGAAAATGACATTTTATACAAATAAAGCCATATCACATTTGTTATATTATTTTATTTCAATTTGTTTTAAATAAATAATTTTTTTTTGAAAACTCAACTCTTTCTTTTTTAATTCAACTTTTCGGACCACACTACTCGTTCCATCATTTCACTAAAAATTTTTCACCTGTCTAAAATTGATTAGTCAATTTATGATTAAAAAAAAACTATTAAACTGAACAATTTTAAATATGTAAGAGTTTTTTAATAAAATGGTGGACAAGAAACATTGTGCATCACTGAATCTAAACAAAGTTGTGGTCATTGATTTTGGCAAAGGCAGAGACAAACAATCAGAGTGATGTTAGTCCAAGCAACTTCCGAAAGAAATCTAGATGACATGGGGGACCCAAGAGTATGAGCTCCATGCCTCCGCAATTCTTAGTCACATGAAAACTTACGAAGAAGAAATTACAAACCAAAGGTCAAGGGCAACATCACCTTAGGGCCAAGGTGGTCCCAGGACCACCCTAACCTGAAATTTTTATATATATATAATAATTTAAAATTTTTTATTTATCTACCCTTCAAAAAAATTTTGGTAACACCCTCAGTTTTTATTTTTTTTATGCCAATAAAATTAAAATTTGCTCCATAATTTGTTCTATATTTAGTGGATGAATGGTTGCTTGGTTGTGTACATTGAAAGAGATGTAGCTTGTAGCATTGATAATGAGACTATCATGCAACGATTTCAAAATATGAAAACTCATAGAAGGGAATTGTAAATTTTATGTATTTACATGTTTTTTTTAATTGTTGATATTGTCAACATATGAATTTCTCTTTTTATTAGATTACATAATTTATGCTTCTTAAGGAACACCCTAAGAAAAATTCCTAGAGCCACCACTAAAAAAGATTGTTGAAAAAATGTTAATAGGTTTCCCAGAAGAATATGGTTACATGGTTGCTGCAATATTGATGAATCTACTAATTAAGGATCTTTCTATTACGTCTGTTTAACAATTGATGAGCATGCATGCATGCTCATCTATATATTGAGAGTAAATTTCATTCCAAGCTTAGAGGTCACTAATTCAAGAAGAGCAATTCCAGAGTGGAGATTAAAGAAGATGGAAGGAAAATGACTCAAGCAAGAAGGAAGACACTCCATGTGTTTTCCCTTTCCCCCTTCCCTAAGGTCCCTCCCATCTCTCTATTCTTCCATTAAACCCTAATATCCCTATTTCTCACTCATTTTTTTTTTTTTCAAATTTTTGTTCATGTTCTTCACTTGTCACATTAGAAAATTCAAGAAACGTGACTATACGGACCGAGTATGTCAATGCAATCCCAAAATGTAGGCCCATGCAATGATGTGCTCGGCCTATCCTAGCCCACAGGCCAAGCCAAGAGGGACCTACCAAATCATTGGCCTAAATACCCTAAGAGTATGCCATGAACTAGGGATAATGTCTTAGGGGAATTCACCCGTCGAGCAGTAACCAACATCATGCATAAGTTACCAAAAAGTCACATCTGCAGTAGGTGATGGGTCCCATCTAATCAAGAATATGGGGCAGATGGACCTATTGACATGATAAAATCTCCTCATCATGACAACCCCACTAAGGGGGGGCTATAAATAGAAAAAGAGGAACAGGGATCAGGGGATGGAAAAATTAGGGAAAGTAACACGAGTGAAGTATGGAAACACCCAGCTTGGGAACAAAGAGATCCTACTCAAAACCTAGGGAAAGGGTGCGGTTGCGTGATTGTAACCTTGGTAGGCCATGAGAAGGGAAATTAAGGGCTAAAATAACATCTTTATTATATTAGTAAAAGGTAAAGTTACTTCTTGGACCTCCCATTGAGGGAGAAGCCCAACCTAGAACACAAATATATTGAAGGTTTGAGCCCAAAAGCCCACGGTAATTGAGTGTTGGCCATGACAATGACCATATAATATATCAACGATGCACTTTTTTATGCCTAATGCAAGATTGATTACTATCTCATCCTGGTGTGAAAGGATACGTGACCATATATAATATCAATGATGCACTTTTTTCTGCCTAATGCAAGAGTGATTACTATCTCATCTGGATGTAAAAGGATAAAACATGTTATTAATGCAGAAGGCATGTAACACCATTTGTCTTAAAGGATTAAATTGATAATTTCAAAAAAGTTTTGGATGTTCTTGTTATTCCACATAGGTTATTGTATTATTATTTTACCGAACCATTTAAAATAAACTAGAGGTACTGACAAGTAGCGCATAAATGGTTGTCTCTCACTTGCAAACTATCCATAATAATGACGAGTAAGAGTATGGACGAGAGTAAGTGCATTAATTCCAGACAGCAAAAACTGGGATTAAATGGTCATCATTGAGCATTAAATCCTCCAACTACAGTGCAACATTATACTGGGCATTAACTCAGCACAAGGCTATATAAAGCTAGGAAAGACAAGTAAAAGGAGAAAAGACACACACAGATTACTCTACAAAATTGAGATTCCTAAATAGCTTGAGCTAAGTTAAGCGTCGAAGGTTCCTTGGCAGGCCACAAACCGGTGTCATTATCCATTTAGTGTTTTCTCTTACACAAGATCTCAGGTCATCCATCGTGCTGACGAGGCAAAATTATTTGTCATCAGTTTGGCGTTATTTGTAGGAACTGACCATAAGCCATCGAACTCTTTGATTGATTAAGTTTTGCAAAACCGATAGACTTAAACACTATTGCACCGCCAGACCCGGTGGTAATGGCTCAACAAATTCAAGCATTGACAACTAACGTGCAAAAATTAATGAAACAGAATGAAGACTTGAAGCGGAAGGCACGTCCCAAGGGCACGAGTATGTTGCAATCTCGACATAACCGCAATGACAACTACTTAATTATTACAAATGTTCTTTTTCCCTCACATACCCCATCTTTTAATATTTACATAACTAGCACAACGCTTAGTTCATTGTTATCAACTTGAATTGAATGCTGAAAGAATTTCTTATTTGCTACTTTCAGTTAGTTCAAATAGTAAATTATCTAAGAAATTAGTTTAGCTTGTGTAAATAAATAAAAGTTATAGGTGAAAAAAAAAAAGGATCAGAAATTTTATTAGGCTGACCAAATTAAGCTTCAAAATTGCTAGTGGAATTTAATTTTATTTGACTATTCAATGATTCCTGTAGGAAAAAAACAAAGGGTATTCGCCACCTAGAAGTCGGAGATTTGAATGGTCTTGCATGAATATTATGCAGCATGGTGGAAAATAATGCATAGTGGTTAAAAAGTCACCGAACGTAAAGCGCAATAAGTCACCAAGTCAAATTCTTGATGGGTTTGATATTGATGAGGAATCTATATATATGCCATACGTGAAAGATGGTTTTTAAATTAACCTACCAGCTATCACCTCACATCATTTGTGTGAGGTGAGAATTGATCTCTGAGATGACTAATGCAATCATGTCATTAAGAGCTAATACACATGAGATTTTACTCAATAATGAGCCTAAGTACATGACAAAACAGGGCTCATGGCTTAATTATTGTATCAACAGAACTGCAATGGAAATTTCCATAGTTCACCAAATAATCAACCTTTAGCATGGAATTTAGAACCAAATGATGACTCCATCAAAGAGAAGAGGGTCTAGGACAAACAGATTTCTCAATACGCTAACAAGAAATTCACAGGTCAATATAGAAGACGATCAATGTTTCTATCAAGGATGGGAAAAATGATATTGGCAAGTGGTAACGTTTCAACACGGACTTTAATTAGGATAAAGCTTATAGCATGAAATTTAACGTCCCAGCTAAACACATATGCCGTAGTTAAATTCCAATGAGAAACTGACAATCTGAAACTGTTTAGTTTAGTACTAACTGCATCTTAAAAAATTAAAAACATCAAATTTTGGACATTACAATCTTCTACCATGGATACCTTCAAGCCTTCGAATAGCACGAGGTTCTGTCATTTGACTTCTTCTTTAATCAATTCTAATTTTTTTTTTTTTAAAGAAAATTAAATCAACTTCTAACTCATCATTTAGCATTAACACCCCTCTTCACTTATTTATATCTCTTCGTAATCCCAACTAATGAAACCAACATTTCTACTCATTTTTCAAGTCTTAATTCAGCCCTTCTGTACAGTGTAAACTAATGGAGATGTATGATCAAGGAAAATATACAATCACTCTAAAAAAAAATGGAAATGTATAATCTAACCTCAACACCCATTATTTTATATATTCTTGTTTCTCAAATCAAATTGGATCCACGTTTCATTTCCTCTTGGCAAAATTCAAGGAATTTTCTACCTTTTATTATTTTTTTCTCTTTTTTATTCTTTAAATAGATATGTTGTCTACTTGAATATCAAATAAGTATTTCAATATTTGTTATAGCAAGTTTGACAAAACTATTTGTTATGCCTCAAATCACAAGCGAATTTTTTTTTTTCTTTCTATATACACAAACGCACAAAAATGGTAGGTCCATCATGAACATAAAGATGACCATAAGTTCAAATATTGACAAACAATTGAGATTTTGTATTCATAGATTTTGATAACATTTGTCCTTTCTAAAAATCTAAACAATTTATTGGATTTTAGCCACAAATATTTGGCATATAATCTATGATGCAAAAGTAATTTTGGTATCCCATATGGTACAAACTAGAGAGTATGAAATAAACTTTTAGTAAGATGCACATCAATATTGTTTTTTAAGCCTTCATTATATGGTCTGGCTTAAAGCATAATTTCTTTGGCAAAATCAGTGATATGTCCATTCATTCAAATCCATAAAACACAAAGGTATGCCATATGTGATCTTTTTTTGTTGTTTGTTCCCAATTTATATTTATATTGCTTGGAGAAGATCATCTTTGCCCTGATTGTTGCTTCACGCAAGCTTCATCCCTACTTCTAGGCAAACCCTACTTCGGTGATGACATACCAACCAATAAAGAAGGCGATGAACAAGCCCAAGGCTATAGGAAGAATGGTGCAATGGGCAATCAAGCTGAGCCAATTTGACATCGAATACCATCCCAGAACAGCAATCAAAGCCCAAGCATTAGCTGACTTCATCGCTGAGTTCACTCTGTCAAATGATGAAAGGTCTTAGGCCAATTGAAAGAAATGGACGATCCAAGTAGATGGCTCATTAGTTCAGAATAGAGGAGGAGTTGGGGTCATCATTAATACTCCAGAAGGAGAAGCCCTCAAGTACGGAGTACAACTTTAACTCCCCGCCACCAACAAGGAAGCAGAGTACAAGACTCCAAGCTGGTAACAGAGCAAATAAAGGGAGAATATGAAGCGAAGGAAGGCAGATGCAAAAGTACCTCAAGCTGACAAACCAGTTGATCCAAAGACTTTACATAAGTCCCCCGAAGCCAGAACTCAGAAGTAGAGGAGGTAGCAAGGCAGGCATTGTTAGAAGAGGGAACAAGTTCGCCAAATTTGAAAGTAGAAATACAAAACATCCAAGCATTGAAGAACTTCACACTTTCGCAATTCAAAACCAGAGCAATTGGATGAGTCCAATTTTCTCTTTCCTCCGAGATGGATGACTCCCAGCAAACGCAGACGAAGCAAGAAAGATCAAGAAACAAGCAGTTAGGTTCACGATCTTGAATGGTATTTTGTATAAAAGGGGCTTTTCCATGCTCTACTTGAGGTGGTCGAGGAAGACGAAGCTAAATACAACTTGGAAGAGGTCCATGAGGGAATATGCGAAGACCACACAGGCTCGAGATCCCTGGTAAGCAAAATTATCAAAACAAGATATTTCTGGCCCACCAAAATTGGGTCTAGCTCCCCTCCCTTTAAGAGTCCTCCTATTTTCTCCAATTTTAATACGGATAAAGCACATGCATATAAAAAAAATATAATGGTAAAACACAAGCTATGTCACTTGCAACATATTTACTTCTCAAGTAATGTTAGTGCGATAAAAAGTTTCACAACTATTGTCACAACTCACCTATGAGTGATGGAGATGTGGACCCCATGAACTCATTAATTTTTCTCCACGTACATGGTGAGTTATAGTAGAAGTTGTGAAATTTTTTGTAGCGCTAAGCATTACTCTTATTTCTTAGTTGCCCACACCTTTAGCAATCTCTCTGTAAACCCCCATGCATATAGATAAAGACCCGTTGGGAATAAAGACGCCACAAGAATGAGAAAGAGTTGCTAGCGACACAAATCACAAACCTACTTAACCAAATTTTTTCCCTCTCTCTTGGAAATGGTAGCACCACCCTTTGGCCTTTGCTTTCTCCGCCTTGTTTAGGGATGCTGAGCTCGACCTAGTTTCCATTTGAGTGTGATTTTTTTTTTTTTTTTAATAATTTCTCAAGTGGGTACTACCAACTTTCCATGAAAATAAACCAGAAAAATTAATTAAGCCCACTCTGTTCCTTGCAAGACAACAAAGCTAAAGCATAAAAAGAATGAAAAAACAAAAATATTTTGTGTGTCCTAGTGAGGCTTTTGAGTGGGAGGTGAGATGAGGAGTGCCTTTTGAATCTTATCATCATTTTTTTTCATCCTTACCGCTCACTAGTTGCTATTAGTTGGGGTGCGTTTTGTCTCTGATGATAATTTTCAGATTTTAGAGACGTCTCCAACATTATTTTGAATCGATCTTAGCCGTCTGCTACCAAGGACAGTGGTGTATGGGCGTTGGATTTTGTTTATAGAAATTGCTGAAGATGTGGGTAAGAAGTAAATAAATTATGTTTAGAAGTAGTTTTTAGGATAAATTGCAAATTACACCTTTAAATTTTAGGGGTGATTAGATTTTACACCCTGAAGTTTCAAAATTTGAATTTTATCCTCTGAAGTTTGGAGGTGTTTGGATTTTATACCCTGACATTATAGAATTTGGATTTTATCTCCTAAATAGAAAAAGAATAATAGGAATCAGGGGTTGGAAAAACTCTTTTTTTTTTTTTTTGAGCAGTTTTAACCTATGGCGTCCGTTCCTGATAATGGCTCTTTATCATCAGATCAAGACACCAATTGGTGTAGGCGGGGATTGAACCCCAGATCTCTTATTCAACCATCAAAAACTTTACCAATTAAGCTAACTAGAACCCACAAGGGTTGGAAAACTTAGGTCATTGCATTAATTCCGTCCATAAAGCTTTGGTGAGGCCACATTACCACCATCTAGCTCGCTTCAAAGTTTGGACACTCAAACTCCGTAGGTACTATTGTGTAAAATAATAAAGATAAGAATTTTGGTTATGACATCTAATTAAGAAATATTTTGGGACAATTACACTTTATTTTTCTAAATTATATTTTTCTTTATATATATTTTTTCATAAATTATGAGAAGGTATAATTTTGGAAAAATTACACTTTATTACTCATGTAACATTTGTCCCCCTAAATTAACTGAGTAATACTTGGCAACCCATTCATGGATAATAATTTAGAGAAATAAGTGTGTATTTTTATAGTTTAAGGAGTAAGTGTAAAAAAAAGTATAATTTAAGATAATAATATGTGCATTCTCATAAATGGAAGTAAGTGTAAAAGATGGTATCATTTAAGGGGTAAAGTGTTATTTTCCAAATAATTTTAAATTTTTTTATGGGAATGTAAAAAAAAAAAAAAAAAAAAAAGCAAAAAAACAAAATTTTTTGATAATATTTTATATTTTTTAAAAAAATGGTATTAAAATTTTTAAATGATTCATTAACAAATGTAATAGGAAAATCCAATAACCGGACCCTTAAAAAAAAAGACAAAGGCAAAAAGAAAAAAGAAAGAGGAGATATAATCAACAAAAAATGTGGAAGGTTGAAACAAATTCATATAAAATATGCTTAACGCAATTATCAAATAGTTTGCGGGCCAACTGAGATGTCAATGTCATGCCGCTGGATGGCACCCAATTTAGATATTTGCACCCGCAAAAGCGTTTCCAATGGGTGCAAGTCAAAGTCATAAAGTCAAAGTCATAAATTCAACTTTTCTTTTGGGATGAACAGCCTTCAAACTTTTGTCTGGCTCTGGCGTTAGGCTTAAAGCCTATATTTATAAGAGCAAACAGTCTCCAATTTGCTATGTACCTTCAAACTTCTCTTTCAACCCAAACTCTTCCTCCATTTTTTATTTGTAATGGGTGCCTCTCTTGCATCTCATTTGATTTTCTTACTATGGTTCTTTGCCTCTACTGTCAGTTTAAGCTTTTTTAAAGCAGAGTCAAATGTTTTTTGCAACGAGAAGGAGAAACAAGCACTTCTAAGCCTCAAACGAGGCCTCACTGATCCTGGAAATGTACTCTCATCCTGGTCAGATCATGAAGATTGTTGTAGATGGGAAGGGGTTCACTGCGACAACAAAACCGGTCGAGTCACAGAGTTATCAGTAAACTCGATAGGTGGTGAGATTAGTTCTTCGTTGCTAGAACTAGAACATTTGAATTACTTGGATTTGAGTTTCAATAATTTTAATTGTACTCGTATTCCAAGTTTCCTTGGTTCAATGGGCAGTCTGACACATCTTGACCTCTCGAGTTCTTACTTCTGTGGACTCATTCCTCATCAGCTTGGGAACCTTTCAAGCCTTCGTTATCTGTCTCTTTGGAATAATCTTGACCTCTATGTTGATAGCCTTCGTTGGATGTCTGGTCTCTCTGCCATTCAACACCTTGGCCTAAGTGGTGCTGATCTTCACAGAGAAGTTGATTGGCTTCAAATAATGAGTAAGTTCCCATCTCTTTCAGAGCTATACTTGTCAAGTTGTCAGCTTAATAGCCTGAATCCATCTCTTGGATTTGTCAATTTCACGTCTGTTACAGCCCTTGATCTCTCCTCTAATCATTTCAATCATGAGATACCAAATTGGTTCTCTAATCTCAGTACAAGCCTCTCAGCGCTTGAACTGGACAGCGCTTCTCTAAAAGGCGAGATACCGCCTAGCATATTCAATTATCAGAAATTAGAATTTCTAATATTGGATGACAATTATCAGCTTACTGGAACGATTCCAGAGTCGATAGGCCAACTTCAACATCTAAGATTTCTTGATCTCAATCATAATTCTATAAGTGGATCTATTCCTTCATCTATTGGGAATTTATCTTCTCTGGAAATATTATTTCTCCACCATAATCAGTTGAATGGCACCGTTCCAAAGAGTCTTGGGCTTCTCTCAAATGTAGTGCAATTGGATATCTACGATAATTCCTTAACAGGCACACTAGATGAAGGGCATTTCTCCAAGCTGTTGAATTTAAAGGAATTGGGTATATCTCACAATGCACATTTGTTCTTAAATGTGAGTTCCAATTGGGTTCCTCCTTTTCAACTTGAATCTGCCCTGATGAGCTCCTGCAAGGTGGGTCCCAAGTTTCCTGCATGGTTACAAACACAAAGATCCCTAAGAGTTTTAGACATGTCTAAGACGGAAATTTCAGACAAGGTTCCAAGTTGGTTTTGGAATTGGACTTCAAACATTGAAACTATCAATCTTTCTAACAACCACATAGAAGGGGATGTATCAGATGTTTTGCTAAATTCTTCAGTCTTAAATCTAAGATCCAATCATTTCAAGGGTCGAATGCCACAAATATCTGCAAATGTCAAAGAGCTCAATATTGCTGACAACTTACTTTCTGGACCAATTTCCATTTTCATGTGCCAAAAGAAGAATAGAGAAAATGAATTAGAGGTTTTGGATGCATCAAACAATCACTTATTGGGAGAACTTTCTCATTGTTGGAGGTATTGGGAGTCTTTGAAGCATTTAAACTTGGGGAGTAATAGCTTAATAGGTAGAATTCCTAACTCCATGGGATCTTTAGCTAATCTCATATCCTTGCGTTTACAGAACAATACCATCTCTGGAGAAATTCCCTCTTCATTGAAAAACTGCTCACAGATAGAGTTCATTGATATGGGTGAAAATCATTTGTTGGGGACCATACCACTTTGGATTGGAGAGATGACAAGTCTTTTAATTTTCAGGTTAAGATCAAATGAATTCAAGGGCCATATACCTCGACAAATATGCCGACTTACTCATCTTAGAGTTTTGGATCTAGCCAATAATAGCCTCTCAGGACCCATACCAAAATGCTTGAAAAATATTAGTGCTATGGCATTTCCAGATCCCTATATGGTAACATTTTCATATGGCAATTTTGGAGTTGATTATGATTTTGTATTCGACGGTAACAACCTTATGTTGGTTCCCAAAGGGCATAAATTAGAATATGAGAAGAACCTTGCATTTGTGAAGAGCATAGATCTTTCATGCAACAACTTGTATGGATCAATCCCTACTGAAATTCCAGTTCTTTCTGAATTAAATTTTCTGAACTTATCTAAAAATCATTTGATGGGAAACATACCAGAAAAACTTGGGAGTATGAAAAAGTTAGAATCAGTTGATCTCTCACGGAATCATCTATCGGGAGAAATTCCTCCAAGCATGTCTAATTTGACATTTCTGAGTTACTTGGACTTGTCATACAACAACTTATCCGGTAGAATTCCTTCAAGCACACAACTTCAATCTTTTGATGCACTCAGATACATTGGCAATCCTCAACTTTGTGGTGATCCTCTTCCAAAAAAATGCACTGTAGAGGAAGAATCTTCGAATAGATCCCGAATTGGCAAAACTGATGATGACTCTGAAATTTCCAGCTTCTATATAAGTATGGGAGTTGGATTCATAGCTAGCTTTTGGGCAGTTTGTGGAGCTCTCTTCTTCAATAGGACGTGGAGGCATACTTATTTCAGATTTTTAGATGGCACGAAGGATTGGTTACTGGAAAAGCTTAGCAGCTGCCACCTTAGCAAATGGAAGGCATCTAGCTGAAAGGTATCTCTTCAATCATTATGCACTTAATTTTGGTTTGTTCATGTTGATGTGGTAGTCACCTACATAATACTTCAAATATGTGCTGTAAGGTTTTTCTTTTCTTTTCTTTTTTCTTTTTAACACAATGCGAAACATGATTCCTCACCTCACATGTTGTAAGCTTCAATTTTCATTAGATAATTTACTAATGAAAATCAAAGAGGTGGGATTAACTTGAATTCCTTAAGATTGGCGCATTTTGAATTGAAGTCATGCTGCTCATACTCATATCCCTATTATTGATGATTGCAAGTCAGTGCGTGTACTTTAAGAGGTGGCACTATTCATGCCAAAAAGAATTACTTGCAAAAGAAATCTACTTATGAATAAACTGTGAAAATGAAAGAGAACAATATAAAAGATGTGGAAGCAAAAGCTTGGAAAAAAAGAAAGGAAAAAACAACTATGGTTCAGCTAATAGCCTTCCAAATCAATGAATACTTCTGGTAATTTAATATGGTTATCAGAACAGGAAATCTTGAGTTCAACTTCTGGTTTTACTCTATCTCTTATTTAAAATATTAAAAATTTCATGTGTTGAGTTTCATTTATTAAAAGTGAGTTTAGGCCCATACGTGATGGGAAGTATTAAAATTATGATTAAGTAATTAAATTTACTATTTTATAAAAGCTTAAAATTTTGAAAGAATCGGTAATTTAACATAATATACTACGGATTACAATTCTTGCATATGAAATGTAAGAACTATATGCTGCTAGTCATTTAGAACAAGGTCAAGCCAGCACAAGTACTCAAAGATCTTTTGTGTAATTCTGCTGTCTTTGCCAAATATTAAAAGTTTGTCAGCTACGTCCTTATCGTTGCTTCATCCTCTAAAGACCTTCATTCCCTGGTATACCGTATACCAATGCTACCCTGCGAACAATAATCAATATTCAGTTTTTCCCGACCACTAGGAAAACAATTTCAAGCTGATAGTTGAGCATAAATTGTTCAAGCATTTACTCAGCCTCTCTGTGTTTGGAAAGAGACAATTCTTGTTTTTCTTAGGAGGTTTCTTTGTCACTTGGTTTGCCTAAATATTCATAATTGAGATAATTCAGGGAAGATAATCAAAATTTAGGTTGATAAGCAAGTTACTGTCTCATCTTTTAGATTTAAAGGATTTTGCTCCTCCATCTCTTAGTTTTTGCTACTCTTTGTGTATTAGGGTATTTTGCAGCTTTCATTTCTGTCTACATATTTTTTATTTTTTTATTTAATCAACCTTTCATTTCTTTCTAGATGTGTGTGTATATTGTTAACTATCATCACTGATAAATTACAGATTCTCCCAATCATTACTAATAAATTATCGATTCTTCTAGAAGCTCAACACATGAGATTTTTTAAACATTTAAATGGAAGGTATAGTAGAAACTACGGAGATCAAATTCAAGATTTCCTACCCTGATACTATATGATATATTATAATAACTTAATCATAGTTCTAACAATTACATAGTTTCTTCACTGTGCACTTTGGCATAAAATATACTTTGTACTTGAGAGTTTTTTCTTAGGATGTACTTCAGTACTTCATTTTTTTCAATTTTGGCATTAAAATTCACCATTTATTTGCCTATTCGTTTATGGGTCTTTGAGCTTGACATTCTTTTTCTTTCCCATCAGATTTGGTAATAGTTGGTCTCCAATTCTTTTGCAGTTAAAAGAATTGTATTTTCTTTATGTTTCTCTTTGTTATAAAAATGAGAGGATTCTTGGTCTTTCTAGTCAAAATGTGATTTTAGGCTCGGGTTTGGTTTTCCTTTCATAAACCAGTGAGTTAGGTTGCATAGATTTTGCGCAACTGTGCCTTTTACTTTTAAGTTACTGACTGAAAACTTTCTCACTTAAAATTGTTGACATGCAGGTTTTAAGAAAAAATATATGAGATTCTAGATAGAGGATGCCTGCGTCAAGATCGTTAAGTGGAATGTCCTTGTAGCATTTATATTATTGGAATAAAGTGTGAAAATGCCATTGGAGACTAATTACAATGGTAAATTTGATAATTTATACTACAAAACAATTAGTTTGTATAACTAATTTGATTAGGGTTTGTGTGCTTGCTTGTGAGAGTAACCTTCCTTTCCAACTTTTTAATTTGCTTTGAATTCTATCTATGATTTGGTTGCCAATTTCTCTTGGTCTTGTTCCAGGGTCGATGTAAAGCCTGAGGTACTTTCAATTTCTAGATGAAATTTGATGTTTGCAAGTTTGATCTTACAAAAAATGGAGTAGTCTCATTAAATCCAAGTAGGAAAATTACACTCCCCTCCTTTGACGTCTGGGGAATTAAGACTCCAGCTCAAACTCAAAAAGAAAAAACATTTTCCTCCCCTGACATCCGATTGACCAAATTTTGTTAAATTAATGTTAAAAATGTTGTATACTAATATGCCCTTTACTTAAGGGTAGGTTTTAAAAATTATCTTATTTCATAGTCAAAATTCATTGTTTTAAATTTTTAATTAAAATGTATTTTAAAATATTAAGTATGAATTTTGCTTATTATTTTTTTTTCTTTTTTCAACGGATTATGGAGAGATTTTCCTTTTGCACGTGTGAGGTAGTGGAAGTGAGGCGTGGTTGAAATAATTTATCAATTATTTTTTTACTAGCTGTGGTTAAACTTTTGTAAAGAGATTCTTATAAAAATTTAGTCATTCATTACTAATCTCAAGGGAGGAAGGTGTTTTTTCCCAGATGGGTTTCTAGGCCTTACCAAAAGGTACCTAAAGCAAATATCTTGCCTAAGTGGCAACGCCACATTGACTATGGAGAGGTTCAATAGAACCCTTGAATTGGGAAAAAAAAATTTTATGTATAATTTTTTTGTTATCACTATCCTAAATTAAAATTTTGAACCTCCTAAAAAAACTCAACAACAAATTAATTTAACTCCTACCTATATCTTGACATAAAAATTAAAAAAAAATAAAAATAAAAAGGAAAAAATCCAACAACAAACTAATTTAATCTAAAACCTAGAAAAAAAAAAATAGCAAGCCCAATAACAAAAATTAGTAATTCGTTGATCTTAAATCTCAGAAAAAGACAATTAAGAGAGAGAGAGAGAGGACCAATTTAATCCTTGGGTTTAGTTTATCTCTAGTATTTTTTTAACTGAAATCTCCTTTTTATTTTAATGAAAAACTGTCAAATCACCTACTAACTAAATAAAAGGTGAAAATTAAAATCCACTATCACTTGCTATTGTATATTTAAAACAAAAGAATACCTTCAGTTAAAAAAGTATTGGAGGTAAGCCAAACCCTTAATCCTTGATGTTTGGGAGTAATGTTAAGCAAATCCAAAACTTTTTAGAAATGACCAATTTAATCCTTCAACACGAAATGTGTTACATGCCTTCCATTAATAATAATGTTTTCTCAAAACAACAAATTCTAAATAACAAATTACCTACTAACTAAATAAAAGGTGAAGATTAAAATCCACTATCACTTGCTATTGTATATTTAAAACAAAATAATACATTCAGTTAAAAAAGTATTGGAGGTAAGCCAAACCCTTAATCCTTGATGTTTGGGAGTAATGTTATGCAAATCCAAAACTTTTTAGAAATGACCAATTTAATCCTTCAACACGAAATGTGTTACATGCCTTCCATTAATAATAATGTTTTCTCAAAACAACAAATTCTAAACTCAGATCTCTCTCTCTCTCTCTCTCTCTCTCTCTCTCTCAACTTTATTTTTCTTTCCTTGTCCAAATCTTAAAATTTTGAATAGTCCATTTATGGACCCAAAGATTCATTCTTTGAATTTTAGTGAATTTTCCTCACTTTATTAAATAAAAAAAAAAAAAAATCAACAACACAGGCAATGTTTTTCTTTGGTTCTTTTTCTTAAAATAAAATTTAATAAAAAAATGTAATTACTTTGCTACGTTGTGTTTGGTAGCCAAGAAAATAAAAAAAACAAAAGCCACAAAAATCAAAAGGAAAGCCATATAAAAAGTTTCATCTCCTCCATGTAGCATTCAAGGGGCAGCTCTAAGTTAAGGTGAAGGGGTTTAAATGAATTCCCTAAGTTGGCCAAATAAATAAATATATATATATATATATATATATATATATTTATTTATTTATTTATATTTAAAATAATTTTGTTTTGACCCCTTAAAATAAAATTTGAAACCTTTGACCCTCGATTCTTTTTTGAGTCCAATTGAAATAAGCTTGAATAAGATCACTTTGACAATATTTTGGTCTCTTTTTAAACACACTAAAAAGCCCGACAACAAACCAAATTGATCTAAAATATGTGGGTAAAAAAAAGTAAGCCCAACATCAAAGGTACAATTTTTTTTTTCTTAATATATATACTAAACTTCAAGAAAAGCTCGTTTAGATTTTAACAAATTTGACAAAAAATTACTTATGTCTTCTTTACTTTGACTCATAAACATAATCAATCTATAATTGCAAATAAAATTATAATTTATTTATTATTTTGACTAAATTTGTGAGTGGAGTGGCTGAATCTGAATGTGCTTTAATTTGTTATTTGTTGAGTGGGGACTGGGGGCGTGGGCCACTCAGTTAGTGGGTAGCAAATGTTAATGCTAAAAGATAATTAAACAATTAGTTAATGGGTGATTCTTAAAATAGATAAATAAAATAGATAGGGGCCATGGGATAGGTAATTAATTGAATGAAGACAAAAACAAATATTAACATTACGATAAATTTCTTTATGCAATTACATAGACCAATAGTTGTCAAAGTGATGTAGAACAGACAGTAATGACCCCTGGAAGGGTGCAAGGCAAAAAGCCACTATTAGAAATCATCGGGCTCATAATCAGAATTGTTTGAAATTTGGCAAGCTGAAGGAAAATGGTCTTCTGATCAAGAGTAGTCGTTTTGCCATGAGATGTGCCTTAATTTTGGTAAATTCGTCCGTCAAAGCCTCAAAAATAGTAATTTTACCATTTTTAGTAATATTTGTTTCTTCAATAACCCTTTGCTCAAAAATTAGAATAAAGTCTCACTTGTTTTGAGACAACCCTTAAGATCTGTAGTTTACTATTAGAAATCATTGGGCTTAGAGTCAGTATTGCTTGAAATTTGGCAAGCCGAAGGAAAATGGCCTTTTGATAAAGAGTCGCCGCTTTGCCACTAGGTGTGCCTTAATTTTGGTGAATTCCTTGTTAATGCCTTGAAAACAATGATTTTAGCATTTTTAGTAATATTTGTTTCTTTAATAATCTTTTTCTCAAAAGTCAGAATAAAGTCTTGCTTGTTTTGGAATGACCTTTAAGGTATATAGTTACGATTTTGCATATAACTCAATTTTTCTATTTTTGGTAAAATTAAGTATTTTGCCACCTAATCTCATGATTAGCGCGAGTTAAGGTTTTATGGGGGCTTTCCTAATCTTTATAGGTTTTCCTAGCTGCGTTATGTTTTCTAGCCACCCTAGATTTTCTTTTTATTATTTAAACACATTGTAACCTCCAAAAGCAATTCAAATTATTATTAATTAAAATTCAAAATTTGTCTACTGGTTTTCTCTAGTGTATTCTAAATCTATCACCTTGTGGATTTAAGGGACCTCTTGTGGATTCGAGGTTTACTACTTAAAACTAACAATTTAGTTTCTGTTCTTTCAAAAAGAGCATCATGTGTACTTTCTTTAGACTTCCGCAACATCACAAAGTTGAGTTGAGTTGTTAAATAAAAAGATAAAATTATTCTAAGTAATAATAATTAAAGTTTACTTAACAACAATGATTAATATGTTTATTGTATTTAGAAACTATAAATGATTTCCAAAATTTAATCTTAACAATAATAATTAGTATGTTCATTGTATTAAGAAACAATATGCCAAATGAATTTATAGCATATCTTTTATTCTCTTGCCAATACTATGGACAAATTTGTAGTAAAGAAATCATGTAGACCGTAAAATTCATCTCTTACCTAAGATTCATCTTCTTCCTGACGCCTTTATTAAAAAAAAAAAAAAAAAAATCTAAAAGCCACAAAAATCAAAAGGAAAAGCTATGTAAAAAGTTTCATCCCCTCCCTATAGTGTTTGGTAGCCAAGAAAACCAAAGGAAAATCTCCTTAAAAAAAAAAAAAAAAAACCCTCTTTTCTACTCAACAAAGACACCCAGGAAAACCCAATCACCCCAGCCAAGGTCTTAATTCCATCACAAAATTATCATCAAATATCAAGTAAACATAAAATTAATAATACTCATATCAGCCAATCCCAAATCCAATCAACCCAATCACCATTGACCTGTAGAAAACTGTTGACCTACCATCACAAGATTTCAATCATTGAAATAGAGAGATAAAGAGAAAAAGATGATCCATTATCTGCAAGTTTCGAACAAGCAAAGGAAAAGAAAATTGAGAGTGACAGAAAGAGTCAAGTAAGATTAGGAAAAAGAGGGGAGAGAGAGAGAGATAGAGAGAGAGAGAGAGAGAGAGTTTGATTTGAATAGAGGAAAAGAAAATTGAGAGAGAAAGAGAAAGTCAGGTGAGATTAGGAAAAAGAAAAGAGAAGAAAGAGAGAGATTAAGATATGAGTTTAGAAATGGAAGGCATGTAATACCGTTTGTGTTAAAGGATTAAATTAGTAATTTCTAAAAAAAGTTGGAAATAAACATGTTTCCCAACCATTAAAATAAACTTGGGGTACCTTATGGGTGAAGGCCCAAAAAAATAGAAAAATTATATAAGTCAAGGGTTAACTACACTACATAGTATGTACTCGCAATAAAATGGTGAAGCCTATCTAGATTAATAGGTCATGGCATAAATTCCACCCATTAGGGCTATCCATCTCCAACCGTAACCCTACTAACTCATCCGACCTAAAGCTACTCGAACTGAAATTTTCTTATTTGAGGAGAGAGGCAGTTTGTGGTAGGTTTCTGAGTTCCACAACAAACGCCGATAGGTCGAGTGATGGGTCTCCTTCTCCAAAACCCAAGCCACCCCGTTCCAGCTTACTAAGCCTTTGAAAGAGGCTAGATCTACCCAGATCTAGCAAAAACATGGTGGTTTTTGCTCAGAAACGGTGATGATCTCATGGTTTTTGGTTAGATCTCATCGTTTTTACTTATATTCAACTACGATTTAGTGGTTTTTGATCATATACAACTCAAATTTAGTTGGTTTTGCTTAAATACGGAGAAGATTCAGTATTTTTTTGCTTAGATCTAGTGGGTTTTACTCAAATCTAGCAAAGATCTAGTGCTTTTTATTTATTTTTTGCTCAAATCTGATGAAGATTTGGTGTTTCTTGCTTAGATTTGATGAAAAATACATATCAACACTGATTGTAACTGCTAGTAGCATCTTCGTCGGCTTCAACTTACTTGACCATTGTCCAACTGAGTCTAATCTGTTTCGTGGTTGGTGGCTGGTCTTTCTACCGAAAACCCGATATCATTGAGTTGGTAAATATATTGTTATTTTTGTTGGAAATCTTTTGAATTTGTTGTTGTAATGCTCATCTTTAAATTAAAACAAAAAGAATAAATAAAAACAAAAACAGTGTCCATCTAGATCCACGTGAATTGGGTTGAATTAGGTTGGACCTATATAATGGGTTTGGTTAAGTTGAATTTTTTTCAACCCCACCATGGTAGGTTAGATTAAAAAAGCTTCTCAACCCGACCCAACCCATCCACACCCCTAGGTGCTACAAAATTTTATTCAAAGGGGGGATTTCCTATTATAACAATATGAAATCCAAAAAGGTAGGCTTAACAAGAATTCTTAAAATTTTGACATGAACCAATTTAAAATGAAGTTAAGCTTAGCAGTAGCCATGCTCCTCATACTCACACCACTATTATTGATTATTGTAATTCATTGTATATACTTCAGGAGGTGGCGTTTGGTTCGTGCTCGACAAAATGTTATGGATTTTGATTCTTGTGTAATGATGTGTAACAACTATTGATCTCTATATAAATGCTAGCCATCTTGATTTTATGTTTTCTTTATTTGACTAAGTTAAGCTTTAAAACAAGTAGATTGACTAGCTAACATTCCAATTTCGACGCAATAAGAATAAGTGGCAATGTTAGTGAATTTTTTTTTTTTTGATGAGATTAGTGAAGTTTTTCGTATGTAGTCATTGATTGTAATTATTCTGCACTATTCTCAAACATATGAGTAATAATACATTAAAAAAAAAAGTTTAAAAGGTAATCTATCCACACGCTTTGTGGCCAAACTAAAGCCAATTGTTTTCGGATAAAAAAAAAAAAAATTCAAAAGTTTTGAGTTTTTTCTTCTTTTTTTTTTTTCAATTATAATTTGATAGATTTCAACCATGAATTTTCTATTGAAAATATCAAAAAATGTCAATTAAACTACAATATTCTTGGCATTTGAGTAATAATAGAGACAATATTTTTCACAACTATTTATATGATAAGATGTAATTAGAATAATATAACTTTTATCCAGGGCGAAACTAGGATTTTTTGTTTGGGAGGCCAAATTTTAGTACTAATATAGGAGTCACGAGTTAAGATAAATCATCACATACATGTGCACATACACATATATAAACAATTATATTTTGATACTAGAGTTGATCATAGTTTATAAAATATATTGTGTATATAAAATTAACAACTTTTGCATATATATATATATATATATATATATGTATCTTCGCAAGATAATTTTTAAGGGAACTTATCATCTTTTAAGCTCTAATAAGAATACAAAAGCTGTCTAATTTGATATTAAAAATGTAAAAAAAGGAATTTGTGAAAAAAAAAACTACCTTATTTCTATAATTACTAGATCATTGACAAATTCTATTGGTTTTTATGAGTATCATTGGTACTCAAACATTTGAGGGGGGCCAAATTCTATTCTTGTAACTAAATATTTAAAGTTTTTAGTACATACACATTGCATTGCTATAGCTCCGCCCCTACTTTTATCTAGGTTTATGACATCCAAGATTCAAATTCCCCTTCTTATTGTAACTATCAAATTATAATATATATATAAAAAAATACTTTTATATAGAACCTATCACTAACCTTACATTTATTATACTCCTATCATTACATACCATTTACAACTCACTAAAAATATATAACTTTCCATATTTCTATATACTATATAAGAATAAACCCACCACATGCATGGACCAGTGGATATTTTACATTAACAATTTTCCAAGCCATTTAAAATGAATTCAATTCTATAAAAGAAAATAATAATAATAATTGATTTTTGAAAAATGAAATTAGGGTACCATGTGGGCCAAGGCCCAAATAGCATAAAACTAAAGAAAGCTAAGGCCTGACTACATCTACATGATAGAGCCAAAGCCCATCCCTTTCTAATAGGCCATATTATCAATTTAGCCCATAAAGCAACTATTTTCTATAGTCCCTTCCTTACTTAAAAAATAATAATAATAAAGTAGAGTGAGCTTGCATCTCAACCGTCCACGTCACCCTACAGTCCTAGAAAATTAACGGTAGAGATGCAACTGTAACAATCCAGTAAATTGCAAGAGAGAGAGAGAGAGATCATAGGATCACTATCTGTTTGAATTGAATCAGACCCACAAAATTTCTCACAGCAACTTCAATGGCTGAGCCAAAGCCAGAGCCAGCAGTGTCTCCAGAAGGTATATAAATAATGAATCTCAAATTTGATCTTCATATTGTTCATTCCCATATAAAGTTGTTTTCCTATCTGGGTTATTTAGTTTATGAGAATAACTAAGAAATTTGCTGTTTAATCTCTTTAATATGTGATCTTGGTGATGGGTTTTGTGTAAAAACTGTTAACTTTCATGCATGATCGTTTTTAAGCAACCGCTAGTGCTAGTTCTTCTTTGGATTCTGTTTTGTTTTCACCAATTTGCCAGTGTTGAATCCCTGTGAAACTCTGAGATTCTAATGGAAAGCAATTAACTCTGTGGTAAATAATTTATGGGTTTTAACTTTTAAACCATTGTTGATTGAATTCATATCCTTAAGGTTTGTATTTGTTTATTCTGCAAAATGAGAATCTAATAGAAATTGAATTTCATGTATGTAAAATTGGGAGTGAAAATTTGAGTTTCATCCTCTCTTTTTTTTTTTTTTTCTTTTCTTTAAGAAGAAAAAGATGTAAAAGCACCAAATATCATTGAGAGAGCTAAGGAAGAGATTGAAGCAGTAGTTCACACTGACAATTCACCACACCATCACAAGGAAACGCATGGAAGGAGTGATGACATTGACGAGAACACCCCGGTAGATGAAGTCAAAGGGCCAAATGTTTTTGAACGAGTGAAGGAAGAGATTGAGGCCCTTGTTGGAGCAATTCTTCCTAAGAAGGAATCCAGTGGTCATGAGTCATCTTCAAAGTAAGAGGTGGATTGAACATCTATTGTAAGAAGGTTTGAGAAATATTGTTCTCAGTGTGATTAGACAGGAGAAGCTATAGTTGTATTGTCTTTGAGTTTTTAATCACTCTGATTTGTATGTTTTTGCTATTGAAATTTCAAATGGAATCCAGCATGGTTGTATTTTGTCTCTTTATTCAATTGTTAGATTTGTTTTCTGAAATTATATCTTTCCCTTTATTTTATGGTGCCAAACTGCCAATTTTCTTGTCTGGAAGAGAACATATGAGAAATTTTTTTCATTATTCCTAAAATGAGCACCATAATATTGATATGGGATTCTATTGTTTGGTGGCATTTGAAGTGTAATCTTACACTTTGAGGCAATTCAGTATTATTCGCAACAATGGAAACCCCATGACAACCTGGCTGGTGTAGCCATTCTTGGCCATGTAAAACACAAAAGGGCATGGTTGCAGTTGCATCATAATATGTTTCCGGTAGCAGTAGCCACCTAATATTACTGTTGGATACTGATACCATTTTCGTATCATTCTTTTATTAGACAAAAAGAGGGGGTTGGGGAGATTCTGTTAACCTTATTTTCCTTCTATCACTAAGTCAGGTTTAGTTGGGAACATCTGGATTTTTGTGTTATCACCACATAGTGACTTCTTAATGTGATTTGTTATCCATGATCTCAGACATTTACTTATATAATTAGTGACCTGAAGCTTGTAAGATTCCAATGGCCAAATTAGCAGTAATTGATTTCTGATTAGACAGCTAACCCATTATTGGGTAATTCATGTAGATTCTTTAGTACCCTTTAATTTTCCCAACAAATTGAATGAGTCCATTATGTTTTTAAGCATCAATTATTTGACACTTGTTTAAAATATTGCTCTTGGGTGTTGGTAATTGGATTTGTTTCAGTTATTGTTATTGTGATGTGTGGTGAGGGGCTTTCTATTTGGTGGCTTATGTTGACATACTTTTGCCATCAAATCTGAATATAAGGAATGCCATCTTATTCTTTGAGTATCTGAACTTGGCCTCACTTGATCACCACATGGTTGATAGTGTCAAAAGCCCTCACTTGATTTCCACATGGTTGATAGTATCAGAAAGTGAGGACAATAGAATTTGGGGTTTGCCTGTGTTGAGGATGTTTCTAAAACCTAGTATGCTCTATTTGATGTATTTCCCGCCAAGTTATTTATGGTAAGTTTTAATTTACATCTTTGAAAGAAAATTTTTGTTCCCATTTCAGGGCTTGGTAAGGTTCAAGCTTGTGTTAGTTAACTTTTAGTAGTTTCAGCTGCTCTAGTACATCATGTTCTTTAAGCAATCGTTCTTTGACCTTTGAAGTTGAAAAGGCATGCTTATTATTGTGATTGTCATGTGAGAACTCTTTCTATTGAATGAGGTTGCAATTATGCCGAGAAAAGGAATAAATTTAGACTAGCTATTTAAATTTATGTGATATCAAATTTAGTCTTTTTTTTTTTTTTTTTTTTGATAGGGCAAATTTAGTCTTCTTGGCACTGCAGTGAAATAGGCAATTTGTTTTAGGATCTCGGGTAGAAGAAATTATAAAGAGAAATGTACCATGTAAAATTTCTTCATATTGTACTTTTTATATTTTTTTTATTGTTGTATCTTATTGGTAATTGGCAACTGGTACAATACCAACAGAGATCAAAGGCAGGACAACCACTTTAAATGTTCTAACATGATCAGAAAACCATGAGGAGGTAGATAATGCTTAGATGATGAAAGAACCGTTTAATTACATAGCATATGAGAATTAGACTTGAGGGATTGCATTGAATGAAAATGTGTTGGACCATAACAAGAACAATGACTTGTAGAAAAGAAAATTGGATCGACGTTTGATTATTTCTATCATTTTGTTTACCATATCGCAGCTATTTCTGCTCTTTGAATGCGTTTACCATATTGAAGCTATTTTGCTCTTAATCTAATCGGTGTTTATACAGCAGTAGATTTATAGGTAGACTGGTATGGCAAGGCTCCTAGTCTTCCGGTGTTGAGTTGTTAGTTACATTAGTCGTAGACCAGCCAGTGTGATGCATGGAAAAATTTGATGATTAGTATTTGTAATGAAAAATGAAAATAGTAGATGATGCTTACAAGTGTTAATTACAAACCCTTCTTAAAATGATATGATTATTTTCTAACAAAGAATGGTTAATACAATATTTTAGATTTTCTCAATTAAGCTATCGATATTTATTATTTGAAAATGCTATAAATTTTTTAAATTTTTTTACGAAATATAATGCATTTTATACTCAATTATTGTACAAGGTGAGATATATTGTAAATAATGTAGTGTATGGTTGTAATTTTTTTTTAGTGCTCTTTACAAATGGTTCATCCTCTATAGTTTGTATAGAATGACCTAAAGAAAAAGCAAATATAAATAAATTCATCACTTGTATAAGGAAAAAAAAATATACAAGACATTAATAACTTAAGAAAAGTGTAATTTTATTAAGAACCTACTAACATTACATTGGAGTGGACCGAAGTGGACCAAAGTAGATTAAAGTGGATGAAAATCATGGAACAAAGTGAATTGAATAGAAGCCATGCTGATGTGACTTAACAAAACTATAGCAATAATAAATATTATGCTCTAGTTTTTAGATATTATGTAAATGATACAATTTTTTTGAAACTCAAACAAAAGGATTTCATTCATAATGCAAGGGGTACATAGAAGAAAAGCAGAGAACTACAAGAATTATAAATTGGTCCTATACATGATGTAATTTTAAGTTTGCATTTGGATTTAATATAAAGATAAAACAAAAGGATTTCATTTATGAAAGAAATTTGTGATTTTTTTCTTCAAAAAAAAAGTAAAAATTACTTCTTTTTTTTTTTTTTGAGAAACAAAAAGTAAAAATTACTGCATTCTCTATGCTTGGACTAAGTGGAGTATGATGGAGAAGCCTGCAGTGACCAAAATGTTTTAAGAGCTTTTTTTCCTTTTTGTTATTTTTTATTAAAATGTTTTAATAGCATGATATGCCTCAGCCCTTCTTTCTTTTTTAGTCCTTCTAAAGGACAATGAGAAATAGACCAATGCTTTCTCTTCTGTCTACTTACCGTTTGTAGGTGAAGAGAAGAGATATGCAGACTGATTAGGACAGTGTAGCACATTGAATAATCAAATCACTCAAGTCATCAAAAACACAAATATCAATGGGAAAGTTCCCAGACAAAAATTTTCACCAGCTTAATGAAAAATATATAATATGGGTGCTTGCCTGTGCTGACTATGCTTCCCTTCATCCCTATGATCTATGATCTATGATCTATTCATGATTTATGACTAACAAAAAGAAAACATCTCTGAGCTGACCAACTTCACTCGTTGACCCAAAATATTTTGCAACACATTACACAGACATACCAAATGAACAAAGAAAGGAATAATGCTGTCAAACCAAATTAACCACTAGTACAGTCTAGCAATGCCTACCTCCTACTTTTTCCAGAGAGAGAGAAACCATTGGATGATGTAATCAAGGTCCATTTAGGCTTTCTTCCCAAGGTTACTTTTCACAGCTCAAATCTGAAAATCAAATAATCTTTTTATCAGATCATAGTTTACACTTTTACTTCTTTTTTTGTGTGCTCTTCATGAAACATTTGCTTATTTATGAGGTAAAAAAAAAGGCTAAACAACAAAACTAAGACAAAGAAAAAAAAAAAAGTTGATTATAAATGCGATGGAATCTCACTCATTAATGTGCTCATCAGAGGTACCCAAAATTCTTAATTGCCATCGTATAGGTAAACCAAATGGACGGCTCAGATTGGGCAAATGTACATACCCTGTGTGTTCCCCAGCTACTAACCTGCCAAAAAGTTAACTAAAATACGTCCTTCTTCTTCTTTTTTGTATATTATTTAACTAACTCATTAAATTTGTTTCTGCAATACTGAATGTCTCAGACATTGATGCCTTTTTCTTCTTCCATATGTAAATGGTTCTCTGCCACTGGATTATTTCTTCCTTTTATGGACATGAAGCTATCAGCCAGAAAGGGAGAGGCTCTGCAGTCTAGGTAGAGAGATTATATATGGGTTTTGCAGGATTTTCAGACCCCAGGAAGAGGAGCTGTTATTCTGGGCTAGTAGCCCACCTCATATAGTAGTACAA
The DNA here is from genome assembly GCA_036321655.1 of Quercus alba. Taxonomy (NCBI): domain Eukaryota; kingdom Viridiplantae; phylum Streptophyta; class Magnoliopsida; order Fagales; family Fagaceae; genus Quercus; species Quercus alba. The sequence goes on along the minus strand of CM070302.1, from coordinate 9,663,895 downwards.
GTACTCTATCAGATTGATTTGAGAGAGAGAGAGAGAGAGTTGTCTTGTGTTGATAGGTAAGATATAACACAGAAGAAGAGAGAGAGAAAAACAGATTAGAGATAAGATTTTCAAGCGAGAAAGAAATATTGTACCAGTGATTTTAGCCAATTGACAAGAAACCAGAATCACTTGCTCGTAAAGTAACATCTCTCTACCAATACAAAGATAGGAAGGGAAGAGAAAACCAAGAAATCCAGGTTCTGGCTTGATTTTTGGGAAATGGAAATTTTTTTGGCTTGCTTTTCTCACCTTCTTTATATATCCCAACAATCATGCATGACCTCTTAAAGTGATCAACTCTCTCTGTCTCTCTCTCTCACTTACTCATTGCTATCTTAATCACCATCATCACTTGAACATTGAAGAATGAAGAGAAGGTTTTGTTGTTTTATTATAGCTCTGCAAATAGTGAGCTGGGCTTCTGCAACAAGCAGGCCTTTTCCACCAAATGATAGTCTTGGTGCTCCTCAATCAGGTGAGCTACTTGCCCTCCATTAAAGACTCTCTTTTCAGTCACCACACAAGCATAAATGTCCGCTCTTTCTTGCAATCATAATACCTATGTTGTTTAGCTTCTTAGCTTACCCTTAAAAACTTATCAAGAAACCCTTTTCCTAACATAATGATTTCCACTATGATTGCAAATCACCACTATCTAAAAAGGTAAAAGTTAAAGCTTTGTCTTAAAAAAGATCTCAAGAATGTTTTGGCTTAACTTCCAAAGAAGTTGCTTCTCCTTCCAAGCTTCACATAGAGATTCTCAGTGAAAAGCTTCTTTTATTTTTCTTCACACATATTCCACTTTTTCTCTTCTTGCTTAAGCTTATTTGTAGTGTACTTCTTCTCAAGCTTTTCAGTTTTCAATAGTTTCTTTCTTATACCCGCTAATTCAATTGCTTGATCAGGGCCAGACCAGGGCTCTGAGTCTTCAAATGTTTCCTTGGACAAAGAAGAGGTTAATCTCTCTCTCTCTCTCTCTCTCTCTCTCTCTCTCTCTCTCTTTGTGGTTACTTATCAGTCAATTACTCTTTCTTAAAGGGTCTCAAAAGCATGAAAGGAGAGGAAAATACGAGCAAAGAAGCAATGTACAAAACAAGCAATATAGGGTCAGCTCCACCAAGCTGTGAGCACAAGTGTTATGGGTGCATTCCATGTGAAGCCATTCAAGTACCCACCACCTTTAGACACAGCCATGTGGGTATCCAATATGCAAACTATGAGCCTGAGGGTTGGAAATGCAAATGTGGTCCTTTCTTATACAGTCCATAAAGGCTTGAAGAATACCATTAGACATTTGACTACAACAGCTCTCATTTCTCTCCATGTACTAAATATGTTTTCTCATTGTACAAAAGCCAAATTCAAATTGGCTCCCAAAAAAAAACTTTGTTCGGATTATGTTCATGATTGAAGTAGGAAAAGAGAAAGTTTTGACCAAGGAAATGCCTTTTGCTATATATTATTGTGAACCGGAATAGTTGGATAACCCTTTTATTTGGAATGCGAATTTTTAAGTAATTACAAGTCATGGTAGAGGTCAACGGGATGTACTTGCCACTTCCATTCTTGAATATGCTATGTTTAATGTTTTCTAATTTCATAAGCCATTATGCATATGATACGATATAAGTGAGAGTTTTCATTAGTTTTTTATAATTATTTGTTGCAAGTTGGCGAAATGCAATTGTCCCTAATAAAATGTGAGAATTTTAAAATTTTGTAAAAAGTAGAATATAATTGTATATAGGAAAAATTTTGGATGGGGCTTACTGTAAATTTATTTGGTAAAAATTGACTAAATTATAATTATATTTTGGATAATAAAAAAATGCACATAAAGATGATCACTCGAGAATGAAAAAAAATATGCATTTTACTTTCTCAAAACACCATTCTATTTATCACACATTCCCACTTTAATAATATAGCCTACTTCTTATTATTTATTTTACAACTCAACATATTAAAATAATATTTTTCCATTTCTCACACAAAATTCTTTATTTTTTTAATATAAGGACAGAGAGAGCAATGGAATAAGAAAAAAGAATTTTTACTAGGATGGATGTGCTACAGTGGAGCTTTAAAAATTTGAAGGTATATGGCAGAAACTCTAAAAATTTTGTTAACACTGTAGCTTTATAAATCCCCAAATGTGGAGGTGATTTTGTGACTTTTTGATGAACAATAGTCTCTATTTTACATTCTCGAGGGTTTTAAATACCCATGGAAATTCTCTAGTAAGTATCCAGCGTCAGCTCAATAGGTGATGCAATTGATGCAATTGCCTAAGGCCTCCAAATAAAAGAAGGCCCCCACTTGTTTAAAAAAATTATATGTATAATATATTTATCTATATATTTTAATTTAAAAAAATTAAGTACTTTTATTGGTCAATAAAATGCATTAAAAAGACCCCATTGTATCCTAAAATGTAGAAAATTAAAAAGGGAAAAAAACAAAAATAGTCAAACTTCAACTAACAAAATTAAATTTTTGGAGACAAATTTATTAACTCATTCTTGAAATATGCTAAAATCAAAATTAATACTAGACAAATTCATTAATAATACAATGTAATTGTCTTGAAATATGCTAAAATAGAGATTATAAATTTCAAAAACAAAAGAAAAATCTCTCATCTCTCTATCTCTCTACCTCTCCATCTATATTCTTACATTTCTTTTCTTCATTTTGATTCTTGATCTTTTTCTATGAACTCAATCTAACTTGAAATCTTTCTTTGTTGATTCCCCTCAATTCACAGTAAATTCAAAATTGAAAAGGGCCAAGCGTGGGCCGTGGGTATAATAGAGGTAATCTTCTCCCCCTCTCTATCTTTCTGAAAATTAAGATGAGGAGTCTGCTATTTATTCAATTTAAATTATATATATATATATATATATATTTATTTTTAGTCTATTTCACTACATGATTGATTGATAGGAGTCATAGGACAACAAGTTTTTTGCACATAGCCATAGGACAGGCTGGACATCTGCACAATTGCAAACTACACAACAGCACAGGCTGCACAGTTGCGCACTGCACTGCACAGCAACACAGGCTGCACAGCCCACAGTCATAAGACAACACGTTTTCTTACTTTATCAATTATCAATTGAAAAAGAAATGTTAGAGGAACTTAAATACAAAAACTTAATTAGTAATTTTGCATCTTAAAAAGTAAGAAAATTATATTTTAAAAAAAAATTTCAATATATATTATTTGATTAATATTTAAATATAAAAAAGGCCCCACTTAAAATATTTGCCTAAGGCCCCCTAAATTGTTGAGCCGGCCATGTAAGTATCAACTATCAACCTAGAAATCTAAATGATAAACACTAGACTTTTATAATTATTTTTTAATTCTTTTAGTCAAAAATAAAAAGAAATGCAAAAACAGTATACTAAACAATTATAGCTTCCAAAATGGTCTTGTTTCTTAGCCACACATGCAGCTTCTTGCATGTTCAATGAAATTACAAATTCATATTTTACTGCAACCACACGTACTTCTTACCTTTATAGTTAAAGCAGTACATTAGTTTCAGTTACTACACAGCAATTTTGGATCATTATCAAGAATGTGCAAAAGGAAATGTTCGTCCATTACTGGCATAGCATTCACACTGTGCCCAATTGGAGACCAAACCAAGAACCTGCAACATGGTACTGACCTTGAACATCAACAACATCAGTAATTTTTCATAAAACTTGATGCTAAAGTTTCTTGCATATATTCTTTTTCAGATAATTCAGTTGTTAAAATAAGTGGGGAGGAGGTATATACATTCGACCTCTAGTTTGGTTTATAAAGAAAACCAAATAGTTTTTACAAGATTCTTAACATTTATGGCATATATTCAATTATGTACAAGTAGTATTGATAAGGAGATAAGGCATAATACAAATTCCCTTCCTTATAACATGAAAAATTAATTTATCGTAATTTAGCAAAAGTGCAAAAACACAAACAAGACGTTTTAAATAAAATAAAATCATGTAAGTTAATAATATTTAACGTGGTACGACTAACTCTATTTCTACAACTCAAAAAATTCTTTTGTAGAACTACACGTGCCTCTCCAGGCTTTTAAAGGTTTTGATTAGTTGCAAGCTAACTTAATAAAGCAGTATTTGAGATTGGATTAATCAAATTTTGGCTAAAACACCCAAATGGATTCTTTGATTTGAATTCTCTTAGCGCATTCCCAATGAACTCCAAATTTCTAACTAAATATTTGCTAGATTTTTTTTTTTTTTTTTCTATTTTAACTATCTACCTTTTTAAATACATTTCCAAACAAGCACTCTATTTTAGTCTGTGTGCAAGAGAGAAGGGATTATTATTAATTTATTATTAAGGAAAATTTCATTACACATACTTTGAAATTTAAACTAATGCCAACTTAGTCCAAGACTTTTCAAAATTGACCAATTTGGTTCTTAAAACCAATTTAGTCCCTAAAAATAGTTAGGCTAATTAGTCATTTTCACAACTGTCTTAGAAACTAAGTTTATTTTAAGGACTAAATTGATCAGTTTTGAAAACTTTTGAACATGGTTGCCATTGGAATTTCAGAATATGTCAATAGAATTTATCCTAATTATTATTTTTGAAAATTTTAAGTTAAAGTATTTAAACACAACAATGAAGGTACAGTTTTGCAATATTTTATTAAGGGAATGGCGAGCTTGTTGTGAAAAGAGAGGCGAAAAGGGAGAGGGTTTAACTCACCATATTGGAAAAAATGAGGTTTGTTAAGCTCATTGCAAATGCTCAAATTTTTACTAAAAAGCCTTTTTTTTTTTTTTTTTTTTAATTAAAGAAATGAAATTCTAACTCTTATGTTTAAATACACACTCCCACGAACTTTTTCTATATTTTTTTACTCAAGTCCGAACCACATTTTGATTAGAGTTTTGAGTTTTGAGTTGTAATTAGCCCTTGGGACAATAATAAGGCTTTAAAAAAGTAGTTGTAGGTTGTAACGAATTGTCATGGCGACAGAAATCGACGCACAGTAGTCAGTACTGTTCCGTAACGATTTGACAAAGCAACAATAAATTTGTCAAGGCGATGATGAAATCGAGGTTATTACCACTTTTTAAAAATAACAGCTCTTTGCAGTATCGTTACAACAGATTTCTACGCGATTTGGCTACCGAGTTGTCAAGGACGATGACGCATATATAATCGTATACAAAGCTATTATGGCAAGCAGTTCTTGACGTAATAATAATAATTCTCACAATACTTTAAAAATTCGTTTTTTTTTTAGATTTCTTTATAACTTTATGAGATCTATATGACGAAAATCGAAAAATTAACAAATGTGGTTGGAACTTGGAACAACACGTGTATGTCACCTCCGAACATTACAATAGTAGTAGGACATGTTTGTGCAATTGTAAATAATTTAGTACTGCATCATTCATAACAAAGGGTGAAGAAGAAGAGTTTAATGAACTGTTCTAACTTCCAAATGGCGCTTTGTAACTTGTTTTCACTAGTACCTGCTTCTTCTATGAATGGCATTATGAAAGGCCTTGCATTTTCATATTTCAATCAACTACGTCTTTTCTTTTCTACCTTTTCTTTTACCAAACATCGTGATATTTGAGTCTAAAGGTAGGAACCAGGGTGCTCATAAGAGCATTAAATGTGACAATATATACACATTTATATTTGTAATATTTAAACCGAATCATTAAAAATATATTTTAGATGAAGAGGATCTTTTCCCGTAATTCATAAGGATTAAACAAAAGTAATTTTGACATGGACAATGCCTTAAGATTATCCCTTAATCACGACCTTACATGTATTGATATGACCATATGTTTCTACCCTAAAAATAAATAACATGATTTTTATCAAAATAGTATAAAGAGACAGAAAATTATTTAATAGTTTGGAAGCCTCTCACATGATAGTGAACCCCATCATGAATTTAATCAATAGAATTCATAATTATCAAATTATGTGAGAAGAGAAAGCATTAGTTCGAAGTATTATTGAATAATTACCCTAAAGTTGTCACAAAAGTTTGATATGTAACAATTAAGGTCCCTCAGACATTGTCACAAGGACGAGGGGCATGCATCCCAAATTGTCACTTTATAATCACGAGAGACTTATGAGTTATGAGGAATGAGGGCACCCCTTTGTTACTCCAATCATTGGCCCATCACAATTAGCCTTTCTTGAAGGTAAGATTCCTGATGAACTTATTAGAGGACACTTAATGTGACTCGTTGTGCCTGCCTCTAGCCGACACTCATGGATGACAAAAGTGCTAAGAACTAATCCTACTCAAGGTGATTTCTGACATCCAGAACATCAAGTTCAAATGGAGTACAGCAAATGAGAGTTCTAGAAGAATGGAAGTAGTATCATCTATAAGCTGCTGTTTTCTTCTAATTCAGTCTTGGTGCATACTTTAGATTGAGAATTACTACAAAAATAAATTTGATCCCTATCCTACTCAAACTCAAAACAATTAAATTAATTGCAGTTGAGCGTAGAAAGTTATGTTTCAACATTTTAATTTTGTAATCTAGAAACGGTAGGACAAAACCACTATCAAGTGTGAGGAGATTGTTGTGTGATTTGCAGGTGGCAGCAGTGAACAGAAATCCATGCGTGAGGAATTTCAATATAAAGTTTTGGCAGACTGAAGTGACAACCAAATGCAGTTAGTACCACTGGCCCTGTTGTAAGAGATGCTCAACATTATAATACTTGCAAGTGCATTGCTATTCTAAGCAATAAACAGACAGAACAACATGCAATTCCCTTGGCATTGTAGATTGATAATCATGACTACTTAATTGAGGATAACAGAGACCCAAATTCAAATCCTTTGAATGCAGTTCAAATATGTTGCATTTGAATGGTGCATTATTGTTCATGTGATTTCAGTGAAACAAAATCATAGCAAATGTCTGAATACCTCATTTGTTTAGTGATACCTTCCATTTTATTATTTCTTAAGACAAATAATTGCAAAAGGAAAGTAACAACAACCAATCCCTTGGAACAGTTGCTACTCCAAACTCTGTATATGAAGAGAACTCAAGCATATAGTATGCTATCCCGAACTCTATGAATGTAAAGAAAACTTGAGCACAGAATAGCATGATCTTCATATAGATGCTATTAACTCTGAAATTTACCAAGGTTGGTAATTGCAGCTTCAAAACAGTTGAATGAAAAATATGATTGCTAGCTAAGAAACAAGGAAAAACTACAACAGGGTAAGAAGGTACGTTATGCAATTATGGCTAGCTAACCTTCACTTAGCTCCATCTCCTTCGGTCCTCCTCTTCATCAACTGGAGTATACCACGCTGGCCGTCGCTTTGAGTTGCTCAGCCTGTAGTTTAACAGAATTTCTTCATCATGAAGTGCCCTAGTAGCCACCAGAACAAGAGTCTTCAGAACAGGAACATCTGGCCCACCATTTCCTGAACCCCCAAATTTGAACCAAAAGCTGCCAAGTCTTTTCATCTTCACTTCTTCAGCTTTTCCAAACAACACATTGGGAATATAGGCTCTCATATCCTTCTCAGTCAATGGGAAATCATAAGGGCAAATCATGACGTTTGGAACCATACCCTTTGCTGGGTGGTTAGCAAAATGAGCAAAAGCTAATGGGTTTCTCCGCTCCAATACATCTGAACTCAATCCCGCTTGTGTACCTACTAAAGGAGTATTGAGCATCTTCCAGAATTGGTCTGAACCTTTATCAACACCCTGCGTATCAGGCTTAAATTCTGCCAAGCTGAGGCCATTCCAAACTTCCCGGGTTTCACCCCCTAAACCCCATGGTTGGGCATTGATGACAGTTCCATCATACCTTGTGATCAGATATGTGTTATGTGCATCGACTCTTGGGTATCCAGGAATGTAACGATAGTAAGCTGGAGAGTATATTACCCCAGGGTAGAAGGCTATCGCAGTACCAACATCAGCTTCACCATCTAAATATAAACCTTGGCCAGCTTCCTTATGGGGTATTTGAGATGGTTTGGTATCGAGCTTGTAACCAATGAGGTCCTTTAGTCTTTCAGAGAGTTCAGTACGTTTTAATGGCCTTGTTTCAGGTACAACTGTGCTGAAAAATCATTAGTAATTAGTAGTTATACGGGAAACTATAACACACACGACAGACACAACCTCTTAAGAAATCAGAACCAAACAGTGAAAACTTTGTTATAATTAATTGAGACTTCTTCTGTACCTAAATTAAATATATATAGGTACAGAAAACCAAATAATGCAATAACAGTCAAAACAATATATACAACAACAACCAAGCCTTAGTCCCAATTTTTTGGAGTTAGGCATGGATCCTGTTAGTTAAGTCAGTTACATGTATTCCTTTCCACCATTTTATTCTATCTAAAATCATATTATCTATTATATGTGAGACACATAATCATTTCTCTTTTATTCTCTTCCCAAATTCAGTAGTTTTATCTTAAAATTAAAATTTTATTTTATTTTATATAAATATTAAAGTTATAATTCCATAAATTGCATTCTAATGTCATGAAAATTCTAAACATCATGGCCAAACATGGCATTGCTTGACCATGTTAATAGCAGCATGTGTAAAAACAGTTGATTGTTAGACAACTTTACAAAAGCTAACCATGAAACAATAACTGATAAAATACAAGCAGTTCAAGTATTATTGAAGCCAGCAAGGTCAATAAGAAAAAATCAAATGAAACTGTCAGAATAAGACGACTGAAATGTTAAGAAAAATGAAGAAGATAGAGGTGATGCATAATCATGCATATCAAACTATTTCTTAACTTTTTTGTTTTCCGCGCCAAGTGAAGCAGACAAGACACAGAAATGTTACCACCAAAGGAAACCTATGGTCTTTCTCAATTGCAGGACAAGCAACTCAGCAGATGATAACGATACAGATTTCATGCTTCAGATGTTTCCCTATAACACCAAAGTTATCCAAACTCAAAATGTGTACATGTGTGTGAGAGTAAACACACAAATACATTAAACAAATCTGATTGTCTAGCAGTCAAATCTGGGTACAGAATTACTTTGAATTTGATTCCAGTACACAGAATATGATATGGGATACTGCTTATATGCTCAGATGTAACGAGTTCTGTAACAATCAAACATACTTGACATCTGTGTATAGTGGAACTGGTACTGAGGTTGAAGCCCTCTCATCCAACCTCTGATGTGGCAAGGGTTTATATGGCAGTAACGGGAAATATGGTCCGCAACAGACAAAAGTTTGAGACATTATTCATATATTAAAAACAACATCAATTAGCTCTTGCCACATAAGGAGATTGAACAGGAGGACTTAAGTGGCTTTTGTACTTCAAGAGATATCTACCCTTTTTTTTTCCCTACCTGGATTTTTGCTAGTAATTTTTCTTTTATCATCTAACACATGTCCAGGCATTTGTAAGCCAGCAACACAGCATCCAAATATTAAATTGAGAGTTGAACATGATCTAGCAATTTCTTGAATAAAATGAATCTTGAATGCTAGATGTTTTACCTCCCATCCAACAATTTCCAATCAAGGCCCTGAAGAATATCTATCAAAACTGAGAACTTAATACAAACTCTATTAATCACTTTGGTTTACAAGTTTCAATGTAAATAATGTTACATTCTTGATGCTGCCATGGAAGATTAAGTTGTTATCACTTCACAAGTTTGACTGTTCAAGATTTATTTTATGAGGCCATGTGTCAAGTCCAATCGAAGTAAAAGTCATAGTGTTTTAAAGGTCTAGTTATATGTGTCCTATGATTGAAACGGTTTTTATTTGGGTTTTTATTCAACAAGTTCTGGTCAATTTTGTAATTAGGGGCAGAAGTGTAATCTCTGGAATCCTGTGAATTTAGGTATTTTTTATTTTTATCTAGAATTTTCTAGGAGATCATAACTATCTTAGGTTTTATTTTCTTTGAGTCCAAGTTAGTATTTTACATCTTGGCCTTATTGTTTACTTTCTCTCTCTTCGTTCTCTCTTTTCTTCTCTTTCTTATGGTACCGTTCATACTCATACAGGCCATATCATAAATTTCTCTCTTTTCTTTCTTCGTTATATCCCAAACCCTAAGTAAAGCCCTTCCTCTTGCCTATCAACGCCATAACACCCAACACATTTTCTCTATCAAATCACCATAAAAAACTCATCAAACCAAGTTTGAGTCTTCACCTTTTCTTCTACAACTCTATACCCTAGATCTATTAATCCTCCCAAACCTAACCCATTGAAAGCACCTATATACAAATTCCCAATTGAGGTTACAAACTGGTTGAGATTACTTGTTTTGCTGTAATAATGCAAACAAAGCAAGGAACTAATACTCTTACATAGAGTTTTAACTTCAATGAAATGGAGCCAAGAGATATTCTAGAAGGTTTTAACAGCATGCAAGCTTGCAAGAGATCTTTTTGTTTTTATTGGTAAGTTCCACATCTGAGTGGGTCATGATCCCTCAACCTCTCCTGCCACCTTGTTCTTAAAAGAGGAGGAGAATGCTCGTAGCAACATTGAAAAAGAAATCTAGCAACTAGAGCATATCATCATTCCAAAAATATAATATCAAGAACTACCAATGACTCACATCAAAAACCAAAAAAAAAAAACATGATTTCAAGAAAGACCTTATAGAAGTACAAAAGTTCTACCAATTGACTTTTGCCAATCAACTCTAGCTCAACTAGCACCTCCTCCCCTTGCAAGTGCTAGATGGAGGGTGAGGTCAGGGGTTCAAGACCCACTAGATGCATGTGTAACTTACCAAAAGAAAAAGACCTTATAGAAGCTAGAGATAATGGATAGAGCATTAGATACACCAACAGACTCCCAATCAGTACTCAGGAAATAGTGATTCAATACTCCTTGAAGATGCCATCCAATCAACTTCAAGGCATCTTCCCCTCACCTCCCCTACCCCCAAGGCCACCACCCTGTTTCCTCCATTTTGCTGCCCAATACTTCATTTTTTAAAATGAATGGGTGTTGACTTGAACTCTACATGAATAACTTTAAACTTATTAAATAACTACATTTGCTTAAAGAAACTAGTAAAGAAGTTAAGGTAATTGACGGAACAAATCCAAATATCACTGCTTCGAACAAGATAATCACACTGAGTACACCCCGCTGTATTTGGTTTGTGTTTTTTTAATAAAATTTATCGTTACTTATCCAAAAAAGAAAAATCAAGATAATCCCACTACCACAAACATATAAAGGATAAGTCATCAGAAAACTCAAAGATTTGAACATCTCAAGCTACAATCATGCAATTTCAAGCACATAATGCAACATTGGAAAAGCTTTTTGGATTGCAAACAGAATCTTACCAGGACGGTCAGTAGGTTGGTCATGCCTGCCAACAGCAAAACCAAGGCCACTCCGACGAGGAGCAGCTGTTGGTTGTGGAGGCAATTCGTGTGCCTCACCTATCCTTTTAGAATCAGGAAGAAGAATTTCATCCATAGACATGGAGAAACTTTTAATCTGAGCATGGATGTTTTCTTGGACTAGCTTCTGTTGATCAGCAAGAGAGGCTTTACTAGCCATTTCAATGATCTCCTCTGCATCTGCCTCCTCAGCATCCCTTCCCAAACGGTTGTAGCTGGATGTTTAAGTCTTTCATGAGAAAAAATTTGAGATTAAAGGACACCCAATGAAGTTGAACACTGAGTGAAAAAGGAAGCATAAATTCACATGTAGCAAAGTGGTAAAGTAGGGAACAAACAAAATAGCATCTACACAAAATGCAATAGACATTATTTAAATGTTCACTTTGGCTTAATCAATCAAAAAGTTAAAAGAAATTTATCTTTTGTTGAAGTACTTGACATTGATGCACAAGATCTAAGAAGCTAAAACTTGGATCGAAGTGAGGCAAACATTAAGATCAAGTTATGTCAAGAAGTAATAAATATTTTGATTCGCAAGGGATATGTCACAATCAGTGAGAGAACAACCTAAATGTAAACAATGAAATTCTTAATCTCTACATGGTCAATAGCCAGCACAACGCCCATATTTTTCCTTTTTCTTATGTTTTGTGGATGCAGAAAAGGGAAAACATAAGGAATGTCTCAGTGAGAAAACAACCTAAATGATAATATCTACATGATCAATAGCTAGCACTGCGTCCCTATCTTTCCTTCTCTTAAAGAGTATGATTCTCAAAAAATTATATCAACATACATGAAATGATTGAGGGCTCCAAGGGTTCTGTGTGATTGCCATATGCCTATGGATGAAGGGAATATCTTTAAGATTTCTACAAGACTGAACATTCTTTGTTAAGCAACGTGTTGGGCAAGGAAGTTTGTTATTGTTCATACCTGACCATTGCTATACGTTGAATATGAAATGGATATTTGGTGAAAAGAAAAGAAAATTAATATAGCTATAGTAGCTACTAAAGCAAAATGAGATTTCATGGACAACTAAAAATAAAATGCAGAGAAAGAGTTCATCATCTAATGATTAAAGGCACTGCAAGGACAATTAGATCTGACACAATTATACCAATTGATAGGGTTGGAATCTAAGTATCTACTCCCTTTTTTTAAAAATATTGGTAAGTTACACACCCAGCAAGTTTTGAATCCAAAAACTTACCCTTAATCCCATTTTATGGGAGGAGGAAATGTCATTTCAGGTACAGCACATTAACACAAACAAAAGCATTACTGAAACTAGCCAGTAGACACATACAGTTCATGTTTAAATGTAATATATGAGAGATAATTCAAATAACAAATTCAGTCACAACTGACCTGGTATATAGAAACAATCTATTTATGTCTGCTTCAAATTGTAACTGTCTTGGATCCCTAGCAAAAGTGGGACTTTTTGCAAGAGTTTTCACAGCCTGTAAATACCCATTTACAAAAGAGCAAAAGGGTCATTCAAAAAACACCATAAAAGAAGAAAACAAAGGCATAAATGAAACAAAGTTTTAATATGACTAATACTGATCTGGGTTTGCACTAAGAACAAAAACCCAAATCAGATTAGTTCAATAACAGTCATAGATTGAGTTCAATCGAGTAGAACTTATGGAAAAGTGAAAACCCATTTTTACTGGTGAGAAATGGAGAACAGTATTTTCAGTAGAAGTGTAAAACTAAAACCACAAAGAGAGAAAGAAAGAGAGAGAGAGACCTCTTGGAATTTGTTGAATAGAAAAGCCATTGTGAAATGAATCAGTGAGTCCAAAAAGCAATCTTTTTGGTTCAGTGAGCTGAACTCCGAAATGGACTGCAAGGTGAACGAAGAGTGTGCGTTTTCCGTAACGACCCTTTAAGGTGGCGTGCCAGTGCCTCGGTGTTACTGAGAACGTCTATTGTGTCGACTTTAGAGTTGTAACGTCGACTATATCTTTGACCTCTCAATTTATTTCTTTGTTTCACATTTCAATGACCTGGCCAATTAGGCCAAAAACTTGTCTGTGGTCTGTGCCTTGGTTTGTTAGGTCGAAATTAATTCGCCGTAATAATTGTAAAAATACTTTAAAAAAATAATAAAATATTATTTTGATACTTAAACTTTATCAAAATATTATTTTCATCTCTACATTATAAAGAGTTTTATTTAATAGTTCCTAAAACAAAATAAGGACAAAAATAAATTTTTTTCAATATTTTAATGATGAAAAATAATCTTTTCTAAAATTTAAAGACAAAAATTAAAATGTTTAAAAATATTTTAGAGATGACAAATGAATTTTTAAAAATTTAAGGATAAAAAATAATTTTTTGATAAAGTTTATGAATAAAAATAACATTTTAGTCTAAAAATAAAAAGGATAAGAGATAATCTTACCTTCTTATTTTCCTGAATAGATAATCTTACCATTTATACAGTTTACTCTTGATTTTTGTTAGCAAGTGATCCGTTCTAATAGGTTTTCCCTGTTGATTATTTAAAAAATAAATAAAAGGCCCATCATTGGCTTCAATAATATGGTGGCCTTAGTTGGCCCTTTAAGCATGAATCCCTAGCAAAAGTGGGCTTTTGCAAGAGTTTTCATAGCCTGCGAATATCATTCACAAAAGAGCAAATGGGTCATACAAAAACACAGATAAAAAACAAAACAAAGGCCTAAATTAATAGTCATGACAAATATTGTAATGGGTTTGCCCAAAGAACAAGAGCCGAACTCAATTAGTCCAACAAAAGTAATTGGTTCGGCTCAATTGAGTAGAGCTTGTTGGTTCCATAATGGAAAACCCATTTTTGCTATTGAGAAATGGAGATCAGTATTTTCAGTAAAACCGTAAAACTAAAACGAGAGAGAGAGAGAGAGAGAGAGACCTCTTGGAATTTGTGGAATGGAAAAGCCATTGTGAAATGAATTAATGAGTACAGGAAGCACCATTTTCAATGACCTTAACTCTGAATTTATGCTAATGGTGAAATAATTCTTCATTAAATGACTAGTATCACTATATAGATAAATATTCTTACACATCATATTCAAGAATCATAATCCGTAGCATTTTGTTCATGTATGTTTACGATACATCCAGGATGAAATAAGATCAAGAAAATATCTTTTGCAAATGATTCTTTTTGGCCTTTTGAAGAGCATGAACCCGTGCCACCTCCTGAAGTAAAAACAAAGAATTAAATCATATATTTAAAGTAGGCTACTACACATTAATATGAGCAAAACAATATTAAAAATATATTACTTGAAACAGTACCTTTTAGCTAGATAATGATACCTTTCACTTACTAAGGCAGACTTTTAGCTTTTCAATAACCAATTCAACTTTATCACTGTATTCACATAAATCCAATCTCTTATGTCATCAGAAAATTTGAAACAAGAATGCCTCCAAGTCCTATTGAAGAAAAGAGCTCCACAAATTGCCCAAAAGCCAGTTGCAAATCCAACTCCCATACCTAGATAGAAGCTGGAATTTATAGAGTCATCTTCAGCACTGCCAGTTGGTGATCTCTTCAAAGATTCTTCCTCTATTGTGCAATTTTTTGGAAGAGGATCACCACATAGTTGAGGATTGCCAACATAGCTGAGTGCATCAAAAGATTGAAGCTGGGTGCTTGAAGGAATTCTACCAGATAAGTTGTTGTAAGACAGATCCAAGTAACTAAGAAATGTCAAATTAGACATGCTTGGTGGAATTTTCCCCGATAGATGATTTCTTGAGAGATCAATTGACTCCAACTCTTTCATACTCCCAATTTTGTCTGGTATCTTTCCCATCAAATGATTTCGAGACAAATTCAAAAAACGTAATTCAAAAAGAACACAAATTTCAGCAGGAATTGATCCAGACAAGTTGTTATTTGAAAGATCTATGATCTTAACAAATTCTAGATTCCTTGCATATTCCAATTCCTTACCTTTGGGAACCAACTTAAGATTCTCAATGTAGGATACATAACCATACATATATTTTAAAGGTTCAAAAGGAAAAACTTGAATATTGAGTTCTGGTAGTGCCATGGCACTAATGTTTTTCAAGCAATTTGGTATGACACCAGATAGACTATTATCAGCAAGATCCAATACTCTAAGAGAAGAAAGTTGGCATATTTGTGGAGGTATACGACCTTTAAATTCATTTGATCTTAGACGAAGAACTAATAGATTTGTCATTTCTCCAATCCAAGGTGGTATGATCCCTGTCAAATGATTATTACCTATATCAATGAGCCCAAAATTTGAGCAATTTTTGAATGATGAAGGAATATCTCCAGAGATGCTATTGTTTTGTAAACGCAATGATTGGAGATTAACTAAAGCCCCCATGGAGTAGGGAATTCTACTTGCTAGATTATTACTCCCTAAGTTTAAATGGATCAAAAACTGCCAATATCTCCAACAATGAGAAAGTTCTCCTGACAATAGATTGTTTGATGCATCTAAGACCACTAATTTATTCTTTCTAATTACCTTTTGGCATAAGAAAGTGGAAATGGGTCCAGAATATGAGTTGTTAGCTATATTGAGCACTTTGACATTTTCAGACAATAATGGAAAGCGACCCTTGAAGTGATTAGATCTTAGATTTATAACAGTAGAATTCAGCAAAATATTCGACAAATCCCCTTCTATGTGGTTGTCAGATAGATCGATAGCTTCAACATTTGAAGTCCAATTCCAAAACCAACTCGGAGCCTTGCTTGAAATTCCTGACATTGACATATCCAAAAACCCAAGGGATCTTTGTGATTGTAGCCATGAAGGAAAATTAGGACCTATCTTGATTGAGCTCATGGAGACATACTCAAGTTGAAAGGGGGGAACCCAATTGGAATTGACATTAAAGAACAATTGTGGTTGAGACATAGAGAGATCCTTTAGTTTTGATAGTTTTTTGAAATGCCCTTCCTCTATAGTTCCTGTTAAGAAATTATTTTGGATATATAACTCCTCTAGATTTGAGAGAAGCCCAAGACTCTTTGGAATGGTGCCATTCAGCTGATTTTGGTTGAGGGATAACGTTCTCATATGAGATAAATTCCCAACAGATACAGGGATAGGACCATTTAAAGAATTAAAAGAGAGATCGAGATATGTTAGATGCATAAGCTGGCCTAATGACTCTGGAATTTTTCCAATTAGATGATTGGGATACAAGGATAGATATTCCAATTTCTCTAAATTGAAAATGCTGGGCGGTATCTCGCCTTTCAAAGAACTATCGTCCAAGTAAAGCTTTAAGAGACTTGTACTAAGATTAGAGAACCAATTAGGTATCTCATGATTGAAATGATTTCCAGAAAGATAAAGTACTTGAAGAGATGTGAAATTGACAAATCCAAGAGATGGATTCAAACTATCAAGCTTACAATTGGACAAGTATAGCTCAGAAAGAGAGGAGAACTTACTCATTATTTGAAGCCAATCAGTTTCTTTGTGAAGGTCAACTGAGCTTAGGTCAATGTATTGAATGGAAAAGAGACCAGACATCCAATAAAGATTATCTGCATAGAGATCAAAATTAGATCCAAGATACAGATAGCAAAGGCTTGAAAGGTTCCCAAGCTGATGAGGAATGAGTCCAGAGAAGTTGGCGTCTGAGAGGTCAAGATGTGTGAGATTACCCATTGAGCCAAGGAAAGTTGGAATAGGAGTACGATTAAAGTCATTGAAACTCAAGTCCAAGTAATTCAAAAACTCTAATTCAAGCAATGAGTGACTAATTTCACCCCCTATCCCGGTATACGCTAGGTGGAGCTCTGTGACTCGACTGGTTTTGTTATCACAATGAACACCATCCCATCTACAGCAATCTTCTTGGCTAGACCAGGACGAGAGTAAGTTGAAAGGATCAGTGAGGCCTCGTTTGAGGCTAAGAAGTGCTTCTTTGTCTTTTTCATTGCAAGAGACCTCATTTGACATTGTTTTGAGGAAGCTTAAACTGAAGGTAGCAGCAAAGAACCATAGTAAGAAAAGCACATGAGTTGCATAAGAGGCACCCATGACAAAGCAAAAACAAAAACGAAGGAAGAGAAGCTGAGTGTGAGTAGTGGAGGTGATGCAATTGGAGACTACTAGCTCGTGACAATATATACTGATGAATCTACTGGGTATGATAATATATACTGATGAGACTTTGACTTGTTGAAAAAATTATAGTGATTCTTCGAAACAATCATTATCTTATCAAGATAATTTTTTCAATGAAGACTTTGACTTGTTGACTTAAGCCAAACGCCAAAAGATCAATACCGTCTTTCACTTTAACGCGTAGAAATAATATTTACCTTTTTTTTTGGTTCGGTGACTTGTTTTGCAAAGTCATCAGGAGAGGTTTCTTATCCAATGAGCACATTGTATATGTCTCTGGTCTAACCTTCGGCATTTTGTCCCTTTCTTTCGTTTTTGTTACTCCTTATTGCAGAAAAATAAAATCTCATGTATGGAACTCTGTTTATGCAAATCTGTTTGCACAAAAGTAAATTCTTATTTAAGTTCAGCATTAAATGACATGATTGCGAAATGGTTATTATTTAAAGGTTGATACCTTTGCCCAATATTCTACTAGTTGATATAAACAGTAAGATCTATTTAAATTTAGACATTGGATATTCATTGGAAACAGTAATGTAGTAATTTTTGTGCTCCGTGGTTTCCTAATTCCCAGCAATTTAGATCTACTCATCAGCCAAATTTGGGCACTTCAAAGTTCAAACTGTAGCAGTGCCCATGGATGCAACAATGAATGGAACCCCAGCTATTCAATGACCATAATATTCCAGACCAGCCAATTACTGCAATTGTTGCCACACCTGTATCAGCATGACAACAACACCGGCAACACCATTGCTTCGGGGATTCCATCCCCCTGTGCACACACGCAGAGAATTCCCCTTGTCTTCCAATCCCTCCATTGTCCTTTATGTCCTTACAGCACGTAATTTGGATCCTCAAGATCTTGCAAAACTAGAGGCATGTAGAGATCCTATTAAGTGCTAACAAGCATATGCGTTTTAGTTGGGATGTTTTATGCTTTAAGCTTTATTCTTATTTAAGTCCATGCTGAAATGTTTCCAATATCATTTTGTATGACCATCCTAGAAGGGCTGATCCTTATCTATATTGACCTATGTATTTCTAGTCAGTTTTTGAAAAATCAGTTTCCAAGTACTTGTGCTCTGATGGAGTTAATATTTGGATCAAAATTTCCATGCTAAAGGTTGGTTTTTTGGTGAACTATTTTCCATTTTAGTGCTTTTGATACAATAATTACGGAATGAGCGTAGAATTAGATCAGAAAATGAGAGTATAAAAAAAATACACATCCGGAAATTCCTTTAGGGGACATTTGTCTGAAACACAAGGCTCATGATCGATTAAAATCTCATATGACATGATTTCATTAGTGATAATATGGGCTTTAAGCCAAACCCTCATAAATCAATGCTCACCACACACAAGTGATGAGATGTGTTAAGGTTCATTGGACGGAATAAAAATCCCCTGTTAAATTTTATCTGTCACCAATTGCAATTTGCTATATGTCATTTTTTTTCCTAATAAAGTAATCAAGTTTATGATGACAAAGAAAATCAGACATAATATAATATAGCTGGTGGAACATAAAACTGAACACTCATAGCAGAACAATGGACTTTTATATTCCACTTGACGATCATTTTTCACATAGCCGCTTAGATTTCTTCATTAGTATCAATGTTATCAGACTTTTTTTACTTCTTTTGGTTAACAATTCACTTCCCCCACTGTGGCATAATTTTCCATTATGCATTTTCCACCGTGTGGCGTGTGGCATAATTTTCATGTAAGACCATGTCAAACGTCCAACGTCTAGATTTCTTCATTAGTATCATTGTTATCAGACTTTTTGACTTCTAGCCTCAACCAAATTTGGGCACTTCAAACTGTGGCAGTGCCCGTGGATACTACAATGAGTAAAACCCCAACTATTCAATAACATTGACATTCCTAACCAGCCAATTATTGCTATTGTTGCCACACCTGTATCAGCATTCCAAACTCTCCATTGTCCATTCGTCCTTCATGTCCGATATTCCAAAACTAGGGACAAGTAGAGATTATTTACATTTGAGAATGGAATTCTTTAATTTTTAACATGTTTATACATTCAGCTCCAACAGCTCAACTGCTCAAGACAACTTGGACATGGCACCACTGAAGAGGTCTATCAGGTTGTGAACATTTTAACGTTCTTAGACCGGAGACGATGAATGCAAGATTATGTGAAGGAACTATATTTCTCAGCCAGCAGGAAAGGAAGCAAGTTTCTGTTACAATGGTTTAGAACTTATAATGACAACATTGCAAAGACAAAAAAAGTAAAAACAATTAAGGAAAGAACTTTGAATGGATTGAAATGGACCAAGGTAGAGTAAAGTGGACCGTCTGGACCGAATGAACCAAAGTGGACAAAAGTGTATTGAACGGACCAAAGTGGGCTGAAAACTGGACTAAAATGGACCAATGTGGACCTCAATAGACCGAAGTGGACTGAAATAGACCAAAGTGTACCAAAATGGACCGAAATGAAGTGAAATAGACCGAATTGGACGGAAAGGACTGAAGTGGACTAAAATGGAGTGAATGGACCGAAGTGGACAAAATGGAGCACAGTGGACCCAACTGGAACAAATACATCATCTAGAAACAACCAAGACACAAATTGGAAATGCATGAATTAAAAGAGTACAATTTTGATGCTTAAAAATGCATGATTAAAGAAATTACCAAGTTTTCGAAACCCTAGACTAGGAAAGTGCAGAAATTCAAACAATGTAGAGCAACGAACTCCTTAAAAAATGGGATATGTGAGTCATTGGTCAAATGGTCCGCTGTGATGTTCAAAATCAACATTTTGAGTCAATTGTTCGATTGGGCTGTTTAGCCCTGACCTGAGAAATTTTTTTCTAGGAATAATCCTGGTACCGAATTTTCTAGTTGCAGAAGAATGGATTTGAAAACGTTAGAGAAGGATCTAAGATTTATTATCCAAGTCCAAGGCTTTCCAGATCCACTCATCTTGCAACTGTTAGGTTGGGTGATTTGGAAAATAATTATTATCAAATTAATATTATTTTCCAAATTATCTCATTTAGGTTTTAACCTAAAAATTTAGGCACAACTAAGAGAATATAATAGATGCGTATAGTATACAGAAATGATTGTTCAATTTATACATGTAGTAAAGAATATAAAGGATATTGCAAATACATTATGCCTTGTCTTGTGTATTGTCGTTGTGGAAAAGGTCACGTTTACGTACGTGTTGCTCCCATGGCTAGATAGGGTTGCTGAAATATAACTTTTTTTTTTTTTGATAGGCTGAAATCACAACATCCACCTTCACAATACTTCAATCTCCACATCACTAATTACACAATATCCAGATCATGGCCCACATATTGCCCCATTGATAGGATCATTGAAAGTATTTCATAACAAAAAATTTAATCAAGCGTACATACAAACATGATCGGTTTAGTTTTGCAAATGCAATAGCACAAGAATTATAGGAAAGTAATATTAGATTAAAATATTCATAAGCATCCACAATACAATACGCAAAAAAGGATTTTAACGAATTAAGGACACTTTGAAAATATGGAAAAATTATCTACGATGAGCATATACAATTGGGTTCATCAATGAATCAAACGAAAACCAAACCTATGTTAATTCATCACCAAGATCATTAAAACCTATAGCAAACCACACATACTAATACCTACTAAGAAAAAATTTAAAATGAATTTTTATCCTATTCTGTGGGCTCCAAAGATTCTGTCAAAGACATGTTAAATTTATATCCAAAGTTCTAATTCCACTAGTTTGAGCCCAAAAATCCAAATTTTATAAATCTATAGGATCAAACAAAACCATACCAATTTTGGTTAATTTAAATTAAATTTATGAATAAAGAACACATATATACATACCTTAACTCAATCTAGTAAGTTCAACTTGAAAACAGGTGTTGACAGTTCCTGAAAATTCCCAAATAAGTCTCAACAATTCCCGAAAAAACCATTTTGAAAAACTCATGGCTGACAAAGGGTTGATGTCAACATAGACTTGAAATCTCAGTAGCACCCATTGAAGTCACATTTTGTGGGGTTGGTCCTAGCCATCAAGATTACATCATTCCATTGTGAATAATGCAGTTCGTCGGTTAGTTAAGGTTTGAAGTACATGGGATCACACAAAAGGAAACATCATTTGTGCTTTCTTTTGCCAATGCATTTGTGCTTTGGAAAACATCATAAGAAGAGGTTTTTTGGCATGGAAAACTGAAAGCATAATTTCGTACTTACCAATTCAATGAGTTTCACTCTTTATTTGGTTTACGTTTAATTTTATTCTGTTAAACCATATCAACATAGTGTTTCGGTCAACTTAAGTCCAATTCAGTTAATTTCGATGCATTTACCTAAGAATGAGAAAATACAAGTTTAGGTTGAGAAATGAGAATACCTATTCTAAATCTAAATTTATTAAAAAATACATATTAAAAAAAAGTGATATTATTATTTTTTTAATTGTTTAATTTAATGATATGTAGTATTATCTTTCTTTATCCCCCCTCCCCTCGTTTAGCTGATATTATTATTTTAGTTTTTGAGTAAATTACACAAATTTAGTGTTTTGAAAAGATATAATTTGAATTTGAAGACTAATAATTGAGGATAAAATTGTCTAAGATATTAGGGAGAGGCAATGAATTGATGAAAGAGTAATAAAGAAAAAGAAATGTGTGGAAGGAGTTCTTTCTAAATTAAAGTAGATGAATGTGTAAAGGCAAAGCATATGAAAATTTAAAACTGTCTAAGATATTATTAGGAAATTTTTTTGTCAAAGATGATGTGTAAGGTCAATTGGTTAGTATATTTAATATTTTAAATAAAATTAGAGGAACAAATCAATAAAGAAAATGATGATATGGCTAGTGATATAGCTCGAAAGGAACGTAGTATTTATTATTGCTACGTTCCTGTTAAGCCTCATTAGTATAGGATTTCGTTCCATTCGGTCCATTTCAGTGTATTTATTTAAAAATGGGAAAAGACAGTTTGGGTCAAGAATTCCTATTCTAAATTCAAATATATTAAAAATTATATAAATAACAGCATTTAATAATATTATTTTTAATTGTTTAATTTAATGTTTTGTGATATTATCTTTCTTTATATTCTTTTACCCTTAGCTAATATTAGTATTTTAATGTTTGAATAAATTACATAATTTTAGTGTTTTGATATGATATAATTTGAATTTGAAGTTGCTCATGGCACCATAGGTACCAACAATGGTATTTTAAGTACTAGCCCACGGTCAGCAGTTAGGTCCATTACTTTTGATCCCCTGGGTGCAGCATTATACCAAAGGAAGAGATCTTTCTGGTTGAGAGAGCGAAATCCGAAGGCAAAATCACCAGAAAGTGATGGCCAAGAAGTGCTGTTGTCTCAGTTGTAGAGTTGCGTTGCCGACGGTAACATTACCGTTATTTTAAGCAATTTGGTAGCAGAATTAGTAAGACAACAAAAAAGGCTGGGGATAAGCAAAAGCCATGATTAATTTGATATTGGATTAATCAAATAATCAATAGCCTATATTTGACAAGAGAATTACTAAGTTTCTAAGTCAAGTATATACTATATGCAAGTCTTCCTTTTGATTTAATCCAAGTCTTCCTTTTATATTAGTACTCTTCATTTTATTGTGTTAAAAAACACCGTCTAATTAATGATCCACACATTGACACATATATAAACAAACATAAAAGATAACGGAAGCTGGCACCATAAAAGTTTTCCAAATCACTAGTTTATTCATTCTCACACTCAAAACATATCTAGTTGGTCAGGTTTTAGCTATAGAGGTCATGGATTAAGCTACTCTACATATGAAAATCCATGTCCCTTAGAACCAATGAATTGTGTAGTCCACAACTTTGGTGGACTAAAACTTATATATTAGTGGTTAGTTTACGAGAAACAGTTAAATAATAGAGCAAATTATAACATACCCACTTGTGATTTGGCCAAAATTTAAGTTGTCTACCTGTAATTTGAAAATTTGACATTTTATCCATCTGTGATTTGGCTGAAATTTAAGTTGTCTACCTGTGATTTGAAATCTCATAACACAAGTGTTTAGCACTTCAACTGGATTCTTTTTTATCTCATTTGATCTTGTATTTTTATGGTTTTTGTGTTTTTAGAGGAGAGATATAAAAATGAAGTAAAATTACATATTTAGTCATGTTTTTAACAGAAGTAGGTTAAGGAAATCTAACTGAACTAACCTCAGGAGGGTAAATTATCAAATTTCAAACTACAAGTAGACAACTTAAATTTCGGTCATACCACAAAGAGTATATTGTAATTTGCCCTAATAATATATAATATAAAAAAAAATAGGCTAATTAAGGATATTCAAACTATGAAAACTTATCATATGCATCCGATGCATGTAATATTACCTGTGTTCAATGTCATCATATATTAATTGGACTCATGCATGGCAATTAACGAATGGGTTAGACACGTACGTTTAATAGGCATGAATAATCTCACATATTGGACTCATGCATGACAACAAATCTGGAGCCCGTAGACATAAATAATGTCATATTACATGGGAAACTACTTTTCAAAGTCGAAGTACGCGTCTTCCTTTGATTTTTTTCAATCTTAAGTAGTCCAACCATGCATGCTCTGAGCAAATTGATGTTTTTGTTGCAGCGGCAAATTGTAGGAAAGCAGCATCGCTGAGTTAACACTAAATCTGAGAGTGAAACATAAGCCATAGGAAGTACGGACATGGACACTAGTACAAGTATGACACAACGACATGAGTAATTTTTAAAAAATTATAACATAACATAGCCGGTACATCACCAATACGAAACGGATACGACACTCTTAATGAAGTTTTTGTGCTTTCTAAAGTAGGCCTAATAAGCGGTTCAGGACTTTTCTAGCCGTTATAACTGTGACTGGGTTTTGTAACAGTGTTTTGGAAGAATATTGTATTGACATAACATAGAATTGACTCTCATCATACTTGAGGGCTGGGAGTTGCAAAACTGGTTGTGCATAGACCATATGGAGGGCCAAAATGACCAAATACCACTGTTTTTGAAAATATTTTGTAATCTACCACTGTTTTTGAAATATGTAGGGATTTACTACTAATTGGAAACTCGATTTTGGGAAACTCAAGTTTTCCATGGTACTCAAGTTCCATAAAAAATAGCATGGAAAATTTGAAGGTCATTTTTTCAAAGAACTCGAGTTCTATTTTCAAAGAACTTGAGTTACATGGCAAATTCGAGTTTCAAAAAGATGGTAGATTACTAAATATTTCGCAAACAGTTGTAGATCCATTAATATTTTCTCAAGCTATGGTATATGACAATTTTGGCTAGATATGGAGCCATAATACAATTGACAATTGACACCAGTCAATATGTAAGGGACAACCTTCTCTGTAATATGATCATTAATTCTTAGGTCACTAGTTCAACATCCAGTTCTAAATAATCTAGTATGAAAGGAACTCTCAAAAGATTATATATATATATATATATATATATATATATATACACGGAAGTTGGATTTAATAACTTGTTATAAAATTTATATTTTGAAAATTTCATCGTTGAATTATACGTTTTATATGTTCTTAACATTCATGCCAATTTTCATGTCAATTGGATGTTATTTACCATTCAATCCATAAACTCATCCTTTATGCATTATTTTAAACTACAAAAATTTAAATTTAAACAATTGATTGATGACATGGCTATTAATCTTTAATCTTTTTGAAATTTTGCAAGTATGGAGAATATACAAATATAATGTAATCTCGCAGTAGATTTGTCAAAATTTGCATCCAATTAAAAAATATTGAGTAATGTAATATTGCTTAAAGTTATATCAGGTTTAGCTTGAATCCAATCATAGATGGATTCAAGTTACACTAATTGGTGTAACTCCAAAGAAGTTACATATTTTTTAAACCATTGATTTTTATGAGATCTAATGGCTAAAAATAGTCGACTACCACATCAGCAAAATTTATTTAAGGGCATTTTTATTACAACCATTGATTTCTCTCTCCATAGGAAGGGGTAGGCAAGCCGGGGTATTGGTGCCATCATCTGAAAGTTTTCATGAAGATTTACTATTTCTAACGTTGAATAGTTGTCGTTCAAGAGTTTGAAAGATATGATTTGGATGTCAAAAATCTAAGTAGTGGGTTAATGACTAAGCAAGCAAATTATTGATGATTGCCATATTTTACAATTAGGATAATATAACCACAATCCAAGAGCAATATATTTCGGCTACTCTATTCATGTAGTATTTCCTTCCACAATTTATGCTATAAAAGAAACTACGACCCCTACTTTTGTTAGTCTTGACAAAATATATTTCCCCTCTATTTTGTTGAAAATGCTTTTAAATTTATCACCACAAGACAAAATATATTTCCCCTTTATTTGTTGAATATGCTTTTAAATTTCGCTGCAAGTTAATCAAAAAGGTAAAATAAAAATTAGAATACTTGAAAATTGAAGTGGATGAGGTCTACATACAATTACAAGTTTGAGAAGGATGGAAAAATTATGCACAGTGCACTAACATATTGCGTGTATTGTCAAAAAAGGTCAAGACTTAAATACAATACTTAGGTACTGTTCTTTAGGTTCTCCTCTTAAGATTTAAACATGTGGATTTCTTCTCATAGGATGGAAGCATATTTTTTAGTTAAGTAGTCACATGGCTGAATTTTAAGAGGGGAACTTAAAGAATAGCACCCAAGGTACTGTACCTAAGTTTTGTCCATAAATTTTTTTTTCTCATTTTGACAGCATGAATGAATAAATAAATAAGGAGAGAGAAATCAATGGTTATAATAAATAAGGTGAGAAAAAAAAAAACCCTAAAATAAATTTTGCTGATGCAGTAGTTGACTATTTTTAACTATTAGATCTCACAAAAATTAATGTACATGATGAATGCATGATAATCAAAGTCAAAACTTGATACCTATACAAAGTTCATCCTAGGTCAAACTAGAAATATGAGATAATAATTATGAAAAACGGTTTTTTTTTTTTTTTTTTGATACAAGATAAAATTCTACTCTAACCTAATCTAAGTGTTTATGTGTGTGAAGCTCCCTCCTGGAGACTTTTACCCCGGCCCTTGCCCCCCATACCCCACAAGCACTGCACTTATACCTGTGGAGTGACCATCACACCAAGGGTGTGCGGTGGTGAAAAACGGTTAAAAAACTAGGCGTATTATGAATTTCACCTATTAGCGCAAACACATGGTGTGTATGAACATCTATATATGGGTGTGCATGAACAACAATATGCATGAAGTTCAGCCCACATACATCATCTAGAAACAACCTAGACAATTTGAAACCTGACCCATGAACTAAAAGTGAAAATTGAAGCCTAAAAATGCATGATTGAAGAAATCCCCAACTTTAGAAACCCTAGACTAGGAAAGTAAAGAAATTTAAACAATGGAGAGCAAAAAACTCCTTAAAAACTAGGATATGTGAATGTGAATCATTGGTCAAATGGTCCCCTGTGATGTTCAAGTTCGCATTTTGAGTCAATTGTTCGATCGATATGTCTAGGCCTGACCGTTAGAAAATAATTTCTAGGTTCAATCCTCAGAGTTACTGGATTTTCTAGTTGCAGAATGGATTTCAAAATGTTAGAGAGGGTCTGAAGGTCTAAGAATAATCCAAGTCTAAGGCTGGCCTTGAATTCCCATGTAGCAGGTTCTTTGGTAGCCCACAATGGCCACATAATATAGCTTTCCACGCAACTAGCGGTGGTTCAGTTTGGTGATGGTGATGATGCCAAGAATAATAGTTGCAGTGTGTTACAATTATGTGATTAAATTTATTATTTTTCAATAATTTAAAATTTTAGGAGAATCAAAATTTAACATGATATTAGAGTAGGAATTCCTAACTATTAGGAAAATTTTGGGAATTGTCACTAAGGTGAATCAAACCCATTAGAATTAATCATGCTTTCTATGGTTGGTCCTAACTATTAGGATCTCATCATTCTATAGTGAGTGATGCAGTTTGTCAATTAAAAATTTGAACCATATGAGATCACGCAAAGGAGACATCTTTCATGATCTTATTTGCCAAGGCGGTTGTGCTGGAATGCATCTTAAAAATAGATTTTTGGCATAAAAAACTATAAAAGCATAATTAATATAAATATTTATATATATATATATATATATTTTATAAATTTTTTAACATCGTTGCATTCAGTTTTGATCCTCTAAACCAAGTATGTGACCAAAATAAATTTCTTGGACAATTTCTGCTAAGCCCACAAAAAATTGTTTGCAATATTTTCGAAAAAAGCAATTGTAACAATTATTGAAAACAATTATTATTATAAAAACAAACTTAACTGCAAACAAGTAAGGTTTACAAAGTGATTGAAAATCTTCCTTAATGAAGTGATAAATACATGATTAACTAGTCTTACTATAAGGGTAGAGGCATGGTGGAATTTGTACTTCAACAATACCCTCAAGCATCTGCGTAACCCTCCTCATGGTAGGTCTAAGAGATGGGTCTTCTTGAATACACCAAATGGCAACCATCACGAACCTCTCTAGCTTCCTTCTATCATACAATGCTTCCACATCATATTCAACAAGAGAATCTAGTCTTCCTTCTTGATAGCAATCATAAGCCTAATCAGTCAAAATTGCTTTCTCTTCCCCAGTTGACTCCATATCTACGCTTCTTCGGCAGCAAATTATCTCTAGTAGCATGACACCAAAGCTATAAACGTCCACTTGGCTATGATTGGTAAATTCTTAAACCATTCAGGTGCAACATACCCTTTTGTTCCTCTGATATTAGCAAGAGTTTTGCTTTGGGTCATGATCAAACATTTTGCCAATCCAAAATCAGAAATTCAAGCATTATAGTAGTCATCAAGAAGTATGTTCTGAGGCTTTATATCACAATGGATAATCTGAGTGTTGCACTCCTCATGTAAGTACAAAAGTCCTCTTGCAATCCCCACTACAATTTGTATTCTTAGATTCCAACTGGGTTTTGAGTCTCCAAAAAGCAAACTTGCCAAAGTGCAATTGCTTAATAACTCATATACTAGCAATCAATGTAGTCCTTCGTCAAAAATCCAAGTAGTCGAACTAGATTCTTATGATGTGTTTGACCAATTACAATCACTTCAGTCTTAAACTCTTTCTCGCTCTCTTGAAACAAACTATTTAACTTTTTGACTGCCACGAGGACATTTGCATTGCTCCTTTGTAAACAACGCCGAAAGCTCCTCTTCCCATTTCTTCCTTGAACCCATCTGTAGCTTCTACAAGTTCTTTGTAAGTAAAACACTGCAAATTCATCTCCACAACATTAAAATTTATTCTAGGTCTTTTGAGCTTCTTATTGTAAAGGAAGAAAGCACCCATACAAATTGCAACAATTAAAATAATGTTAAAAAACACAGAGCCACCGAGAAGCATTGACCACATGAAGATCAATTTGTCCTGATTCTTCTTTGCTTCTGGATTTGGTAAGCCGCCATCCGGAAGTGTGATGGAATTGTTGTTTCTGATTTTTATAAAAGCCTTCCCCGCCATTAAGGTTGCTGTCCATTTTCCCATTTGAGAGAGGCAGCTTCTTCCAACAGCTATCACCTAATCTGAAAATTGCAACAGCACACATACAATCTTCCATGCAAGACGTTTTGCATTGATCTTCTGTATAAGGCTTCAGAAACTCGTAGTCTGAGTTTGGCCAAACTGTATTTATTAGCACTTCAAAAGAATAAAGATCTTTTCCAGGACTTAGCTTGTCTTCTTCACAGCCTTGTATGAAGTCCGGAATGCAGCTGCCATACTGATCATTTGGATCAAGGAGTATCCGTTGGGACATGTACACGTCGGCCTTCGATCTGGTTTGAGGGTACATATACTATTATAACCACAAGTGCCACTACCTGTGCGTACATTACTGGAAACACAAATATTATCTGGCAAAGACCATATCACAGTCCAGCTTACATTGGTGTTGGAATTCTTTGGGTGAGAATATTGGGTGAAAACTCCATCAAAGTTAAGAGTGGCTCTATAATAGAAATCAGCAGTTGAGCCTACCGTTGCCTGACTTAGAGGAAATGTTTGGCTGTTATTTTTCAAGATGTAAATGTAGCCTGACTCATTGAAGACCAGTTGTTTACCAGGACTTGATGCACTAGAATCACCAGCAGTATAATAAGCATCATTAGGATTATCAGTGGGCAAGTTTATGGTATTGAGCAAAAGATTATCAATGAATCGTAGCTGGAACCTGCCTTTGGAAAAGTTGGTCTCCGATTGTTGAGAAGAAAGCACCCCTCCCCTTTCCGAAATTTGTGTAGGCAACAATGTATCCCGGGAATTCTTGAAGCTCTCCCATAACTTATTAAAGTTGCTATCTTGAAGCACAAAGTTGCCTGTATTGTTCATAACACCATAGAGGGTACCAGAGTATTTGTTGCCCATAACTCATCGCCTTGAGGGCCGGTAAGTACTAGCCCACGGTCAGTAATTAGCTCCACTTTTGATCCCCTCAATACAGGATTATCCAAATTAGCATACCAAACTATGGTTTTGTCTTGAATTTTAGCAAACCAAATGAAAAGCAGGAAGAGATCCTTTTGGCTGAGTGGGCTAAATCCAAAGGCAAAATCACCAGAAGGTGATAGCCATGAAGTGGTGTTGTCAGTTGCAATGAGAGATTCTCCAACGCTAACATAACCACTATTATTTTGAGCAACAACACAAATTGGTAGCACAATTAGTAAGAAAACAAAAGGGGGAGGATGAAAAAAAGCCATGATTAATGTGATATTGGACTCATGCATGCTACCACTAAATGGGCTCAACACGTTTAATAGCCTATGACAAGAGAAGCTACTTTTTTTAACTCAAGTACAAGTCTTCGTTTGATTTAGTCCAAGCTTGCGCTTGACTTGAAGGAAAACTGATATTAAATTTTCATTTTATTGTGTACACAAACAAACACTATGATCCACACATATAAACCAAACAAAAAGGTACAAGACAAAGGAAGCCGGCACCATATATGACGAACAATATATATTTTTTATCCACTTGTTTGATTGAGTCTTTGTAATACATATAGCATTTCAAATTACATGTTTGTTCATTTGCACAGTCAAAACAGATCCATTTCGTTAGATTTTGTGCTAGAAGTCATGGATTCAGCTCTTTTTCCTGTTTTGTTTAATACCCATTTCACCACAGATAACTGATAAGTAGTTTTATTACACCAAACTGACCTATCTGACCCAGGATTTGGTATTAAATGAAAACCAATTAACCTGATTCAAATCTAGCAAGAAACACGCTTTGCAATTAAATGGGTATATTCCAAATTTAAAAAAAAAAGAGGCAAATTACAACTTACTCAATTGTAATTTGACTGAAATTTAAGTTGTTTACATGTGATTTGAAATTTGATACTTTACCTACCTGAGGGTTGACTGAAATTTAAGTTTTGTACCTGTGGTTTGAAATTCCATGATGCAAGTGTTCCACTAGATTCTTTTTTATCTTATTTGATCTTATATTTTTGTATTTTTGGAGGAGAGAGACATAAAAGTGGAGCAAAATTACATATTTAGCCCTATTTTTATCAAAGGTGGGTTATGACATTCTAACTGAGTTAACCTTAGATGAGTAAAGTGTTAAATTTCAAATCATAAGTAGACAACTAAAATTTCAGCCAAACCACATGTAAGTTGTAATTTGCTAAAAAAAAAACACTTTGTGGCATTTTACCTCTTGTTTTCTAAATACACTCCTGCAAACCAAACAAGAGCCAAACAACCCCACCCCCCCCCCCCCCCCCCCCCCCAAAACAAACCCTCAAATTCAACCACAACATAGAGCCACCATACATGGTTGCCAATAGCTTCATGTCAGTGCCATATATCAATACATAAACACCAT
Source organism: Quercus alba (assembly GCA_036321655.1). NCBI lineage: Eukaryota > Viridiplantae > Streptophyta > Magnoliopsida > Fagales > Fagaceae > Quercus > Quercus alba. The sequence continues at coordinate 9,632,259 of CM070302.1, read as the reverse complement.
GCATGCAAGCTCAAATCTCTACCATTTTCTAGCTATTATCTGGCCAAAATGAGCAAAACCCTTTTCGTGCAAAAAAACCAACGTTTTACCCCATTTTCCAAACTAATTGGAGAAATGCCCTTATTTTAAAACTTGATTTTCTCAAAATCGAGTTTCAATGTAAAACTCAATTTGTAGAAAATTGAGTATGGGGTGATCAAACATAAAAAAAAAAAAAAAAAAAAAAAAAAAAAAAAAAAAAAAAAAAAAAAAACTTGCATGGAGCTCGAGTTCCATTTAAAACGCCACTTTAAGGCTCCCTGAATGCAGCTATGGGTATGAGATGATCAAACTTAAAAAAAAAAAAAACTTGCATGGAACTTGAGTTCCATTTAAAACACTACTATACGGCTCCTTATGGAACGATCAAACTTAAAAAAATCTGCATGTTCTAAAATGCCATTATAGGGCTCCCTAAACGCAGTTATAAGTATGGGGCGATTAAACTTAAGAAAAAAAAATTGCATGGAACTTGAGTTCATGGAGCTCGAGTTCCAAATTTTTTTTTAATTTTCAGTTTGTTAGAACTCAATTATCCAAAAATCGAGTTTTAAATTGAAACTCGATTTTTGGAAAATCGAGTTTCAAAATAGGGGCATTTCCCTAATTAGTTTAGGAAAGGAGATAAAATCCTGGATTTTTTTTAAAAAAAAAAAAAAAGGCAAAAGCCCATTTTCTCCGCTATTATCTCCCATAAACCACCACATACATACAAAATATAAATCCTCTGTACCATATTTTGTGTTCCATTTTATGTTTTACTAATCACAAGTTGTCATGTGTTTACTTTTTTCCATTTTAAACCTTATGTTATAAGGAAAGTTAAACAAACCCATCTCAAATTCAACGACAACATAGAGCCACCATACATGGTTGCCAACAGCTTCATCTCAGTGCCATATATCAATACTCCACGTAAACACCATGCATGCAAGCTCAAATCTCTGCCATTTTCTAGCTATTATCTCCCATAAACCACCACATACATACAGAATATAAATCTTCTGTACCACATTTTGTGTTCTATTTTATGTTAAACTAATCACAAGTTGTCATGTGTTTATTTTTTTCAATTTTAAACTTTAATTATTTCATAAGGAAAATTAAACAAATACATGACAAGTTAAAATTTGTGGAATATAAAATGGAACACAAAAAATAATACAAAAGATTTGTATTCTCACATACAATGCCTCTTCCATGTGCAAGCGAGGAAATGAACAACTTTTTAACGAAACGTTAATGATTATTCCACATGCTGCTATCATATCCACGTGCCTCCATGTTCGTTGGGCACTCACACAACTGTTCAACATCCATGATGTCATGAGACCATGTGTCATGGTCAAGCCACATTAACTAGGACTGAGCACTTGACCCGACCCACCCGAAACCCGACCCGGCCCGATAGGTTTTGGGCGGGTCTGAGAATATTCGGGTCGGGTTTCAGGTCTCATTTTCAAGTTATTATCGGGTTCGGGTCAGTGTCGGGTCGATTTTGGGTCATATAAAATACCCTAATTCTGAACCGATTTCTGTGATTTTGAAAAAAAAAAACCCTACGTTGGTCTCTCTTCAGTCTCCGCCTCCCTCATCTCTCTCTTTATTCCTCAAAGCTTAAACCTCATCCTTACAAGCCAGTTTCAAGCTATTTGCTCCATTTGTCTCTGTGTAAGTCATAGAATAAATAGCTAAACCTATTTCTTGTTATCTCTGTTTCTTGTTAATATAGTTGGGTTTTTAAAACTTTCAGATTTTGGGGGTTTTTTTCTATGTGAATAGCCTGTTTGGGTTTGATTTTCTTGCGTTTTGTGATGTGGGTTTGGCTTGAATCGTTTTTTTTTTAAGGACCCATTTCGATTTTTTTTCAGGTTTTTAACTAAAGAGCTCTTCTGCCTCTCTCTGGGGTTTCACTATTTTGCATTTTCGCAAAGGTAAAAGACCTCTTTGCCAATGTTTTTTACAAGTTCTGAATAATGTTGATTCTGATTCATCTGATCACTGAGATAAAAGCTATTGAACCCAGAAAAAACAAAAGGAATGGTGTGTGAATTATGAGCCAAGAAAACAGTAACATATAGCAATTAGATATAGAAAAATTAATGTAGCTAAAGGTTTTAGAAATAGAGGAGGTTGGCAAGTATGATTCTACTATGCTCCTTATTCATTTTGTGGCAACAATCAGTTGTTATGGGATGTTTCTATTAATGGGTACTTGCTAATTGTAGAGATGAATGTGGGATGTTTAGAAATGCAATACAAGGAAACCTTTTGTTGAAGTTGAGCGTAGCGAATGTAGATGCAATTATAACTGTGAATTTTATTATTAATTGTGGGTTCAGCCTCTAGAAAGGATCTAAGAAGTGGAATTATTAACATTGTTTAGATTTAGGTCCAATGAAGAGTGGATTTGGCGACCCAAACCTTTCAAATCTCACCTGCCAAGGGCTGGAATTTTTACTGTTTATTTGTATATTTATCAAAATTTTCACCTTTGAAAATTATGAGGAACCCTTTATTGTAAAGGTCAGCTACTGCCATATCAAATTAGTTGGGGGGAATTTTCGGGTTCAGTTGAGCAGTTACAAGTTTTGGAAGGATTTTTGTTCAGTAGTTACATACTATTTGCTTACTACTATTTTTTTTATATTTTTTGGTAAAAGACCTCTCTGCCACAAAATCTTTGAAAGCTTTACTCTGTTTCTCTGTTGGATTCGTGTACTTTTTAAGTGTTCTATTTGCTTTAGTTTCTTAAACAATTAAGATTTTAAGTCATGCAATCTAATTTTTGAAGTTGTAGTTTTATCTTGTGTGAATTGGATATAATTTTGCATGTATGAATTTGGTTGGAGTTATTTTTAAAATGAAAGTGCTTGCTTTATCTTGATGATAGGACCTCCTTTATGAATTGGAGCAACTGCTTTCTTGATTTATGATGCCATTGAACTCCTAAATTGTGTTTCTTCCTAGCCCATGCTAGCAGCTTTTCAGAGTATATCTAGATAGCAATATAGCGTTTAGCTCATCATAATAAAAGAATGCACTCTCAGCTTAATCTTATAAACTTCTTACATTGAACAGGTTATGGCCGAGCTGGACTGGAAGTATGCACCTGGAACTCTTTCTTGAGTATAGTGCATTTTATTTTCAGCAATACATTTCAGCCTTAATATGGATAAAAAATATAGCCTTAATATTGACGGAAAGGATAAATTTGAAAAATGTATGTTTCTTTGACTTCTTTTCCTGGGATATCTTCTTGTTTCTCCTATGTTGTTTCCTTAATCTAAATATGTCTTATTGGAGATACCTAAATACTGAAACTTTTATAATTTACTAATTCATTGAGCAGGAACTGGTAGCTTTGCGTCTCACTCTTGAGAAAAAGAGAGCTACAAATGACAGCTTGAAGAGAATTAAGGTTAGTTGGCCTCTCTAATCAATTTCTTTGATTAAAGGTGTCAGTACCAATTATAGTTAGGAAACAATAGGCCATCGTCTTTGATTGGTTTGTTTTCTTAAAATCCTACTGTATTTTTATTTTATTCAAAAGAAAAGAGAAACATCTCAACACCCAAACCTACTGTAAGTATATGTGTGTTGGTTTAAATATTGGAAATTAAACTTTTCAGTCAGCTTCAAAAGCCTCGCTAAAAGACCCTTTTTTTTCTATTAAGAATTTTATGGGCAACACAGGATTGCCTTTCTATTAAACTTTTCCCCCTTGGTGCTGTAGGTGGAAACTATTGGAGCAACTTTCACTTGGAGATTGGAAATGGAAGCTCTTTTGTAATTACTTTAGCTTGTAATTCTGATGTTCAATGATTTGGAGATATCTTAGCAAGTTTTTCATTCTTTAATTTAGGTGATGCGATTTGCACATTAATTGTTTGGTCAAAAGTTGAGTTAATGAAGTTGTACATAGAGTTTTTCAATGCTTTATCTGGGATTTGTTGGGTATTGGATCTTATAAACAGTGAAAACAAGGCTGATTAGTTCTTTCTTTGGTGGGATTTTTTGGGTGCATTTTTGTTGATGGCCAGTTGACTGAGGTTGTTGAAAGTCTAAAGGACAATGAACCATTTCTGGATTCTATGCTTGTGCATATGGGAAGTATGTATTAAATTTTGAGGAAGTTTGAGAAATCATTGCTTCTGTACCAGAGATCTATTGATATTCTGGAGAATAGATACGGTGATTGGAGCCTAAAGGCCCTAAACTTTCATATAGTTGTTATTATGTATATGAAAGTTTAATAGTCATAAATGTGGCTTGCTAAGGAGATTTTAGCTTTTATTTTCTACTGTTAATAGCAGATTCAAATAGTTAAATAGTATGATATTTTTAAAAATGATTTGATATTGGATTTTTTATTTTTAATGAGAGATTATTATTGCAAAAAAGAATATAGTAACATTTAGTATAAAGGCTCATGGAAAACAAGCATTAGAGGAAAAAAAAAAAAAAAAAAAAAAAAGAACCCAACCTGAGACCCGGAAAACCGACTCATGGAAAACAAGTAGCAGAAAAAAAAAAAAAAAAACCGAGGCTCGACCTGAGACCCGAAGAACCGACCCAATTTGAGACCCGATTTTTCGGGTCGGGTCGGGTTTCAATCAGTCAAACCCGATTTTTATCGGGTCACAGTAAACCCGAACCGACCCGACTCACTATCAGTCTTAACATTAACCCTATCATCCACATCATCATCTCTTCAACGTCACTGCCATGTCAGTAGTATCTTCCACATCCAAAACGACGCCATGTTGGATTGACTTAGCCTTGACCTGAGCCGATATAACCCAAATCTAACCCACTAAACCGATCCATGACCATTTGATCGTTGCTAATTTTGACTAGAGTTGGCATGTCATTTCCCAATTTTTGTATAAATTCTAATTTTGGGGTCTGTTTTCCATTATGAAGAAAATCACTCAAATTGAACAATTTCTCATTTTTATTTATTTGGGGTTATTGTTAGGGTAGACCTAAGATTTCAAACTGGCAAGGTCGAAGTGTAAGAAAAAAAAAATCCAAATAGGTATTCATATAGTATTAACAAAATATCAACCAAGATAAATACAAAAGTTTCTTAATACATTAAGGCTTTTCTGAGTGTAAAATATTTTCAGGTGAAAATATTTTCGGGAAAGGAAAATATTTTCAAGTGTTTGGTTGTATTCCAAAAAATATTTTGGAAAATATTTTCTAGTGTTTGGTTGTGTTACTGAAAATGCTCTAGAAAACCCATTTTTATCATGTTTCTCACATTTTCTTAGGATCCAAACAAATATTATTATAGAGAATCAAAATATATAAACAAGAAACAAAAATCAAAACAAAAAAAATCTAAATCACAGGACCAATCGTGGCGCGATCGATTCATGGGTTCATTGGTGAGGATGAGGGATGGGTCAATCGGTTCGTGGGTTTGTGGCGCGATCTCGCCGGTGGAGGAGGTGGGTCGATCGGTTCGTGGGTTCATGGCGCGATCTCACCGTCGCGTGGAGGGGACGAGGATGGCGATCGGTTCGTGGGTTCGTGGCACGATCTCGCCGGTGGACGAGGTGGGTCAATGATTCGTGGGTTCGTGGTGCGATCTCACCGTCACGTGGAGGGGACGAGGATGGCGATCTGACCTGCGTGATCTTGAACTCTCTCTGTTTGCACGTCTGTGAGGCCTTTCTCTTTCTTCTTTGTGTGTCTCCGAAAATGATTTGAAGGTAAAACAAAAGCTGAAAATATTTTCCGAGTCAAAGGGGCTATTTTGCAGTCAAAGTAAATGATTTTCCGGAAAATTCTATTTTCCATGCGTAACCAAACACACGGTTTCATGTAAAAGGATTTCCTGAAATCGTTTTCAGCCAAAACAAACACAGCTTAAGAAGTAATCATCTACCAACAAAGTCAATAATACAAAATAAATTTTTTTTTTTTTTTAAGAGCATCAACTATTGCAAAATATATATATATATATATATATATATATTTATATGGGGGAAGGGGACGCACTGCTGATGGGAAGAGATGGAAGCACAGTAATATAGTAAAAAAAATAATGTAAGTAACTTGAAAGTAAATAGCTTGAATGTAAATAACTTGAATGTAGGAACAATAATAAGGCAGTAGAACCAGCCAAGCAGTATATATCAAAATAATTCAAAGTAAATAAGAACAATAGTTCAAAATAAATGAAAGCAATTTAGAACCGTCCGGTATGGCGGTAATCCGTCCAAGGTGGCGGTAGCAACAAGTAAAGTAATGAACATAGAACTGAAAAGACTTCTTATTGAAAGTAGGATAAACACTTACAGTAGTAGTAGTGAATACAAGATCTCAACAGTTACAGGTTAACAGTTAAAACGCTTGAACTAGTCCTAGTTACAAGGTTTGTAGGATTACAAGGCTTGTAGTGAATAAAGGTGAACAAGGTAGTAGTAGTAGTAGAAGCAATGTGGGTTCTCTCTCTAAGAAGGCTAGTTCTAAGGGAAGAGAAATCAGAAATCAAACTTGACTTGAAAAGCCCTCAAACATAAGGGACAACCCCCCTTAAATAGGCAAAATTCGGAGTGAACAGTGTCATGAACAGTAGTGGATGAACAGTGATAGTGAATAGTGACAGATGAATAGTGACAGGTGAATAGTGACTGAATAGTAAAATAGAATTTCTCCTCTTTTTTGACCCAAGATTGTAGGGAATCCAAAAGATTATGGGAATCCTCCATAGAGATCAGCAATAGGCCTATAAGTATAGGGACAAGTCCTCATTATTGGTATCCTTTAGTGACAAAAGAAACCAATTAGAAAGAAACCAACAAAAGGAACCAACAAGCATGCGCTTCCATTGTCTTCACGTGAACAATAATCGTTGGGATCTTTTAGAAGCATCATATTGGTGGGAAACAAGCTTCTAGTAGTAGTAAATATTGAAGCATTGGCCATTGTGCAGGCCAGACAAATAAGAGAATCAAAATCTCCCGCAAAATCCGGAGAATCATGAAATAGTTCCAGATTTTCAGCAACATATTCGCTCAAGGACAGAGAAATATTTTGGCTTTTGTGCAAGCCAAACAAATAAAGTAGCATCTTGTAACAGTAGTGACCTCATCAATCAGTAGAGGGAAACATAGGGAAACATACTCACAATCAGTAGAGGGAGCATCGGATGGATAACCATCAAAAGGATCAAAAGGATCTTGTGGAGAATCACATTCATGCTCATGGTAAATAGCATACTTATTACAAAATCCGCAATATAAAATTGTCCCAAACTTTGGAGTTTTCCCTGGAATGAGAAGACTTTTTAGATTAGGATGATCTTCTGTTTGTAGGTGAACAAGGGCATCAGCATAGGGTTTGGGACCAAAAACAGCAATTCTATCTGTGCTTCCTATGAAATGATAGTTTTTCCATAGATTATGAGCAACTTCACGAATTTGATTATTAAAATAATTTCTCCAATAATTTGCAAGACCAATAGGATCTTTAAAGGATAATTGAGAATTTCCTTCAAACCATGGCCCTTGGTGAGTGTAACCATTAATGAGAATGAGATGCTTTGAGGGTTTAACATTCATCCAGTTATTTCTTTCCCATTGTGGCAGAGTGCTCCAGCATCTAATAGTAACAAAAGATCTAATGGAAGAGCTTTCAAACCCTTTAATAGCATTCTGAATGATCTGTGGAAGTTGACTGGCCTGTTTATGGCTTGTTAACTTTACGAACCTAATAAAGCCATATTCAAACATTTGGGAAAGCCAGCTATGATTAGGATCTTCATCATCACCATCATCTAAATCTTCATCAGTGAAATATGAGCCATCATCAAAATCAATAAGGAGACCAGGAAATGGATGTTTCTTTTCATATACTCCGAGACTACTCCCAAAGTGATCTTCCCATTCAAGCTGAATAAAGACATTATCACCTTTGTCTAATTCCTTAGGGTTAGGAATAGTGGTAGTAACAAGTTTCCTGAAGTACTTGGACCACAGGTCAAAAGACCTAAACATAGCCTTGCTATCCAGAATACGAGATTGTAAATCTGAAGACAAGTTGGCAACAACACTTTTTAACATGGATTGGGTCTTAAGACTCAATCTAGCATAATCAGTGCCCATAATAGTCTTATTATCCATTGAATGGATTTCCTCTTTGCCAAAGAGTTGACTAGTGTAGGCTTTAAGACAGCTCACAAGAGCCTCATTTGTTGAAACAAGGTTATTTTCCGGAACAAAGTCAATATTTGAAGCAAGGTCATTTTCTGGAATAAGGTTACCATAATGGCTCATATAAACCTCATTTTGAACAGCACGGTTAACGAGGTGGATTTCAAGGGCTCTGAGGGTTTTTTGGAAAACATTACGGTGGTTTTTGGTAAAAGCAAACTGAAGGTTGTCAAGAATGAATTTAATAGAATCTGGTAATTCTGAATAGGTTCCATTGTGGAATTGTAGATTTTTTGACAAAACTTCCTGTAAAGCAATTAATATATCACCATTAGAGTATGTCATCTTTGCCGGGACATCTCCTTGAAGGGATGTTGATCCACTAGGTTTTACCCCAGAAGATGCGCTTTCATGCATTTTAAAAGGTCGTCCCACTGGGAACCCTTTGTTTTGAGAATAGTCCTGTGCAGGAGCTTTTCCCTTGTTTTTCTTTTCCATAATAATCCACTTACTAGTGGTATAAATGTGAATATTATTATTATCCCACTTATTAGTGGTATTTATCCCCGCCTCATTGTCCGATTCCTGCAAAGAATCATTGATAATGTTAGGATAATGGATAGTTTTTAACATTTTGGTATTATGAAAATTACCTTTAAAATTATCAGTGAAATATTGGCAAGAATTTATCACTAGTTCTTGAACAAGTTCATTCATGGGAGAATCTTTCTTGTAAGACAGATTATCAATATCAATTTCAAACTTTGAAGCAAATTTGAATTTTACTCTCTGTCCAAATGGATCAATAGTAATTCCATCATGTTCAACAAGAAAGGGATACAAAGCATTAATAAATGGCAGACCTAGAATCACTTTATCAGTCATATTTTTGACAAGAACAGAAGGAATCTTGAAACAAACATTATCATGGCACACATGAGCATTATTCAATTCATACTTAATTTTCATTTGAGAACCATTAGCAGAAACCAATCTTTCAGTAGATTTTTCAAAATATTTTGAAGGAATTAATCCTTCTTGGATATAGTTCATATCTGCACCAGAATCAATCATGGCAATAACAATGAAATGATAATCAGGAGAAACAACAATTTTAAATCTTGTAAACCATTTTGGAGGAAGATTTTATTGACAAAAGCAAGTTGAGGGTTAGTGAAAGTATCAGGAATACCTTTATCAGAAAGAAGAGCCTGTTGACTGGATTCAGCTCCGTCATTGTGCTCATCTTGTTCGCTATCGGATTTATTAAGATCTTCATCAATTTTTAACATCATCAATTCTTGTTTGAGATTATTGTTATCACTTTTCATGCTTTTAAATTCATGTTTTAATTCATTTATCTCTTGTTTAACATTGTTAATTTCATGTTGGAGATCATTAACAGTTAATTCTTTAGATTTCTTTGTACTAAATCTTTCCAAAGTTTCTTCAAAGCTTATAGTAGATTTCGGTTTTTTACCAGTTTCATCTCTTATCAAGTTTTTCTTAAACCTATCCAAATATTCCTTTTGTAGTTTAGGGTTTTGGATTTGATTTATTAGTTGAATTATTAATTTTTCATCTTCTTCACTCTTAGTGAAAGTATTAACAGTTTTAACAACATTGCAACAAGAATCTCTACAACCAAGTTTAATATTAGGAGAATCAGAGGAATCATCAGTAGATTGATAGCAAGAATCAGATGAAGAAGAAAAATCATCTTCCAAAGAATTAGACGAGTTGTTTGATTCAAGGATTCTGAATAATTCTTCTTGCACATTATCATCAATGTTTAACATGTTGAACTTGTTTTTAAACTTACCAGGTTTTTCCTTACAGTCTTTACTAAAGTGTCCAGGTTTACCACAATTAAAGCATTTACCTTTACCTGATCTTTGTTTAACACATTTTTTAGAAACATTTTTCTTCTTAGCATAGAAATCATTAGGTTTAACAAAGTTATTTCTGTATTTTTTATATTTTTTATGGCTTTTGTCATGTTTTTTACCTTTTTGCTTAGAAGGAGCAACAGGAGGCAAACCATATTGTTCACAGAAATTTCCCATTTCATATTTAGCTTTTCTTTTATTTTTTTAATTGGTGTTTTAATAATTTTTCATCATTACACATATTGATCCCAAGTTTTTTAATAGTACTAAAAATATCACCATAAGTTAAATTATCATAATCAATAGAATCATTTTTACCCATTAATTCTTGTTTTACCTTATGAGCAAAGATAGGAGGCAGACCATCAATAAACTTTTCTTTACAATAAGGCTTATGGCAATCTTTCCGGAGCATCACTCTGGAAGTAAAAACATCTTGATACCATCTGTAATCAGACATAGTTGGACAACTCAAATTATTCAAATAATCAGAAACACGAGATGAAATATTGGATGGAGTACCAACAAAATGTTTGAGAATAGTATAGATCAAGGTATTAACACCATCAGGAATACCACGACCAATACCTTCATCAAAAACAGGCAAACCTTCATCATTCTTTTTAACAGCATGTTTAATAGACTCTTTGGATTCTTCAGTGATGTATGAATCCCACCATCCACGAAGAGTACCAGAAAAACCAGTAGCAAGTAAATTAACAATTTCAGGTTGATCAAGATCATGGTTATTTTGATAAGCAATACCAACCATAGACATGTGACTCATTTTATTAATAATTTCTTGTTGAGACAAACCATCAATATTCCATTCATAAAGCTTATCCGCAGAAACAGAAAACTGTGTTTGAAAAGATCTCTCTTCAAACTGCATATTAGGAGGAGTGGGTTTTGAATACCAGTTTTTAGTAAATGACATGGGTTTGGAGTGCCCAACAAATCTTTTAATTTCTGGGAAATCATCATCAAAGATTCTTTTTGCAGAAACAAAAGAAACAGTATCAGAATTTATATTTTCTTCAGAAGCAATTTCTTTTTTGGAAATAGTTCGAGCAGTTGGAGTACTTGTAGAAGTACCCTCAGTTTTAACCTTTAAGTCAGAATGCATTTTTTCAACAATTTCAAGAGTCTTGGACTGAGAAGTTTTAAACATAACTTTTTCTCTTTGACTGGGTAAATCAATCAAAGGTTTCTCAGTTTTAACAGAAACAAATTTTTAAGAAACAAAAACAGATTTTTCAACAACTTTTTCTTCAATACGGTCAAGCTGTTGACCAATAATATGCAACGATTGATTAGTAAAATTGTTTTGTTCAATAAGGTTAACAATAGAAGTTTGATCATCAGCAATTTTGAAAGGAGAGGCGTTCGCTTCCTCTTTTGTCACTTCATCTTTCTTAGTAGTTATCAAAATTGAATCAAGAGGAGGATGACTAGACCTAATAATGGTTTTATCAATTTTAACAAAATTTGATTTCTTTATTACATTTAAATGTTGTTTTGAAACCTCATCTTCTGAAACATAATGGTTTTCAAGAAAATCAAAAAACAAAATATGCTTTTTCAATTGATTCATCATTTCCAACCATTGTCTTTTAACGTGGTCTTTTTCAGACTGAGCAAAATTATTTTGGAAATATTTTCTTTTGGTCATGTTTTTTGCAAGCATAAACTCATTGTACAGAGAATCCCAATCAATTTTAAAATCATCATTTAAAATAGTCAAAACCCTTAATTGATTTTGGTAAACAGGAGGATTTTCAATAGGGGGAGAATCAAAGTCAGAAGGAGTAACAGAAACAGTGTCTTCCTCGTCTTCATTAACAGTTTTACTAAATGGAGAGGAAGTTTCAGGTTTAGTAGAATAGTAAACAGAGCTAACTTGAGATTTATCACTTGAAATACCATTTAGCTTTAAATCAAATGATGTTTCTAAATTCTTTTTCAAAAATTCATTGATCTCTCGATCTCTTTTTGAAATACTTTCAGATCCAGCAAAGGAATGTCTTCCTTCGTTGATCTTTAAAGGTGGATTGTTTTGAAAACTTATTTTAACAGTACCATCAAGATATTGTTGAATATGGGTGAGATCAAGTTCATAAAAAATGGGTTTAGCAGGAGGGGTTTCTTGTTCTAACAACCAATCATTAGGAAGTTTAACATCTTGCCATTGAATCATTTTTGGAACTTGAATTTTAGCATCAAGAGTTGAACATTGAATTAACATGGTTTTACCCAAAGGTTCTTTAGGAATCATAGCACAAGGATTCATTTGAGTACCCAATAGTTTATAATAAATGCGGTAGATCAAAGCAAAAGGCTTACTACCCTCTTCCATGTGATATCCAGATGAAGCAATATTCAATGTCAAAGCTTTAACAATATTAGGATCATCCAAAGCAAGAGTATGATCAGGATAACAATTAAAATAAATAGAACCATCATACATAGAAGCAGTAATCATACCAAGGATGCTATCTTTGAAAATCTTAAATCTAGCATCTTTTAAACACATGAGAACAGAAGCATTAATACCCTTTCGGGTAAGTGGTTTAATAGCAACTTGAACCATACCAATATGCAAATAACTGAATTTTTAGCAACAAGGAAGTCATTAATATTCTTCTTAGTGAACAAATAACATTTTTTATGAACTCTCGAAATAAAGAAAATTTGTACAATAGTTCTAGCTTTGTAAGCATAATGAAAAGTACTTTCAACAAAACTAGTTTTATAAATAGTTTTAGTATCAACTTTAGGAATAGTCCAATGACGAAAATCAGGGATCAACTCATTATCATCAATAGTGTGATCTTCTTCATTTACAATATCAGGAGGACAACTAGTCCTGGAGCTGATAGAGGAGTTAGTTCTCCACAACTTATCCATACTATCCTAGGTTCAACACTCAGTTATCATGTTTTTCTCACAACCGTTACATTTCGTAACACATACCCTAACCAACCTTATACCTCTCATGCCCTACATGCCCTCTCTTGGCTCAAACGGGCCTTACAGCTAGGTTCTGGGACTTCACTTTATGACTAGGGTGGTGCTAATGACGGTAAGAAGGGAACACAATAACGGAATATCAAGCGTTCGGGTGGACACGGACAAGAAACAAAGAACACATCCACACTACAATCAAAATCTTCTGTAGAATCCGGAGTATCATGAATCAATTCCAGATTTTTCGTAACATATTTGAAGAACAATAAAATATTTTGGCTTTTGTGCAAGCCGGGCAAATAAAGTAGCACAGTACCCATTAGTTTATAATAAATGCGATAGATCAAAGCAAAAGGCTTACTACCCTCTTCCATGTGATAACCAGATGAAGCAATATTCAATGTCAAAGCTTTAACAATATTAGGATCATCCAAAGCAAGAGTAAGATCAGGATAACAGTTAAAATAAACAGGATCATCATACATAGAAGCAGTAATCATACTAAGGATGCTACCTTTAAAAATTTTAAATCTAGCATCTCTTAAACACATGAGAACAGAAGCATTAATACCCTTTCGGGTAATCGGTTTAATAGCAATTGAACCATACCAATATGCAAATAACTGAATTTTTTAGCAGCAAGGAAGTCATTAATATTCTTTCTAGTGAACAAACAACATTTTTCATGAACTCTCGAAATAGAGAAAATTTGGTCAACAGTTCTAGCTTTGTAAGCAAAATGAAAAGTACTTTCAACAAAACTAGTTTTATAAATAGTTTTAGTATCAACTTTAGGAATAGTCCAATGACGAAAATCAGGGATCAACTCATTATCATCAATAGTGTGATCTTCTTCATTTACAATATCAGGAGGACAACTAGTCCTGGAGCTGATAGAGGACTAGTCCTGTATAAGTTCTCCACAACTTATCCATACTATCCTAGGTTCAACACTTAGTTATCATGTTTTTCTCACAACCGTTGCATTTCGTAACACATACCCTAACCAACCTTGTACCTCTCATGCCTTACATGCCCTCTCTTGGCTCAAATGGCCTTACAGCTAGGTTCTAGGACTTCACTTTACTACTAGGGTGGCGCCAACGACGGTAAGAAGGGAACACAACAACGGAATATCAAGCGTTCGGGTAGACACGGACAAGAGACAAAGAACACAACCACACTACCACCTGCCAGAAAAGACTGGCTCTGATACCATGAAGGGGGAAGGGGACGCATTTTTGATGGGAAGAGATGGAAGCACAGTAATATAGTAAAGAAAATAATGTAAGTAACTTGAAAGTAAATAGCTTGAATGTAAATAACTTGAATGTAAGAACAATAATAAGGCGGTAGAACCAGTCAAGCAGTATATATCAAAATAATTCAAAGTAAGTAAGAACAATAGTTCAAAATAAATGAAAGCAATTTAGAACCGTCCGGTATGGCGGTAATCCGTCCAAGGTGGCGGTAGCAACAAGTAAAGTAATGAACATAGAACTGAAAATACTTCTTATTGAAAGTAGGATAAACACTTACAGTAGTAGTAGTGAATACAAGATCTCAACAGTTACAGGTTAACAGTTACAAAGCTTAAACTAGTCCTAGTTACAAGGTTTGTAGGATTACAAGGCTTGTAGTAAACAAAGGTGAACAAGGTAGTAGTAGTAGAAGTAGAAGCAAGGTGGGTTCTCTCTCTAAGAAGGCCAGTTCTAAGGGAAGAGAAATCAGAACTCAAACTTGACTTGAAAAGCCCCTTAAAAATAAGGGACAAACCCCTTAAATAGGCAAAATTCGGAGTGAACAGTGTCATGAACAGTAACAGTGAATAGTGACTGAATAGTAAAATAGAATTTTTCTTCTCTTTTTGACCTAAGATTGTGGGGAATCTTCAAGATTGCATGAATCCACCGTAGAGCTCAGCAATAGACTTATAAGTTTAGGGACAAGTCCTCATTATTGGTGTCCTTTAGTGACAAAAGAAACCAATAGGAAAGAAACCAATCAAAAGGACTAATAAGCATGCCTTTCAATTGTCTTCACACGAACACTAGTCTTTGAGAACCTTTAAAAGCATCATATTGGTGGGAAACAAGCTTCCAACAGTAGTAAATATTGAAGCATTGGCCATTGTGTAGGCCAGACCAATACAAGAATCAAAATCTTCCGCACAAATCTTGAAACAGTTGTAGATTTTCATATCCGTCAAGGACAATGAAATATTTTGGCTTTTGTGCAAGCCAGACAAATAAAGTAGCACCAGTCTTGTAATAGTTGTAACCTCAAGAATAAACTCATTAATCAATGGAAGTAGCATCTGATGGGTAGTCATCGTAGAGTTCCCATGGAGGATCATCATTACATTCATGCTCATGATAGAGAACATATTGGTTACAAAATCCACAGTATAGAAGTGGCTCAAACTCAAGAGTTTTTCCTGGAGTGAGAAAACTTCTTGGATTACAGTGATCTGCTATCCACAAATGAGGAATGGCATTAGCATAAGGTCTCGGACCAAAAACAGAAATTCTGTCTGAATTCCCCATAAAGTGATAATTCTTTCATAAATTCTGAGCAACCTCACGAATTTGATTGTTACAATAATTACTCCAGCAGTCTACAAGAGCCCAAGGATTTTTGAAGGATAAATAAGAGTCGCCTTCATACCATTGCCCTTGGTGCGTGTATCCATTAATGAGAATGAGATGTTTTGAGGGCTGGACGTTCATCCAGTTATCTCTTTCCCATTGAGGCAAAGTGCTCTAGCATTTGATCGAAACAAAAGGACTTTCAAATTTTTTAATAGCAGTTTGAATGATTTGTGGGAGCTGGCTGGTTTGGTGATGGCTTGTTAGTCTTATGAGCCTAATAAAGCCATACTCAAACATTTGGGAGAGCCCATTAGGACTCCTCTTATCATCATCTGAACCATCATCATAATTGACTAGAAGGCCGAGAAATGAGTGTTTCTTTATGTACACTTTGAAACTACTCCCAAAGTGTTCTTTCCAATCAACTTGTTGAAGAATGCCACTAAAATCATCTGAATTAGCAGGATCAGGAATAGCAGTTGTAACAAGTATCTTGAAATGTTCGAACCATAAGTTAGAAGACTTAAACATAGCCTTGCTTTCTAGAATACGAGATTGTATGTCTATCAGCGAGTTGGCAATTGCACTTTTCAACAAAGATTGGGTCTTAAGACTCAATCTTGCGTAATTAGTGCCCATAATAGTCTTTTTATCCATTGAATGGATGTCCTCTTTGCCAAAGAGTTAACTAGTATTGGGTTCATCTTCGAAAAGCCTCATTTTTTGAAACAATGTCATTTTTTAAAGCAAAGTTATTTTCTAAAACAAGATCATTTTCTGAAATAGGGTTTACTTGGTGGCTCACATAAGCTTCATTTTGAGCAATAAGGTTAACAAGATGGATTTCAAGGTTTTTGAGAGTTTTTTGGAAAAGATCATGGTGGTTTCCAATAAAAGAAAATTGAAGGCTATCAAGGATGACTTTAATAGAATTTGGCAATTCTGAACGGGTTCCATTGTGGAATTGTAAATTTTTTGACAATACTTCCTATAAAGCAATTAATATATCACCATCAGAATATGTCACCTCTGCCGGGACATCTCCTTGAAGGGATGTTGATCCATTGGGTTTTACCCCAGAAGATGCGCCACCATGCATTTTAAAAGGTCGTCCCCCTGGGAACCCTTTGTTTTGAGAATAGTCTTGTGCAGGAGCTTTTCCCTTGTTTTTCTTTTCCATAATAATCCACTTACTAGTGGTATAAATGTGAATATTATTATTATCCCACTTATTAGTGGTATTTATCCACGCCTCATTGTCCGATTCCTGCAAAGAATCATTGATAATGTTAGGATAATGGATAGTTTTTAACATTTTGGTATTATGAAAATTTCCTTTAAAATCATCAGTGAAATATTGGCAAGAATTCATCACTAGTTCTTGAACAAGTTCATTCATGGGAGAATCTTTCTTGTAAGACAGATTATCAATATTAATTTCAAACTTTGAAGCAAATTTGAATTTTACTTTCTATCCAAATGGATCAATAGTAATTCCATCATATTCAACAAGAAAGGGATACAAAGCATTAATAAATGGCAGACCAAGAATCACTTTATCAGTCATATTTTTGACAAGAACAGAAGGAATCTTGAAACAAACATTATCATGGCACACATGAGCATTATTCAATTCATACTTAATTTTCATTTGAGAACCATTAGCAGAAACCAATCTTTCAGTAGATTTTTCAAAATATTTTGAAGGAATTAATCCTTCTTGGATACAGTTCATATCTGCACCAGAATCAATCATGGCATTAACAGTGAAATGATAATCAGGAGAAACAACAATTTTAACTTTTGTAAACCATTTTGGAGGAAGTAATTTATTAACAAAAGCAAGTTGGGGATTAGTGAAAGCATCAGGAGTACCTTTATCAGAAAGAAGAGCCTGTTGACTGGATTCATCTCCATCACTGTGCTCATTTTGTTTATTTTGTTCATTACTGGATTTATTAAGATCTTTATCAATTTTTAACATTGTCAATTCTTGTTTGAGATTATTGTTATCACTTTTCATGCTTTTAAATTTATGTTTTAATTCATTTATCCCTTGTTTAACAATATGAATTTCATTTTGGAGATCATTAACAGTTAGTTCTTTAGATTTCTTTTTATTAAATCTTTCCAAAGTTTCTTCAAAACTTATAGTAGATTTTGGTTTTTTACCAGTTTCATCTCTTATCAAATTTTTCTTAAACCTATCAAAATATTCTTTCTGGAGTTCAGGGTTTTGAATTTCATTTATTAGTTGAATTATTAATTTTTCATCTTCTTCAGTCTTGGTGAGAGTATTAACAGAATTAACAACATTGCAACAAGAATCTCTACAACCAATTTTAATATTAGGAGAATCAGAAGAATCATCAGCAGATTGATAGCAGGAATCAGATGAAGAAGAAAAATCATCTTTCAAAGAATCAGACGAGTTGTTTGATTCAAGGATTCTGAATAATTTTTCTTGCTCTTTATCATCAATATTTAGCATATTAAATTTTTTTTTTAACTTACCAAGTTTTTCCTTACAGTCTTTGCTGAAGTGTCCAGGTTTACTACAGTTAAAACATTTACCTTTACTTGATCTTTGTTTAACATGTTTTTTAGAAACATTTTTCTTCTTATCATAGAAATCATTAGGTTTAACAAAGTTATTTCTGTATTTTTTATTTTTTTATGGTTTTTATCATGTTTTTTACCTTTTTTCCAGGAAGGAGCAATAGGAGGCAAACCATATTGTTCACAGAAATTTCCCATTTCATATTTAGCTTCTCTTTTATTTTTTAATTGGTGTTTTAGCAATTTTTCATCATTACACATATTGATACCAAGTTTTTTAATAGTACTGAAAATATCACCATAGGTTAAATTATCATAATCAATAGAATCATTTTTATCCATTAATTCTTGTTTTACCTTATGAGCAAATATAGGAGGCAGACCGTCAATAAACTTTTCTTTCCAATAAGGCTTATGACAATCTTTCCGGAGCATCACTCTAGAAGTAAAAACATCTTGATACCATCTATAATCAGACATAGTTGGACAATTCAAATTATTCAAATAATCAGAAATAAGAGATGAAATATTGGATGGAGTACCAACAAAATGTTTGAGAATAGTATAGATCAAGGTATTAACACCATCAGGGATACCACGACCAATACTTTCATCAAAAATAGGCAAACCGTCATCATTCTTTTTAACGGCATGTTTAATAGACTCTTTGGATTCTTCAGTGATGTATGAAACCCATCATCCACGAAGAGTACCAGAAAAACCAGTAGCAAGTAAATTAACAATTTCAGGTTGATCAAGATCAAGGTTATTTTGATAAGCAATACCAATCATAGACATGTGACTCATTTTATTAATAATTTCTTGTTGAGACAAACCATCAATATTCCATTCATAAAGCTTATCCGCAGAAACAGAAAACTGTGTTTGAAAAGATCTCTCTTCAAACTGCATATCAGGAGGAGTAGGTTTTGAATACCAGTTTTTAGTAAATGACATGGGTTTGGAGTTCCTAAAAAATCTTTTAATTTCTGGGAAATAATCATCAAAGATTCTTTTTGCAGAAACAAAAGAAACAGTATCAAAATCTGTATTTTCTTTAGAAACAATTTCTTTTTTGGAAATAGTTCGAGTAGTTAGAGTACTTGTAGAAGTACCCTTAGTTTTAGCCTTTAAGTCAGAAAGCATTTTTTCAACAATTTCAAGAGTCTTGGACTGAGAAGTTTTAAACATAACTTTTTCTCTTTGACTGGGTAAATCAATCAAAGGTTTCTTAGTTTTAACAGGAACAGATTTTTCAGAAACAGAAACAGTTTTTTCAACAATTTTTTCTTCAATACAGTTAAGCTATTGACCAATAATATACAAAGATTGATTAGTAAAATTGTTTTGTTCAATAAGGCTAACAATAGGAGTTTGATCATCAACAATTTTGAAAGGAGAGGCCTTCACTTCCTCTTTTGTCACTTCATCTTTCTTAGTAGTTATCAAAATTGAGTTAAGGGGAGGATGACTAGACCTAATAATGGTTTTATCAATCTTAACAAAATTTGATTTCTTTATCACATTTAAATGTTGTTTTGAAACCTCATCTTCTAAAACATAATAATTTTCAAGAAAAAAAAAAAATGTTTTTTCAATTGATTCATCTTTTCCAACCAGTTTCTTTTAACACGGTCTTTTTCAGACTGAGCAAAATTATTTTGAAATATTTTCTTTTGGTCATGTTTTTTGCAAGCATAAACTCATTATAGAGAGAATCCAAATCAATTTCAAAATCATCATTTAAAACAGTCAAAACTCTTAATTGATTTTGGTAAACAGGAGGATTTTCAATAGGAGAATCAAAGTCAGATGGAGTAACAGAAACAGTGTCTTCCTCATTTTCATTAGTAGTTTTACTAAATGGAGTGGAAGTTTCAGGTTTAGTAGAATAGTAAACAGAGCTAACTTGAGATTTATCACTTGAAATACCTTTTAGCTTTAAATCAGAGGATGTTTCCAAATTCTTTTTCAAAAATTCATTGATCTCTCGATCTCTTTTTGAAATACTTTCAGATCCAGCAAAGGAATGTCTTCCTTCGTTGATCCTCAAAGGTGGATTGTTTTGAAAACTTATTTTAACAGTACCATCAAGATATTGTTGAATATGGGTGAGATCAAGTTCATCAAAAATGGGTCTAGCAGGAGGGGTTTCTTGTTCTAACAACCAATCATTAGGAAGTTTAACATCTTGGCATTGAATCATTTTTGGAACTTGAATTTTAGCATCAGGAGTTGAACATTGAATTAACATGGTTTTACCCGATGCTTCTCTCGGAATCATAGCATAAGGATTCATTTGAGTACCCATTAGTTTATAATAAATGCGATAGATCAAAGCAAAAGGCTTACTACCCTGGTAGTAGTAGTAGTAGAAGCAAGGTGGGTTCTCTCTCTAAGAAGGCTAGTTCTAAGGGAAGAGAAATCAGAACTCAAACTTGACTTGACGGAAGCACAGTAATATTGTAAAGAAAATAGTGTAAGTAACTTGCAAGACCAAGAAAGGGATATAAAGCATTAATAAATGGAAGACCAAGAATCACTTTATCAGTCATATTTTTGACAAGAACAAAAGGAATCTTGAAACAAACATTATCATGGCACACATGAACATTATTCAATTCATACTTAATTTTCATTTGAGAACCATTAGCAGAAACCAATCTTTCAGTAGATTTCTCAAAATATTTTGAAGGAGTTAATCCTTCTTGGATACAGTTCATATCTGCGCCAGAATCAATCATAGCAATAACAGTGAAATGATATTCAGGAGAAACAAAATTTTAACTTTTGTGAACCATTTTGGAGGAATTAATTTATTAACAAAAGCAAGTTGAGGATTAGTGAAAGTATCAGGAATGCCTGTATCAAGATGTTTTTACTTCCAGAGTGATGCTCTGGAAAGATTGCAATAAGCCTTATTGGAAAGAAAAGTTTATTGACAGTATCATAATCAATAGAATCATTTTTACCTATCAATTCTTGTTTTACCTTATGAGCAAAGATAGGTGGCAAACCGTCAATAAACTTTTCTTTCCAATAAGGATTATGGCAATCTTTCCGGAGCATCACTCTGGAAGTAAAAACATCTTGATACCATCTGTAATCGGACATAGTTGGACAACTCAAATTATTCAAATCAGAAACACGAGATGAAATATTGGATGGAGTACCAACAAAATGTTTGAGAATAGTATAAATCAAGGTATTAACACCTAGTTGGCGACAACACTTTTTAACATGGATTGGGTCTTAAGACTCAATCTAGCATAATCAGTGCCCATAATATTCTCTTTATCCATTGAATGGATTTCCTCAAGCACAAGGATTCATTTGAGTACCCATTAGTTTATAATAAATGCGATAGATCAAAGCAAAAGGCTTACTACCTTCTTCCATGTGATAACCAGATGAAGCAATATTCAATGTCAAAGCTTTAACAATATTAGGATCACCCAAAGCAAGTGTCAGATCAGGATAACAGTTAAAATAAACAGGACCATCATACATAGAAGCAGTAATCATACCAAGAATGCTATCTTTAAAAATCTTAAATCTAGCATCTCTTAAACACATGAGAACAGAAGCATTAATACCCTTTCTGGGAAGCGGTTTAATAGCAACTTGAACCATGCCAATATGCAAATAACTGAATTTTTTAGCAGCAAGGAAGTCATTAATATTCTTTTTAGTGAACAAACAGCATTTTTCATGAACTCTCGAAATAGAGAAAATTTGTTCAACAGTTCTAGCTTTGTAAGCAAAATGAAAAGTACTTTCAACAAAACTAGTTTTATAAATAGTTTTAGTATCAACTTTAGGAATAGTCCAATGACGAAAATCAGGGATCAACTCATTGTCATCAATAGTGTGATCTTCTTCATTTACAATATCAGGAGGACAACTAGTCCTGGAGTTGATAGAGTAGTTGGATCTCCACGACTTATCCATACTATCCTAGGTTCAACACTCAGTTATCATATTTTTCTCACAACCGTTGCATTTCGTAACACATACCCTAACCAACCTTATACCTCTCATGCCCTATACACCTTCTCTTGGCTTAAACAGGCCTTACAGCTAAGTTCTAGGACTTCACTTTACGATGAGGGTGGCGCCAACAACGATAAGAAAGGAACACAACAACAGAATATCAAGTGTTCGGGTAGACACGGACAAGAAACAAAGACACAACCACAGTACCACCGGCCAGAAAAGAGTGGCTCTGATACCATAAAGGGGGAAGGGGACGCACTGCTGATGGGAAGAGATGGAAGCACAGTAATATAGTAAAGAAAATAATGTAAGTAACTTGAAAGTAA
This sequence comes from Quercus alba, assembly GCA_036321655.1. Taxonomy (NCBI): domain Eukaryota; kingdom Viridiplantae; phylum Streptophyta; class Magnoliopsida; order Fagales; family Fagaceae; genus Quercus; species Quercus alba. The sequence continues at coordinate 9,609,724 of CM070302.1, read as the reverse complement.
ATAGCTTGAATGTAAATAACTTGAATGTAAGAACAATAGTAAGGCGGTAGAACCAACCAAACAGTATATATCAAAATAATTCAATTTAAATAAGAACAATAGTTCAAAATAAATGAAAGCAATTTAGAACCATCCGGTATGGTGGTAATCCGTCCAAGGTGGCGGTAGCAACAAGTAAAGTAATGAACATAGAACTAAAAATACTTCTTATTGAAAGTAGGATAAACACTTACAGTAGTAGTAGTGAATACAAGATCTCAATAGTTATAGGTTAACAGTTACAAAGCTTGAACTAGTCTTAGTTACAAGATTTGTAGGATTATAAGGCTTGTAGTGAACAAAGGTGAACAAGGTAGTAGTAGTAGTAGTAGAAGCAAGGTGGGTTCTCTCTCTAAGAAGGCTAGTTCTAAGGGAAGAGAAATCAGAACTCAAACTTGGCTTGAGAAGCCCCCTAAACATAAGGGACAACCCCCCTTAAATAGGCAAAATTCGGAGTGAACAGTGTCATGAATAGTAACAGATAAACAGTGACAGTGAATAGTGACAGATGAATAGTGATAGGTGAATAGTGACTGAATAGTAAAATAGAATTTTCCTTCTCTTTTTGACCTAAGATTGTGAGGAATTCACAAGATTATGAGAATCCTTCGTAGAGATCAGCAATAGGCCTATAAGTATAGGGACAAGGCCTTATTATTGGTGTCCTTTAGTGACAAAAGAAACCAATAAGAAAGAATCCAACAAAAGGAACCAATATGCATGCCACCATGTACGTAGATTCTCACTTCTTTTCTTAAAAGACTTCAATGTAATATTTTTGTTGGCATAAATGAAGCCTTTGTTAGACGCATCTTCTCATCACTTCTCATCTTTTCAGACACATTTTGAGTATTGTAATATTTTTGGCCGTTGTGCAGGCTAGACAAATAGGGGAATCAAAATCTTCTTAGATTACAGTGATCTGCTATCCACCAATGAGGAATGGCATTAGCATAAGGTCTCGGACCAAAAACAGAAATTCTGTTTGAATTCCCTATAAAGTGATAATTCTTCCATAAATTCTGAGCGACCTTATGAATTTGATTGTTAAAATAATTACTCCAGCGGTCTGCGAGAGCCCAAGGATTTTTGAAGGATAAATAAGAGTTTCCTTCATACCATTGCCCTTGGTGTGTGTATCCATTAATGAGAATGAGATGTTTTGAGGGCTGGACATTCATCCAATTATCTCTTTCCCATTGAGGCAACGTGCTCTAGCATCTGATCGAAACAAAAGGACTTTCAAATTTTTTAATAGCAATCTGAATGATTTGTGGGAGCTGGCTGGTTTGGTCATGGCTTGTTAGTCTTATGAGCCTAATAAAGCCATACTTAAACATTTGGGAGAGCCAGTTAGGACTCCTCTTATCATCATCTGAACCATCATCATAATTGACTAGAAGGTCGGGAAACGGGTGTTTCTTTTCATACACTCTGAAACTACTCCCAAAGTGTTCTTTCCAATTAGCATGTTGAAGAATGTCACTAAAATCATCTGAATTAGCAGGATTAAGAATAGCAGTTGTAACAAGTATCTTGAAATGTTCAAACCGTAAGTCAAAAGACTTAAACATAGCCTTGCTTTCCAGAATACGAGATTGTAGGTCTGTTGGCAAGTTAGCAATAGCACTTTTCAACAAAGATTGGGTCTTAAGACTCAATCTTGCGTAATCAGTGCCCATAATAGTCTTTTTATCCATTGAATGGATGTCCTCTTTGCCAAAGAGTTGACTAGTATTGGGTTCAACTTTGATATTTGGGTGGTTAACAGGATGGCTTTCAAAAGCCTCATTTTTTGAAATAATGTCATTTTTTGAAGCAAAGTTATTTTCTAAAACAAGATCATTTTCTGAAATAGGGTTAACTTGGTGGCTCACATAAGCTTCATTTTGAGCAATAAGGTTAACAAGATGGATTTCAAGGTTTCTGAGAGTTTTTTGGAAAAGATCATGGTGGTTTCCAATAAAAGCAAATTGAAGGCTATCAAGGATGAGTTTAATAGAATTTGCTAATGCTGAACAGGTTCCATTGTGGAAAACAATTAACATATCACCATTGCAATATGTCACCGTTGCTGGGACATCTCCTTGAACGGATGTTGATCCACTAGGTTTTACCCTAGAGGATGCGCCTTCATGCATTGCAAATTGAGAATAGTCCTGTGTAGGAGCTTTTCCCTTATTTTTCTTTTCCATAATAATCCACTTACTAGTGGTATAAATATGAATATTATTATTATTATTATTATCCCACTTATTAGTGGTATTTATCCACGCGTCATTGTCCGATTCCTACAAAGAATCATTGATAATGTTAGGATAATGGACAGTATTTAACATTTTGGTATTATGAAAATTACCTTTAAAATCATCAATCAAATATTGGTAAGAATTCATCACTAGTTCTTGAACAAGTTCATTCATGGGAGAATCTTTCTTGTAAGACAGATTATCATTATCAATTTCAAACTTTGAAGCAAATTTGAATTTTATTTTCTGTCCAAATGGATCAGTAGTAATTCCATCATGTTCAACAAGAAAGGGATACAAAGTATTAATAAATGGTAGACCAAGAATCACTTTATCAGTCATATTTTTGACAAGAACAGAAGGAATCTTGAAACAAACATTATCATGGCACACATGAGCATTATTCAATTCATACTTAATTTTCATTTGAGAACCATTAGCAGAAACCAATCTTTCAGTAGATTTTTCAAAATATTTTGAAGGAATTAATCCTTCTTGGATATAGTTCATATCTGCACCAAAATCAATCATAGCATTAACAGTGAAATGATAATTAGGAGAAACAACAATTTTAACTTTTGTAAACCATTTTGGAGGAAGTAATTTATTAACAAAAGCAAGTTGGGGATCAGTGAAAGTAACAGGAGTACCTTTATCAGAAAGAAGAGCCTGTTGACTGGATTCATCTCCATCACTGTGCTCATTTTGTTCATTACCGGATTTATTAAGATCTTTATCAATTATTAACAATGTCAATTCTTGTTTGAGATTATTGTTATCACTTTTCATGGTTTTAAATTCATGTTTTAATTCATTTATCTCTTGTTTAACAATATGAATTTCATTTTGGAGATCATTAACAGTTAGTTCTTTAGATTTCTTTTTATTAAATCTTTCCAAAGTTTCTTCAAAACTTATGGTTGATTTTGGTTTTTTACCAATTTCATCTCTTATCAAATTTTTCTTAAATCCATCCAAATATTCTTTTTGCAATTCAGGATTTTGAATTTGATTTATTAGTTGAATTATTAATTTTTCATCTTCTTCAGTCTTGGTGAGAGCATTAAGAGTATTAACAACATTGCAACAAGAATCTCTACAACCAATTTTAATATTAGGAGAATCAGATGAAGAAGAAAAATCATCTTCCAAAGAATCAGACGAGTTGTTTGATTCAAGGATTCTGAATAATTTTTCTTGCTCTTTATCATCAATATTTATCATGTTAAATTTGTTTTTTAACTTACGAGGTTTTTCCTTACAGTCTTTGCTAAAGTGTCCAGGTTTACTATAGTTAAAACATTTACCTTTACTTGATCTCTGTTTAACATGTTTTTTTGAAACATTTTTCTTCTTATCATAGAAATCATTAGGTTTAACAAAGTTATTTCTGTATTTTTTATATTTTTTATGGCTTTTATCATGTTTTTTACCTTTTTGCTTAGAAGGAGCAATAGGAGGCAAACCATATTGTTCACAGAAATTTCCCATTTCATATTTAGCTTGTCTTTTACTCTTTAATTGGTGTTTTAACAATTTTTCATCATTACACATATTGATACCAAGTTTTTTAATAGTACTGAAAAGATCACCATAGGTTAAATTATCATAATCAATAGAATCATTTTTACCCATTAATTCTTGTTTTACCTTATGAGCAAAGAAAGGAGGTAGACCGTCAATAAACTTTTCTTTCCAATAAGGCTTATGGCAATCTTTCCGGAGCATCACTCTGGAAGTAAAAACATCTTGATACCATCTATAATTAGACATAGTAGGACAACTCAAATTATTCAAATAATCAGAAACACGAGATGAAATATTGGATGGAGTACCAACAAAATGTTTTAGAATAATATAGATCAAGGTATTAACACCATCAGGAATACCACGACCAATACTTTCATCAAAATAGGCAAACCTTCATCATTCTTTCCAACAGCATGTTTAATAGACTCTTTAGATTCTTCAGTGATGTATGAATCCCACCATCTACGAAGAGTACCAGAAAAACCCGTGACAAGTAGATCAACAATTTCAGGTTGATCAAGATCATGATTGTTTTGATAAGCAATACCAACCATAGACATGTGACTCATTTTATTAATAATTTCTTGTTCAGACAAACCATCAATATTCCATTCATAAAGCTTATCAGCAGAAACAGAAAATTGTGTTTGAAAAGATCTCTCTTCAAACTGCATATCAGGAGGAGTAGGTTTTGAATACCAGTTTTTAGTAAATGACATGGGTTTGGAGTTCCCAACAAATCTTTTAATTTCTGGGAAATCATCATCAAAGATTCTTTTTGCAGAAACAGAAGAAACAATATCAGAATCTGTATTTTCTTCAGAAACAATTTCTTTTTTGGAAATAGTTCGAGTAGTTGGAGTACTTGTAGAAGTACCTTCAGTTTTAACCTTTAAGTCAGAATGCATTTTTTCAACAATTTCAAGAGTCTTGGACTGAGAAGTTTTAAACATAACTTTTTCTCTTTGACTGGGTAAATCAATCAAAGGTTTCTCAGTTTTAACTGGAACAGATTTTTCAATAATTTTTTCTTCAATACAGTCAAGCTGTTGACCAATAATATGCAAAGATTGATTAGTGAAATTGTTTTGTTCAATAACGCTAACAATAGGAGTTTGATCATCAGCAATTTTGAAAGGAGAGGCCTTCACTTCCTCTTTTGTCACTTCATCTTTCTTAGTAGTTATCAAAATTGAGTCAAGAGGAGGATGACTAGACCTAATAATGGTTTTATCTATCTTAACAAAATTTGATTTCTTTATCACATTTAAATGTTGTTTTGAAACCTCATCTTCTGAAACATAATGGTTTTCAAGAAAATCAAAAAACAAAATATGTTTTTTCAATTGGTTCATCATTTCCAACCATTTTCTTTTAACACGATCTTTTTCAGACTGAGCAAAATTATTTTGGAAATATTTTCTTTTGGTTCCATTTTTTGCAAGCATAAACTCATTGTACAAAGAATCCCGATCAATTTCAAAATCATCATTTAAAACAGTCAAAACTCTTAATTGATTTTGGTAAACAGGAGGATTTTCAATAGGGGGAGAATCAAAGTCAGATGGAGTAACAGAAACAGTGTCTTCCTCATCTTCATTAGCAGTTTTACTAAATGGAGAGGAAGTTTCAGGTTTAGTAGTATAGTAAATAGAGCTAACTTGAGATTTATCACTTGAAATACCTTTTAGCTTTAAATCAAATTTTTCCAAATTCTTTTTCGAAAATTCATTGATCTCTCGATCTCTTTTTGAAATGCTTTCGGATCCAGCAAAGGAATGTCTTCCTTCATTGATCCTTAAAGGTAGATTATTTTGAAAACTTATTTTAACAGTACCATCAAGATATTGTTGAATATGGGTGAGATCAAGCTCATCAAAAATGGGTTTAGCAGGAGGGGTTTCTTGTTCTAACAACCAATTGTTAGGAAGTTTAACATCTTGCCATTGAATCATTTTTGGAACTTGAATTTTAGCATCAGGAGTTGAGCATTGAATTAACATAGTTTTACCCGAAGGTTCTCTAGGAATCATAGCACAAGGATTCATTTGAGTACCCATTAGTTTATAATAAATACGATAGATCAAAGCAAAAGGCTTACTACCTTCTTCCATGTGATAACCAAATAAAGCAAATAAAGCAATATTCAATGTCAAAGCTTTAACAATATTAGGATCATCCAAAGCAAGAGTAAGATCAGGATAACAATTAAAATAAATAGGACCATCATACATAGAAGTAGTAATCATACCAAGAATGCTATCTTTAAAAATCTTAAATCTAGCATCTCTTAAACACATGAGAACAGAAGCATTAATACCCTTTCGGGTAAGCAGTTTAATAGCAACTTGAACCATGCCAATATGCAAATAACTGAATTTTTTAGCAGCAACGAAGTCATTAATATTCTTTTTAGTGAACAAACAGCATTTTTCATGAACTCTCGAAATAGAGAAAATTTGTTCAACAGTTCTAGCTTTGTAAGCAAAATGATAAGTACTTTCAACAAAACTAGTTTTATAAATAGTTTTAGTATCAACTTTAGGAATAGTCCAATGACGAAAATTCGGGATCAACTCATTACCATCAATAGTGTGATCTTCTTCATTTACAGTATCAGGTGGACAACTAGTCCTGGAGCTGATAGAGGAGTTGGATCTCCACAACTTATCCATACTATCCTAGGTTCAATACTCAGTTATCATGTTTTTCTCACAACCGTTGCATTTCGTAGCACATACCCTAACCAACCTTATACCTCTCATGCCCTACACGCCCTCTCTTGGTTCAAACGGGCCTTACAGCTAGGTTCTAGGACTTCACTTTACGACTAGAGTGGCGCCAACGACGGTAAGAAGGGAACACAACAACGGAATATCAAGCGTTCTGGTAGACATGGACAAGAAACAAAGAACACAACCACACTAGCCTTGCTATCCAGAATACGAGATTGTAAATCTTAGGGCAAGTTGGCAACAACACTTTTTAACTTACCATAAAGGGGGAAGGGGACGCATTGCTGATGGGAAGAGACAGAAGCACAATAATATTGTAAAGAAAATAATGTAAGTAACTTGAAAGTAAATAGCTTGAATGTAAATAACTTGAAAGTAAGAACAATAATAAGGCGGTAGAACCAGCCAAGCAGTATATATCAAAATAATCCAAAGTAAATAAGAACAATAGTTCAAAATAAATGAAAGCAATTTAGAACCGTTCGGCATGGCGGTAATCCGTCCAATGTGGCGGTAGCAATAAGTAAAATAATGAACATAAAACTGAAAATACTTGTTATTGAAAGTAGAATAACACTTATAGTAGTAGTGAGTACAAGATGTCAACAGTTACAGGTTAACAGTTACAAAGCTTGAACTAGTCCTAGTTACAAGGTTTGTAGGATTACAAGGCTTGTAGTAAACAAGGGTGAACAAGGTAGTAGTAGTAGTAGAAGCAAGGTGAGTTCTCTCTCTAAGAAAGCTAGTTCTAAGGGAAGAGAAATCAGAACTCAAATTTGACTTCTAAAACTAAGGGACATCCCCCCTTAAATAGGCAAAGTTTTGAGTAAACAGTACTCGTGAACAGTAAAAGATAATAGTAATAAATTGCTGAAAGCAATCTTGGTGTGACTAAAAGTCACGGGAAACATGGAGATTCATCTTTTCAGAACATTTTCATCAGGAGTGGAAATTAACAGTGAAAGTTCACTAGTAAACAGTGTAGCATTTGGCCTTTATGCAGGTTAGACAAATAAGCTCAATCTTCTTAAAGATATGGAGTGTTATCTTCAAACAGCTCCTGATCATATGGGAAATAGGGGTTGTGAGCAACAGATTCTTCTGAGGAGGCTTTGGATTCTTCTTGATTAGCAACAGCTTCTTCTGTCCATTTGAGTAAAGCAAGAAGAGCATCAGGATTTTTTCTCAAATTGTCAATAGAGGAGCTTTTATTCTGTGCTGGAGACTGAACATTTTTGCTGGATGATGAAGAGGGAGCATCAGCAGGAGCAAGGGTTTGAACAAGGGAATGATCTTTTGCCATGGGCAAAGCAGTAGTAGATGAAGATTCTCTAGAAATAGAGGCAACAGCGGTAATAATACGTTGAGTGTGAGGGAATTTGCCCCACCATTTTACATACCAATGCCTAGAGAGAACATCACCATCTTTCTCATATTGCCATTTCAATATCTAAGGTATTTTATATTTTTTAACAAAATGAAGCAAAACAGGAAATTTGGCTCCATAAGCATCACACCTATAACATTTCTTGAAACAGTCGAAAGCATCAAGCAATGGTGCAGGAAATAATTCAGTAATAGGACCAAATTGGGCCCACCAGCGGTTGAACCAAAGGGGCAAATCACCAGTGAAATTTTTGTCAAAGTTAACAAACCAGGAATGAGACATGTTTTCATTCTGGTGCAGCATGAATCTTGACCAAGCCATGATATAATCATAATACGAATAGGGAATGGGGGAACTTGGCATTGTTCTGGTAGATGTAAGAGAAGAGCCCCATTTTTCTTCAGAAATAAAATTGACCAAATAAACACTGTGGTAAATAATTTTGGAAGTATCTTTATTATCAGAAATGGTGTTAATAATAATAGATCCTTCATGGCGCAGAAGATCAGAATAATAATTTAAATTCTTTTCCCTATGCTCTGAAATCCAATGAAACTTCGGAGGGAAATAACTCCTAGCAAGTCTGAGAGGATCAGAAATAGAGGCTCTGTTGGGTTCAATATAAAACAGGTGTTGGAAATATTGTTTTTTGATGTATTGAGGGGAATTTTTTGGAAAAACAGTTTTAATGGGCCAGTTAACAGGGGTTAAGGCATAAGGATCATAAGATGAAGCAAGAACAGTGGAGTAATTAATCCTAGGGATGGTTCCTAGGGTGGTGAAACGGTTGGTTATGTCAAGGGGAGAAGCAAGTTCTTTTTTAACAATTTGTTTAGAAGTTTCAGCAGGAGGATTATCTTTTGGTCTTCTACTTGCCATTGTGACACTACAAAGACTCACGGATAAGGAAATCAGGGATAGAATTTTGGCTCTTTAATATATTCAATATCAAAATCAAAAACGCTTAAAATAGGTTGCCATCTAGCAAAAATATGTTTTGAAGCAATATTTTCAACATCTTTTTCAATAACATATTTAGCACTTTTGCAATCAATACGTAACAAAAATTTTTGGTTTAACAAATCACTTTGAAATTTTGAAATACATAGTACTATAGATAAAATTTCCTTTTTAATAGTATTATAATTTAACTGTGCATTGTTCCAAATACCTAAATAGAAACGAACAATTTGTTCAGATGACTCAGGTGAAACTTTTTGTTTTAGAATACCACCATAACCAACATCAGAGGCATCGGTTTCAACAATTTTGAAAGCACCAACAGTAGGAATACCAAGATAAGGCAATGTCTTGACATGAGATTTGATTTGTTTAACAATAGAAGTATGAACATTAGACCAAGGAGGAGGGTTACTTTTTAACTGATCAAACAGAGGTTTGCATTGTTTTCTCATGTCTTTGTAAAAATCCGCAACATAGTTTAATGACCCAAGAAATCTTTGGAGCTGTGTTTTGTCAATGATAACATCAGGAAACTTATCAGCAAATTGGATGGCTCTATCTATAGGACGAATCTGTCCTTCAGAGATATCATAGCCAAGAAAGCGAACCTTTGTTTGAAATAGTTTAACCTTCTTGGCTGAGACAACAAGACCATTTCTTTTGATAGTGTCAAGAAATGAATTCAAATGTTTCCAATGTTCGTCAATAGAGCTAGAGTAAACAAGAACATCATCAATATAAACAATGGTGAAATGACTGAAGGAGTTGAAAATATCATTCATGATATTTTGAAACTCGCTTGGGGCATTTTTAAGACCAAATGGCATAACATTCCACTCATAATGCCCAAAAGAAGTGGTAAAAGCAGTTTTGTACCTATCATTCTCACTAATCTGAATTTGCCAGAACATAGATTTCATGTCAAACTTGGAGAACACAACAGCTTCACTCAGCCTATGGACAAGGTCATTCTTATTGGGAATAGGATACCGAATCCATTCTAAAACCTTATTCAAGGGTTTGTAGTTAATGACTAATCTTGGGGTTCCTCTTTCAATCTCAGCATTTTTTTGGACGTAGAAAGTGGAACAAGACCAGGGGGACTTGCTATTCCTGATCAATTTTTTCTGCAACAAATCATGGATTTCTTTTTTGCAAAATTCAACATTTTCAACATTCATTTGGATAGGACTAGCTTTAGTGGGAATATTTTTCTCATCAAAATCTTTAACATAAGCAAATCAACAATATGCTTCTTCCTATGCTAGAAAGCATTAGGAACATCGGAACAAACATCATCAATCAACATTTTCTGAAAATTATCAATTTTGGATTGCAACAATTTATCAGAAATTTGTTCAGCAATTTTCTTGTATCTAACCTCTTGCTGAAGGAATTTAAGATGTTTAATTTTAGCATGAATCATGTTTGAAGCAGTATTAGTATCAATACTGACAGTTTTTAGACCCCTTAAACAATTGATTAAACCTAGATAATTAGCCAAGTTGTTACTTAGTCCAATTAAACAAGTCTAGGTTATCACAATATAAAAGATCAAATCATGCAAAGCAGCGAAAAATAAATAACACAAGATATGATCACCCAGGAAACCAAACCGGTAAAAACTAGGGGAGGATTTGACCTAACTACCCTCAAGGTAAACTTGAATCCACTATCTTAAAAGAATCGAAGTTCATACAATAAGACTTACAAGCCCCCACGCTCGACTTCTTATTGCTACCAACCAGTAGAACTTACTGACACGACCACGTGCAAGCTCCGAATCCACAGACTCTTTCTTTCTTGGATTCACCACCAGTTACAAGCACACCCACTTGTGTATTCTTTAAGCTTTAATGGTAGCAACTAAATTGATTATCAAGGTGTAGATAAATCTTCTCCTTGAAAACCCTAAGTTTGTGTAAAGGAAAGTTCCTCTAGATCTCACAAGAGATTTACATAAACCGCAAATATGAGCAACACTAAAACGTGGCTAGGGTTTGCCTTTTATACTTAGGACAAATAAGAAACCCTAAAAACATTTTAAAACAAATAGGGCTGAGTTGGATGAATCTGCAGAAAAGCAATCTGCCCGAGCTTCGATCGGTCGAGCCTAAGCTTTGATCGATCGAGCCAGGCTGAAAGCCACAGCGCTTCTTGCTTTATACTCGATTCTAACTTTACATTGACACACAACTTTGAGCTAGCTTTAAACACTTCTAAACACATTGTTTTGATCATGGTTTGCCAACAATACACATTAGAGTTCTAAATACATAAAATCCTAAACTTTAGAACCTAACAAACTCCCCCTTTGGCAATCCGTGACAAAACACAACTTAGAAGCTCAAAGTTTACAAAATGAAAAGCCCTTTACAAAATAATGCTCATAAAACAAATTCAATCCTAACTACTATCCATCAGTTGCAAGTGTAGACAGCAGCTCAATTGAATCAACCTGTATATTTCCTGAAACACTAAACAAAATGCATAACCGTATGTGTGGAAACAATACAAGTAAACAAAATAACTTCTTGATTTCAAACAACACACAAATTAAAAAAATATATCAATGAATAACTCATAAATATAAATCAATAAGCAGTTTGAAACAAGAAACAAATAAAGTACCAACAAAACATAAAACTCCCCCTAACATAAATATCCCATCAAAAACAAGGTAAGAGCTAAAAATGTTAAGTACACAGTGAAGCACCTAGATACAATCTAAAACTCCACAAGCTCCAACCAAAAACAAATAAACTCCCCCTGAAAACAAAAAACTACGTACTCCCCCTTTTTGTGACAGAATGCCAAAGGGCAAATAAGATATCCATCATCAAAAGGGAGGTGGTCTAAACTGCGCCAACTCCGCACGCAAGGCACAGATCTCATCAAGCACGTCCACCAAAATCTGTCCTTGAGCCGCTTGAATGGTCAAGACATGATCCAACGTGTGACGAATGTCTAAATCATCCGAAACAGTCGGTGAAGGAACATTAGCATCAGCATCAGCAGCAGCACCTGAAGTCTCAGCAGCAGTTGTACCTGTAGAAGAGGGAGGAAGGGGAACACTACTAGATGACGCACCTCTAGTACGAGGAGGAGCAACTCTCAACTAAGTAGCCCTCTGACGAAGAAAGGTGACACCTATGGGAGCAATCACATGAACAGGCTCACCCGATGGAAAACCATCTAGACCTAAGTAGAGCAAAATCCTATGAATGAAAATAGGATGAATCAGTGCATGCCCTATGGCAGAACTCCTATGAACCTCGTTCAAAGAATGAAGGAACAAGTGAGGAAAACTGATAGACGCTCTAGAAGCAAATGCGTACAAAAACACACATCGCTCTAAAGGGATGGTGTGGAAGTGAGAGATAGGCCACACGGAATGACACGCTATCCTCAAGAGGAGATAGGCCGTCTCGGTAAGCTCAGCGGACATGATCCGAGGATCAGTACCCCACTGGATAGATGACCCAGTGATGTAAGACATGACAACATCTAATGAGGGTGACTCATCATAGGGATAGTTAGCATCTCGAACAACCGGCACCCTAAGAGCCTCAGCCACTACCCGAGGGGTAATAGTGAACTCTACACCTCGTATCCAACTCCTAACTAGGGTGTTGGAATCATAGACATGGCAAGAGAAGTTCGAGTAGAACTCTCTAATTAGGGCGGTCGGGGGTGGATGATCTATCTCTAAGAGAGGCAACCAACCTCTAGACTCAAAATTGGCCCTAATGGCCGAATCAAGCTGATCTAAAACAACGGCTCGCTCAAACCAGATCTTACGCTTACAGTTCAAAGTGTCATAGGCTTCTCTACACTTATCATTCTTAAATAGCTCAACCCTAGGTGGAGACTCAGAGGAAGTGGAAGTGGTCCTATGAGCTCTAGTTTTCCTAGGCATGGTGCTAAGATAAGGATCAAAACACAGAGTGAAAGAATAAAAACTACAAAACAAAAACCAAGGGCAGACTGCAAGTTAGCACAAAAACAAAATATAGAATCAAAATCTATATGATGCATGAACAAGTTTAAATGTCATGATGCATGTTCTAATGCAGTGAATTAAGTCAAAAGATTCAAATTACAAAATTGGCTTGAACATTAAGGTTTTTAACACAAAAACCCCAAAATTTAGAAAACTACTTGATCAATTTGAAAAATATTGACGAATTGATCATTACACATGATATAATAACAAAAATAATGATCAAATACATCAATTGGATAAGCCAATTTCATCAATTTAAGCCAATTTGACAAAATCCCCAATTCAGATCAAATTCAAAACCCTAGAATTTTCAATTTTTCAAAAACCACAAAATTGATCAAATTAAACTATAGGGAACATCAATATAACATCATGGCACAAAAACCCATTGATCAATTTCACAAGAATAGGCTCGAATCATCAAAAACCCCAATAAGTTTGAAGATGCCGAAAATACCCATGATAATGCATGAAAAATGCATGAAAGAAAGAAATAAACTTGAAAAAGAAGGGCAAAAAGGACTTACCGGCTTCCAAGGACAAAAACCTTCCAAAATTTTTGAAGGAAAACGACAAAAACTTGAATGGTGGAGCCTAGAGCCAACGCGGAGAGAGAGAAAAGCAAGAAACTATTTGAAAAGTGACTTTGAAAAAGTCCAATTCAGCTTTTTAAAAAACCTGATACACGAGTTTCGATCGGTCGAAAATCATCCTCGACCGGTCGAAACAGATAGAAATTTCTCTCTCAAATTTTAAAAAAATTTAAAAATTTTGATCAGTCGAAAAACAGAATGGACCGATCGAATCAGGCAAAGACTCACCATTTTTTTGGAAAAACACAGTTTTTGAAAAAACAAGATGATTTGACTCAAAGCATTGAATTTTAAAAACAAAAATGCATAAGTATGAGATGATAAGATTTTCAAATTAAGGATTTTAAGCCCAAAATTCCCAAAACAAAATTTTTGCATTTTCCACTAATTTTCAAGCAACAATTTAAATTTGCACAAAATTCAAAGTAATTGCAAAAACGTGGTTGGTCAGACTATAAACACACACAATAACATGTACGATATTTAGCAAAGAATAACTCGTGTAGTGTGTGCAACTAGCGAAAGCTTGAGATACATGTGAGGTGATATATGAATAGCAATCAATCACAAAGTCTACAAAATTCATCACAAAGAATTTAAAAGAGACTATCACCTAAAGAGTTACATCATATAACTCCCACATCTCCTAGATCATAAGCTTGCAATCATGTAAGTTTCTTGTATTTATGCCTCACAATATACATTCCATTTTTAAGTTATGTGAGTTTGGCATCAAGCCTAATAGTACACACCAATTTTGATTTTAAGAATTAAGCACTTTAATCGAGGCTTCACCTTATGTTCTTTTTGTGCATGTGCTACACTTTCTCGAGCACAAAATCTTATGATATGCACTAAGGTGTTCATGATTGGCTAGTGAACAGTGGTGAGATGGTTATTTATGCCTTTTTCTAAAAGTTCAAGTCCAACATTTAAAAACATGTGACTTCAAGATTAAGACATAGTAATCAAAAACCATACACATCTTTCCCACATAACATGCACTACAAATCTTCAACTAGTATAGTGCAATAAATAAGCTCATCAAAACTAAACAAGGTACAAAAGACATGTTATGTGAAAATAAATTGACCAACCTTGTTCTCAAAAACCAAGAAGAATAGTGCAAAACAAAATGTGCTTCTTTTTTCTTCAATTTTTTTTTAATAAAAAATAAAAAACACCTAGAATGAAATGCATGAATGTTATGCTATGCAAATCCTAGAAGTACAAAAAAAAAAAAAAAAAAAAAAAAAAAAAAAAAAAAACCAAAGAACAATGGTCACAAAGGGTAGAGTAATGAAGCACAAAGACCATGTCAGAAAGACTCAGTTAGGTTGAGTCTTTTGCATGCAAAACCTTTTAGATGCACCACGAGCATTGGAGTTTTTATTCACTTGAGAATGATTACCAACTCCAGGATTGGAATAAAGGTTTAAACCCTTTACCAAATCACCAATATGTATCATAGGATCAAGTGCTTGAGGCACAGGTACTTTTGGTTTGTTTACTCTCTTTGCAGCTTGCAGCTTGTAGCAATTTGGACGAATGTGTCCAGTCTTTCCACAAAAGTGGCAAACCCATGCAGGTTTATCATGTGTCTTGTCCTTAGATAGGGTAGGCTTCTTAGGCTTAGATTCTTTTAGATCAACCCTAATCTTCCTAGATGATGAACCTTCTAAGGGTTTAGCAACCTCACTCACAGAGGGTTTGACAGTTTCACTCATTATCTCACTCACTGAAGGTTTAGAATAAGAAGATGAAGGAACAAACTTAGTGGAATGGGGAGCGGACACATAGATGCTATCAACATAACCTAAACTAGTTTTGTCAGAAGACGACTTTTGAACACTCAACATTTGATCAAGTTTAGAACTAGCAGATCTAGCAACAGATAAATCAAGTTCCAAAGATTTAACTTTATCAAGCAAAAGCATGTTTTCAGTTTTCACATTGTTCAAAAGATCATTAGTATCAAACAATTTAACAAGCAAATTTTTCTTTTCAAGCTCAAGAGATTCAATTTTCTTCAGGTCAAGTTCAACATTCATAGCATCCTTTGCAACAACTTTGCAAAGTTTTTTATAGGCCTCTTGAAGATCTGCATCTTCAGAGAGTTCCCCATCAGAAGGGTTCTCTTCAACAGATATGCTCTCATCAACTATAGCAGTAGCAGTGAAAGCAATGAAGTTTCCATCCTCATCACAATCAGACTCATGATCAGAAAATTCACCATCACTAAGAGTTACAGCCATAGCCTTACCCTTGGACTTCAAATAGGTTGGACATTCAGATTTCATGTGTCCATACCCTTGACACCCAAAACACTAAGAGCCCAAGGAATTATTAGAAGCTTGACCTACTCTTTCTCTAGGCTTATCATTGTTGTTAACCTTAGTGGGCTCATGCTTTCTAAAATTTCTAGGTTCAGTAGTGTTTGTGCCTCTTGCCTTTCTATTGCTATTCTTGAGAAAGTTTCTAAAGTTCTTGGCAAGATAGGCAATCTCTGTAGCAGAGAGCTCATCATCAAATCCACCACCTTCAACATCATCAACTGACTTAAGAGCCATTGATTTGGATTTGGTAGTTTTAGGTAGATCCAACTCATAGGATTGAAGAGATCCTACAAGCTCATCAACAGGGATGGAGTCCACATCCTTGCTTTCAGTAATGGCAGTCACCTTGGGTCTAAAGTCTTCAGTCAAAGATCTAAGAATCTTCCTAACAATTTTAGGTTGATCATAGATTTCACCCAAGTTAAAAGCAGAATTAACAATATCATTCAGTTTAGCATAGAATTCATCAAAAGATTCATCATCAGACATCCTAATGCTTTCAAATTTAGAAGTCAATTGCTGCAATTTGTTTATTTTGACAGCCTTTGTGCCTTCATGCACAGTCTGGAGGATATTCCAAGCAGTATGAGCAATCTCAACATTCGAGATTCTCTTAAATTCCTCTATAGAAACAGCGTTAAAAATTGCATTCATAGCCTTGCTATTAAACGAGGCTGCTTCTTTCTAAGAAGTTTCCCACTCACTAATAGGAGTAGTGGGCTTCTCCCATCCGTATTCAACGGAATTCCACACCCTCTCATCAATGGATTTCAGGAATGCTTTCATCCTTACTTTCCAATAAGCATAATTATTCCCATCAAAGTGAGGAGGAATAACTAGAGAGTGTCCGTGTTCCATGACAACATGGATCAAGGATTAGCTCAGTGAGCAAAAGATCAATAACAAAAGAGCTACCTACTCTGATACCACTTGACAGTTTTTAGACCCCTTAAACAATTGATTAAACCTAGATAATTAGCCAAGTTGTTACTTAGTCCAATTAAACAAGTTTAGGTTATTACAATATAAAAGATCAAATCATGCAAAGCAGCGGAAAATAAATAACACAAGATATGATCACCCAGGAAACCAAATCGGTAAAAACCTGGGGAGGATTTGACTTAGCTATCCTCAAGGTAAACTTGAATCCACTATCTTGAAAGAATCGAAGTTTATACAATAAGACTTACAAGCCCCCACGCTTGACTTCTTATTGCTACCAACCAGTAGAACTTACTGACAGGACCATATGCAAGCTCCGAATCCACGGACTCCTTCTTTCTTGGATTCACCACCAGCTACAAGCACACCCGCTTGTGTATTCTTTAAGCTTTAATGGCAACAACTGAATTGATCATCAAGGTGTAGATAAATATTCTCCTTGAAAATCCTAAATTTGTGTAAAGGAAAGATCCTCTAGATCTCACAAGAGATTTACACAAACCGCAAATATGAGCAACACTAAAACGTGGCTAGGGTTTGCCTTTTATACTTAGGACAAATAAGAAACCCTAAAAATGTTTTAAAACAAATAGGGCTGAGTTGGATGAATCTGTAGAAAAGCAATCTGCCCAAGCTTCGATCGGTCGAGCCTAAGCTTCGATCGATCGAGCCAGGCCGAAAGCCACAGTGCTTCCTGCTTTAAACTCGATTCCAACTTTACATTGACACACAACTTTGAGCTAGCTTTAAACACTTCTAAACACATTGTTTTGATCATGGTTTGCCAACAATACACATTAAAGTTCTAAATACATAAAATCCTAAACTTTAGAACCTAACAAATATCAATTTTCGAAGCAAATTTGAACTTTACTTTTTGTCCAAAAGGATCAGTAGTAATTCCATCATGTTCAACTAGAAAAGGATATAAAGCATTTATGAAAGGCAAACCAAGAATCACTTTATCAGTCATATTTTTAACAAGAACAGAAGGAATCTTGAAACAGACATTAGCATGGCATACATAAGCATTATTCAATTCATACTTTATTTTCATCTGAGAACCATTAGCAGAGACTAATCTTTCAGTAGATTTTTCAAAATATTTTGAAAGAATCAGTCCTTCTTGGATACAGTTCATATCTGCACCTGAATCTATCATAGCAATAACAGTGAAATAATAATCAAGAGAAACAACAATTTTAACTTTTGTAAACCATTTTGGAGGAATTATTTTATTAATAAGAGCAAGTTGAGAATTAGTGACACCATCAGGAATACCTTTACCAGAAAGAAGAGCTTGTTGACAAGATTCATCTCCATCTTTATGCTCAAGTCCTTGTTTAAGATTATTGTTATCACTTTTAATATCTTTAAAATCATGTTTTAATTCGCTTATCTCTTGTTTAACAATATTAATTTCATGTTGTAAATCATTAACAGTTAGTTCTTTAGATTTCTTTTTATTAAATTTTTCCAAAGTTTTATCCTCTTTACCCTTGGTGAGAACATTGGTTTTAATAACATTGCAGCAAGAACCTCTACTACCAATTTTAATATCAGAAGAATTATCAATATTTAGTATGTTAAATTTGTTTTTTAAATTACCATGTTTTTCTTTACGGTTTTTACTAAAGTGTATAGATTTTCCACAGTTAAAACATCTACCTTTACCTGACCTTTGTTTAACATATTTTTTTGAAAGATTTTTCTTCTTAGCATAGAAATCATTAGGTTTGACAAAGTTATTTCTGTACTTTTTATATTTAGCTTTTCTTTTGTCCTTTAATTGGTGTTTTACCAATTTTTTATCATTACACATATTGATACCAAGTTTTTTAATAGTACTGAAAATATCACCATAGGTTAAATTATCATAATCAATAGAATCATTTTTATCCAATAATTCTTGTTTTACCTTATGAGCAAAGATAGGAGGCAGACCGTCAATAAACTTTTCTTTCCAATAAGGCTTAAGACAATCTTTCTGGAGCATCACTCTGGAAGCAAAAACATCTTGGTACCATCTGTATTCAGACATAGTAGGATAGCTCAAATTTTTTAAATAATCATGAGATGAAATATTGGATGGAGTACCAACAAAGTGTTTGATAATAGTATAGATCAAGGTATTGACACCATTAGGAATACCACAATCAATACTTTCATCAAAAATAGGCAAACCTTCATCATCCTTTTTAACAGCATGTTTAATAGACTCTCTGGATTCTTTAGTGATATATGAATCCCACCATCCACGATGAGTACCAGAAAAACCAGTAACAAGCAAGTTAACAATATCAGGGGTTTGTTTGGATAGAACTTATTTTGCTGAAACTTAAAACTGAAAACTGAAAACACTGTAGCAAAATAATTTTTAAATGTGTGAATAGTACCGTGGGACCCATTTTTAATGAAAAAGTTGATAAAAAGTGTAATTTGTGGGTCCGTGAACAGTGCATATGTGCACTCAGAAAGTCAACAATTGCGGTTACTGTTCATTGAACAGTAACCGCAATACTCCAAATGAAAACGCGTGAAAAAAAAAAAAAAAAAAAAAAAAAAAAAAAAAAAAAAACAGAAACGCAACGCAACGTAGGATAACTCCAACCCAAACACACACCAGGTTGATCAAGATCATGGTTACTTTGATAAGCAATACCAATCATAGACATGTGAAACATTTTAGTAATGATTTCCTGTTCAGACAAACCATCAATATAACATTCATAAAGCTTATCAGTAGAAATAGAAAACTGTGTTTGAAAAGATCTTTCTTCAAATTGCATATCAGGAGGAGTAGGTTTTGAATACCAATTTTTAGTAAATGACATGGGTTTGGAGTTCCCAATGAATCTTTTAATTTCTAGGAAATCATCATCAAAGATTCTTTTTGCAGAAACAGAAGAAACAATATCAGAATCTGTATTTTCTTCAGAAACAATTTCTTTTTTGGAAATAGTTCGAGCAGTTTGAGTACTTGTAGAAGTACCCTCAGTTTTAACCTTTAAATCAGAAAGCATTTTTTCAACAATTTCAAGAGTCTTGGACTGAGAAGTTTTAAACATAACTTTTTCTCTTTGACTGGGTAAATCAATCAAAGGTTTCTCAGTTTTAACAAGAACAGATTTTTCAAAAACAGATTTTTCAACAATTTTTTCTTCAATACGGTCAAGCTGTTGACTAATAATATGCAAAGATTGATTAGTAAAATTGTTTTGTTCAATAAGGCTAACAATAGGAGTTTGATCATCAGTAATTTTGAAAGGAGAGGCCTTCACTTCCTCTTTTGTCACTTCATCTTTCTTAGTAGTTATCAAAATTGAGTCAAGAGGAGGATGACTAGACCTAATAATGGTTTTATCAATCTTAACAAAATTTGATTTCTTTATTACATTTAAATGTTGTTTTGAAACCTCATCTTCTGAAACATAATAATTTTCAAGAAAATCAAAAAACAAAATATGTTTTTTCAATTGATTCATCATTTCCAACCATTTTCTTTTAACATGATCTTTTTCAGACTGAGCAAAATTATTTTGGAAATATTTTCTTTTGGTTCCGTTTTTTGCAAGCATAAACTCATTGTACAGAGAATCCCAATCAATTTCAAAATCATCATTTAAAACAGTCAAAACTCTTAATTGGTTTTGGTAAACAGGAGGATTTTCAATAGGGGGAGAATCAAAGTCAGATGGAGTAACAGAAACAGTGTCATCCTTATCTTCATTAGCAGTTTTATTAAATGAAGAGGAAGTTTCAGGTTTAGTAGAATAGGAAACGGAGCTAACTTGAGATTTATCACTTGAAATACCTTTTAGCTTTAAATCAGATTTTTCCAAATTCTTTTTCAAAAATTCATTGATCTCAAGATCTCTTTTTGAAATGCTTTCGGATCCAGCAAAGGAATGTCTTCCTTCATTGATCCTCAAAGGTGGATTATTTTGAAAACTTATTTTAACAGTGCCATCAAGATATTGTTGAATATGGGTAATATCAAGCTCATCAAAAATGGATTTAGCAGGAGGGGTTTCTTGTTCTAACAACCAATCATTAGGAAGTTTAACATCTTGCCATTGAATCATTTTCGAAACTTGAATTTTAGCGTCAGGAGTTGAACATTGAATTAACATGGTTTTACCCGAAGGTTCTCTAGGAATCATAGCACAAGGATTCATTTGAGTACCCATTAGTTTATAATAAATGTGATAGATCAAAGCAAAAGGCATACTACCCTCTTCCATGTGATAACCAGATGAAGCAATATTCAATGTCAAAGCTTTAACAATATTAGGATCATCCAAAGCAAGAGTAAGATCAGGATAACAGTTAAAATAAATACGACCATCATACATAGAAGCTGTGATCATACCAAGAATGCTATCTTCAAAAATCTTAAATCTAGCATCTCTTAAACACATGAGAACAGAAGCATTAATACCCTTTCGAGTAAGTGTTTTAATAGCAACTTGAACCATACCAATATGCAAATAACTGAATTTTTTAGCAGCAAGGAAGTCATTAATATTCTTTTTAGTGAACAAACAATATTTTTCATGAACTCTCGAAATAGAGAAAATTTGTTCGACAGTCCTAGCTTTGTAAGCAGAATGAAAAGTACTTTCAACAAAACTAGTTTTATAAATAATTTTAGTATCAACTTTAGGAATAGTCCAATGACGAAAATCAGGGATCAACTCATTATCATCACCATATCGGACGGTTCTAAATTGCTTTCATTTATTTTGAACTATTGTTCTCATTTACCTTGAATTATTTTGATATGTACTGCTTGGCTGGTTCTACCACCTTATTATTGTTCTTACACTCAAGCTATTTACTTTTCAAGTTACTATCATTATTTCCTTTACAATATTACTGTGCTTCCATCTCTTTCCATCAGCGGTGCGTCCCCTTCCCCCTTTATGGTATCAGAGCAACTCTTTTCTGGCCGGTGGTAGTGTGGTTGTGTTTGTCTCTTGTCTGTGTCTACCCAAACGCTTGATATTCCGTTGTTGTGTTCCCTTCTTATCATCGTTGGTGCCACCCTAGTCGTAAAGTGAAGTCCTAGAACCTTGCTGTAAGGCCGTTTGAGCCAAGAGAGGGCGTGTCGGGCATGAGAGGTATAAGCTTGGTTAGGGTATGTGTTACGAAATGCAACGGTTGTGAGAAAAACATGATAACTGAGTGTTGAACCTAGGATAGTGTGGATATCAAGCATTCGGGTAGACACGGTCTTTTTCAGACTGAGCAAAATTATTTTGGAAATATTTTCTTTTGGTTCCATTTTTTGCAAGCATAAACTTATTGTATAGAGAATCCCAATCAGTTTCAAAATCATCATTTAAAATAGTCAAAACTCTTTATTGATTTTGGTAAACAAGAAGATTTTCAATAGGGGGAGAATCAAAGTCAGATGGAGTAATAGAAACAGTGTCTTCCTCATCTTCATTAGCAGTTTTACTAAATGGAGAGGAAGTTTCAGGTTTAGTAGTATAGTAAACAGAGCTAACTTGAGATTTATCACTTGAAATACCTTTTAGCTTTAAATCATATTTTTCCAAATTCTTTTTCAAATATTCATTGATCTCTCGATCTCTTTTTGAAATGCTTTTGGATCCAGCAAAGGAATGTCTTCCTTCATTGATCCTTAAAGGTGGATTATTTTGAAAACTTATTTTAACAGTACCATCAAGATATTGTTGAATATGGGTGAGATCAAGCTCATCAAAAATGGGTTTAGTAGGAGGGGTTTCTTGTTCTAACAACCAATCATTAGGAAGTTTAACATCTTGCCATTGAATCATTTTTGGAACTTGAATTTTAGCATCAGGAGTTGAACATTGAATTAACATGGTTTTACCCGAAGGTTCTCTAGGAATCATAGCACAAGGATTCATTTGAGTACCCATTAGTTTATAATAAATGCGATAGATCAAAGCAAAAGGCTTACTACCTTCTTCCATGTGATAACCAGATGAAGCAATATTCAATGTCAAAGCTTTAACAATATTAGGATCATCCAGAGCAAGAGTAAGATTAGGATAACAGTTAAAATAAACAGGACCATCATACATAGAAGCAGTAATCATACCAAGAATGTTATCTTTAAAAATCTTAAATCTAGCATCTCTGAAACACATGAGAATAGAAACATTAATACCCTTTCGGGTAAGTGGTTTAATAGCAACTTGAACCATGCCAATATGCAAATAACTGAATTTTTTAGCAGCAAGGAAGTCATTAATATTCTTTTTAGTGAACAAACAACATTTTTCATGAACTCTCGAAATAGAGAAAATTTGTTCCACAGTTCTAGCTTTGTAAGTAGAATGAAAAGTACTTTCAACAAAACTAGTTTTATAAATAGTTTTAGTATCAACTTTAGGAATAGTCCAATGACGAAAATCAGGGATCAACTTATTATCATCAATAGTGTGATCTTCTTCATTTACAATATCAGGAGGACAACTAGTCCTAGAGCTGATAGAGGAGTTGGATCTCCACAACTTATCCATACTATCCTAGGTTCAACACTCAGTTATCATGTTTTTCTCACAACCGTTGCATTTCGTAACATATACCCTAACCAACCTTATACCTCTCATGCCCTACACGCCCTCTCTTGGCTCAAACGGGCCTTACAGCCAGGTTCTAGGACTTCACTTTACGACTAGGGTGGCGCCAACGACAGTAAGAAGGGAACACTACAACGGAATATCAAGCGTTCGGGTAGACACGGACAAGAGACAAAGAACACAACCACACTACCACCTGCCAGAAAAGACTAGCTCTGATACCATGAAGGGGGAAGGGGACGCACTGTTGATGGGAAGAGATGGAAGCACAGTAATATAGTAAAGAAAATAATGTAAGTAACTTGAAAGTAAATAGCTTGAATGTAAATAACTTGAATGTAAGAACAATAATAAGGCGATAGAACCAGCCAAGCAGTATATATCAAAATAATTCAAAGTAAATAAGAACAATAGTTCAAAATAAGTGAAAGAAATTTAGAACCGTCCGGTATGGCGATAGATTTGATTCATTAGTTGAATTATTAATTTTTCATCTTCTTCACTCTTGGTGAAAGTATTAATAGTTTTAACAACATTGCAACAAGAATCTCTACAACCAAGTTTAATATTAGGAGAATCAAAGGAATCCTCAGCAGATTGATAGCAAGAATCAGATGAAGAAGAAAAATCATCTTCCAAAGAATCAGACGAGTTGTTTGATTCAAGGATTCTGAATAATTCTTCTTGCACATTATCGTCAATGTTTAACATGGGTTTGAAGGAAATTCTCAATAATCCTTTAAAGATCCTATTGGTCTTGCAAATTGTTGGAGAAATTATTTTAATAATCAAATTTGTGAAGTTGCTCATAATCTATGGAAAAACTATCATTTCATAGGAAGCACAGATAGAATTGCTGTTTTTGGTCCCAAACCTTATGCTGATGCCCTTGTTCACCTACAAACAGAAGATCATCCTAATCTAAAAAGTCTTCTCATTCCAGGGAAAACTCCAAAGTTTGAGCAAATTTTATATTGCGGATTTTGTAATAAGTATGCTATTTACCATGAGCATAAATGTGATTCTCCACAAGGTCCTTTTGATCCTTTTGATGCTTATCCATCCGATGCTTCCTCTACTGATTGATGAGTATGTTTCCCTATGTTTCCCTCTACTGATTGATGAGGTCACTACTGTTACAAGATGCTACTTTATTTGTTTGGCTTGCACAAAAGCCAAAATATTTCTCTGTCCTTGAGCGAATATGTTGCTGAAAATCTGGAACTGTTTCATTATTGGTGAAAACAAAAATATCACATTCCAGGGAGAACTATGCGTCTGACAAAGGCTTCATTTATGCCAACAAAAATATCACATTGAAGTCTTTTAAGAAAAGAAGTGAGAATCTACGTACATGGTGGCACGCATATTGGTTCCTTTTGTTGGTTTCTTTCTTATTGGTTTCTTTTGTCACTAAAGGACACCAATCTTAAGGCCTTGTCCCTATACTTATAGGCCTATTGCTGATCTCTACGGAGGATTCTCATAATCTTGTGAATTCCTCACAATCTTAGGTCAAAAAGAGAAGGAAAATTCTATTTTACTATTCAGTCACTATTCACCTGTCACTATTCACTGTCACTGTTCATCTGTTACTGTTCATTACACTGTTCACTCTGAATTTTGCCTATTTAAGGGGGGTTGTCTCTTATGTTTGGGGGGCTTCTCAAGTCAAGTTGGAGTTCTGATTTCTCTTCCCTTAGAACTAGCCTTCTTAGAGAGAGAACCTACCTTACTTCTACTACTACTACCACTTTGTTCACCCTTGTTCACTACAAGCCTTGTAATCCTACAAACCTTGTAACTAGGACTAGTTCAAGCTTTGTAACTATTAACCTGTAACTGTTGAGATCTTGTATTCACTACTACTACTGTAAGTGTTTATCCTACTTTCAATAGGAAGTATTTTCAGTTCTATGTTCATTACTTTACTTGTTGCTACCGCCACCTTGGATGGATTACCGCCATACTGGATGGTTCTAAATTGCTTTCATTTACTTTGAACTATTGTTCTTATTTACTTTGAATTATTTTGATATATACTGCTTGACTGGTTCCACCGCCTTATTATTGTACTTACATTCAAGTTATTTACTTTCAAGTTATTTACATTATTTTCTTTACAATATTACTGTGCTTCTGTCTCTTCCCATCAGCGGTGCGTCCCCTTCCCCCTTTATGGTATCAGAGGCACTCTTTTCTGGTCGGTGGTAGTGTGGTTGTGTTTTTTGTCTCTTGTCCGTGTCTACCCGAACGCTTGATATTCCATTGTTGTGTTCCCTTCTTACCGTCGTTAGCAGCACCCTAGTTGTAAAGTGAAGTCCTAGAACCTAGCTGTAAGGCCCGTTTGAGCCAAGAGAGGGCGTGTAGGGCATGAGAGGTATAAGGTTGGTTAGGGTATATGTTACGAAATGCAACGGTTGTGAGAAAAACATGATAACTGAGTGTTGAACTTAGGATAGTATAGATAAGTTGTGGAGATCCAACTCCTCTATCAGCTCCAGGACTAGTTGTCCTCCTGATATTGTAAATGAAGAAGATCACACTATTGATGATAATGAGTTGATCCCTGATTTTCGTCATTGGACTATTCCTAAAGTTGATACTAAAACTATTTATAAAACTAGTTTTGTTGAAAGTACTTTTCATTCTGCTTACAAAGTTAGAACTGTTGAACAAATTTTCTCTATTTCGAGAGTTCATGAAAAATATTGTTTGTTCACTAAAAAGAATATTAATGACTTCCTTGCTGCTAAAAAATTCAGTTATTTGCATATTGGTATGGTTCAAGTTGCTATTAAACCGCTTACCCGAAAGGGTATTAATGCTTCTGTTCTCATGTGTTTAAGAGATGCTAGATTTAAGATTTTTAAAGATAGCATCCTTGGTATGATTACTGCTTCTATGTATGATGGTCCTGTTTATTTTAACTATTTGATCTTACTCTTGCTTTGGATGATCCTAATATTGTTAAAGCTTTGACATTGAATATTGCTTCATCTGGTTATCACATGGAAGAGGGTAGTAAGCCTTTTATTTTGATCTATCACATTTATTATAAACTAATGGGTACTCAAATGAATCCTTGTGCTATGATTCCTAGAGAACCATCGGGTAAAACCATGTTAATTCAATGTTCAACTCCTGATGCTAAAATTCAAGTTCCAAAAATGATTCAATGGCAAGATGTTATACTTCCTAATGATTGGTTGTTAGAACAAGAAACCCCTCCTGCTAAACCCATTTTTGATGAACTTGATCTCACCCATATTCAATAATATCTTAATGGTACTGTTAAAATAAGTTTTCAAGACAATCCACCTTTGAGGATCAACGAAGGAAGACATTCCTTTGCTGGATTTGAAAGTATTTCAAAAAGAGATCAAGAGATCAATGAATTTTTGAAAAAGAATTTGGAAACATCCTCTGATTTAAAGCTAAAAGGTATTTCAAGTGATAAATCTCAAGTTAGCTCTGTTTACTATTCTACTAAACCTGAAACTTCCACTCCATTTAGTAAAATTGCTAATGAAGATGAGGAAGACACTGTTTTTGTTTCTCCATCTGGCTTTGATTCTCCTATTGAAATCCTCCTGTTTACCAAAATCAATTAAGAGTTTTGACTGTTTTAAATGATGATTTTGAAATTGATTGGGATTCTTTGTACAATGAGTTTATGCTTGCAGAAAACATGATGAAAAGAAAATATTTCCAAAATAATTTTGCTCAGTCTGAAAAAGACCGTGTTAAAAGACAATGGTTGGAAATGATGAATCAATTGAAAAAGCATATTTTGTTTTTTGATTTTCTTGAAAACCATTATGTTTTAGAAGATGAGGTTTCAAAACAACATTTAAATGTAATAAAGAAATCAAATTTTGTTAAAATTGATAAAACCATTATTAGGTCTAGTCATCCTCCTTTTGGTTCAATTTTGATAACTACTAAGAAAGATGAAGTAACAAAAGAGGAAGTGAAGGCCTCTTCTTTCAAAATTACTGATGATCAAACTCCTATTGTTAGGCTTATTGAACAAAACAATTTTATTAATCAATCTTTGCATATTATTGGTCAACAGCTTGACCGTATTGAAGAAAAAATTGTTGAAAAATCTGTTTCTGTTTTTGAAAAATCTGTTCCTGTTAAAACTGAGAAACCTTTGATTGATTTACCCAGTCAAAGAGAAAAAGTTATGTTTAAAACTTCTCAGTCCAAGACTCTTGAAATTGTTGAAAAAAATACTTTCTGACTTAAAGGTTAAAACTGAGGGTACTTCTACAAGTACTCCAACTGCTCGAACTATTTCCAAAAAAGAAATTGTTTCTGAAGAAAATACAGATTCTGATACTGTTTCTTCTATTTCTGCAAAAAGAATCTTTGATGATGATTTCCCAAAAATTAAAAGATTTGTTGGGAACTCCAAACCCATGTCATTTACTAAAAACTGGTATTCAAAATCTACTCCTCCTGATATATATATATATATAATCCAATTATCAAAATTACCAAAATGCCACTAAAGTAAAAATGATCAAAGTACTCTAAAATCTTCAAAAATGACCAAAATATTCCAAAACCTAAAAATTACCATAACCCAAAACCTATAAAATGACCAAAATACCCCCGAAACCCAAAAATGACCAAAATGCCACTAAAGTAAAAATGATCAAAGTACTCTAAAATCTTCCAAAATGACCAAAATATTCCAAAACCTAAAAATTACCAAAATAACCCAAAACCTATAAAATGACCAAAATACCCCCGAAACCCAAAATTGACCAAAATGCCACTAAAGTAAAAATGATCAAAAAGTACTCTAAAATCTTCAAAAATGACCAAAATATTCCAAAACCTAAAAATTACCAAAATAACCCAAAACCTATAAAATGACCAAAATAACCCTGAAATCCAAAAATGACCAAAATACCCCAAAAACCTAAAAAATGACCAAAATACCACCAAAACCTAAAAATTACCAAAATACCCCAAAAACCCATAAAATTACCAAAATACTCCTGAAACCTAAAAAATGACTAAAATACAACCGAAATCTAAAAAATGACTAAAATACCTTGAAACCTTAAAATAACCAAAATACCCACCGAAACCCAAAAAATGACCAAAATACTCCCGAAACCTTAAAATTACCAAAATACCCCCGAAATCTAAAAAATGACCAAAAAACCCTGAAACCCAAAAATTTACCAAAACACCCCCGAAACCTAAAAAAAACCTAAAAAATGACTTAAATACCCCCTAAACCTAAAAAAGGGGAAAAAAAAAAAAAGAAAAGAAGAAAAACCCCATTCCTACCAAAATATACTTAATAGTTTTTCATTTCAGATCAAGTTTAAATGTTTTTTGACTCAAAATTAGCAACTAATTAAACCTAAATCTTTAGAGAAGTGGATAAACCTTGTTCTTAATTATTTTCACCTTTATCGCAGTAAGGTGTACATGTACCTCTCTTTTTTTTTTTTTTTTTTTTTTTAAGAAGAAGGTGTACATGAACTTGAACATTTAAATAGTTTTTATATATGTTTTGGACATGTCATGTGCTAATATAAATATAAATGTTTTCAATGTACCTGCATTGAGGGACTAGAATCACATACAACATTTAATTTTAAATCCGGTGATGGATAATTTGACATTGACAAATCAACTTTTAAGCCATGTGAATCATAGGCTTGAAAAACATCAAACTTTCCAATGTATACTAAAAAAAAAAAAAAAAAAATAGTCTTTAAAAAGTAGTTATTTTTTCCTACTAATTTGTTAAACCGTCATAAAGATTTTAAGTTGGAAAAACCATTCTGTTGTCCAAATAATAAACTTGTATGTCCGCATGTATTAGAAAAGAAAGTGTCATGAAATTTTTTTCATAGGCTATTATGGCTATTATATTACATTAATAAAATTTCTATGCATTTGAAACGAACTTCAAAAAAATGTATCCATTTCCCTCATCTCCACAAGAAGCCACCCAAGAATATAGAGGAAAAATTATCTCCAGAGATCACCCTAAACAATGCTTATATAGCACAACTTACATGCACTACTAGGCCTCAAATCATACAAGGATGCATTCATAAAATTTGAACAACGGAAATTGGGAGCAAGATGCATCATTGCTGTATTCACACAGAGCTTGCAAACTGGCCAAGCCAAGTATTATTTTACGACTCGCCAAAACTACAACTGTTGTGTGTTGAATTCCTAATGGGAAAACTCAACTCTTGAGGGCCAACACGAAATCTCTAAAAAACTTATTTGCTTGGAGATGCAAATCTTGTCTGGTCTCTCTGCCGATTTAAAGCTTGATCCTTTGGTGATGATGTTTTCCCTCCCACACCTGCCTGCCGCATCATCTCTGCAAAGACAGACAATCACGCAATGAAGTATAAAAAATTCTACATGTTTTGATGCATTATTCACATAAAGTTATTCTACAGCTTAAATTTAGATATACTAAAGCTCTGTTTGGATTAGCGTCTGCGTTCATCATGTCTGCGTTTTTTATTTTTTATTTTGAAGTCCAGCGCCTCTTGTTTAAACAGGCAAATGAACAGTGATTTCATTAATGAATAGTAACCGAAAATTATTTTTTTATTGTTTTCAGTTTTTAGTTTTCAACAAAATAAGTAGTATCCAAACGCACACTAAAGCACATCTATTTAAACACATGGTCTGCTGAAAAGCACTCAAACAACCACCATTTGTTTAAATTAAACTAGGGGGGGGGGGGGGGGGGTGGGGGGGAGGAAATTGCCAAAGTAAAAACAGAGTATATTGCAAGATACAATTAGCATAACATACTATGAGTACATGAAACATACTGTTTCTCCTTTAAATTGAAATCAACAAAATACTGATTTTAATAAACTCATTAAATACCAGAATATGTTATTTGAATGTTGGAAGGGGTAGTGACCAATATAACACTAAAATATTGCCAATCCCAATATCAGCCAAACTTGGAGAAATTTGTGTGGAAGTGAAAACCAAAAAATTCTAACCTAGCCAGTCTAAGGTATATCCACACCAACTAAATACACAAGCTTTCCTCTTCTAACAGAACCCCCGTAATACAAAAATTCCAACCTTCACACACACTTGAAGAAACAAATTCAAGCACATAGAAAATGGGAAAACCCCATTAAAATTCAAGCATGAATAAGCACAAAAAGAGGGTCAAATTAAACTCAAAAACTTAAAAACCAACCCCAGACATCTATTTAAACACATTATACAAGTAAATTCTCATCCATTCCAAAACCTGACAACTCAAATAATTGGATATTATAGGTATAACTGTGAATTTGAAAACTACGACAATATGGGATTACAGTAATAAAAAGTTCACATTAAATATCACATATATACTAGGATTCAATGCTTGCAAACTAGTCAAATTCCAAACACGACAATATGACATTCTTACTTTATGACCGGTAGCAGACTCACACTCTCACAGGTTCACAATCACAGACACAACTTTCAATTTATGCTACAATACCAATACATTGGCCACTGATCAAAAATCCTCTATCATTTCTATTCAATGCTCCATTTGGTTGCTATGTAAACGTAAGGAAGATAGAAACTTACTCTGAAAAAAATTCACCTTCCATTTTATGATAAAAGTTTCAAATTTTCATTTTTCCTTTCTTTTCTCTCACTTTCTTAGAGACCAAACAATGCAAAGTGGTGAATAGAAAGAAAGAAAAAAGTGGTTTCTAATATATATATATATATATATATATATATTAGAAACCAAAACTTAATTTTGCTACTTTAATATAGCATTTGAAATGTCTCATATAGTAGTATTTTTGGTATTTGGTGTTCTAAATATTAAATATTTATCATTTAGAACATAAGGGGTCGGGGACACATAGCTGATGGGAAGAGACAGAAACACAATAATATTGTAATGAAAATAATATACGTAACTTGAAAATAAATAACTTGAAAGTGAGAACAATTATAAGGCGGTAGAACCAGCCAAGTATATATGAAAATAATTCAAAGTAAATGAAAACAATAGTTCAAAGTAAATGAAAGCAATTTAGAACCGTCCGTTATGACGGTAATCCGTCCAAGGTGGCGGTAGCAACAAATAGATCAATGAACATAAAACTGAAAATACTTGTTATTGAAAGTAGGATAAACACTTACAGTAGTAGTGAATACAAGATCTTAACAGTACAAGTTAATAGTTACAAAGCTTGAACTAGTCCTAGTTACAAGGTTTGTAGAGTTACAAAGTTTGTAGTGAACAAGGGTGAACAAGGTAGTAGTAGTGGAAGTAGGGTGAATTCTCTTTCTAAGAAGGCTTCCTAAGGGAAGGAGTTCTAAGAGAAGAGAAATCTGAAGTAAACTTGAGTTGAAAAACCCTTTGAACTTAAGTACAATCCCCCTTAAATAGGCAAAATTTCGGAGTGAACAGTATCATCAACAGTAAAAAGTGAACAGTGTCAGTGAACAGTAATCCGTGAACAGTAATCTGTGAATAGTAAAAGTGAATAGTGTTTTTTCCACTTTTTTGACTTAAAAACATTTGAACTTTTTTGTCCTTTTCTTGGTTCAAACATTGTCAGGAGAAGCATGGCACTAGCAATATCACACAAGCAATGTACGTAGATTCTCTTTTCTTTTTAAAAAACTTCAATATGACCTTTGTTGGCTTTATTGAAACCTTTGTTAGACGCATCACTTCATATCATCTCTTCTCTTCATATATCATCATTTCATGGCTTGTGGCTTTTCAGACGCATTTTGAACATTGTAACAATTTTGGCCGTTGTGCAGGCTAGACAAATGGGGGAATCAGAATCTTCCGCAGAATCCGGAGTATCATGAATCAATTTCGGATTTTAAGCAACATATTTGTGAAGGACAATAAAATATCTTGGCTTTTGTGCAAGCCAGACAAATAAAGTAGCATCAGTCTTGTAATAGTAGTAACCTCAGGAATAAACTTATCAATCAGTAGAGGGAGCATCGGATGGATAACCATCAAAAGGATCAAAAAGGCCTTGTGGGGAATCACATTCATGCTCATGGTAAATAGCATACTGGTTACAAAATCCACAATATAGAATTGGCTTAAACGTTGGAGTTTTCCCCGGGATGAGAAGACTCTTTGGATTACAATGATCAGCAATCTGCAAATGAGCAATGGCATCAGAATATGGTCTGGGACCAAAGACAGAAATCCTATTTATGCTTCCCATGAAATGATAATTTTTCCATAAATTCTGAGCATCATTAATAATTTGGTTATTGAAACAATTTCTCCAACATTCTGCAAGAGCAAAAGGATTATCAAAGGATAATTGAGAATTTCCTTCAAACCATGGCCCTTGATGAGTGTGACCATTAAGGAGAATGAGATGCTTTGAAGCCTGGACGTTCATCCAGTTATTTCTTTCCCATTTTGGCAACGTACTCCAATATCTGATGGAAACAAAAGGATTGTTAAATTCTTTAATAGTATCCTGAATAATTTGTGGGAGTTGGCTGGCTTGATAATGGCTTGTTAATTTTATAGATCTGATAAAGTCATATTCAAACATTTGTGAAAGCCAGTTAGGGTCCCTGTCATCATCAGCAACAATTGCACCACCATCATAATTTATCAAGAGGCCAGGAAATGGGTGTTTCTTTTCATATACTCTGAGAGTACTCCCAAAGTGTTCTTCCCAATCAAGTTGAACAAAGACATTATCACCTTCATCTAATTCATCAGGATTAGAAATAGTGGCTATAACAAGTTTCTTAAAACATTTGAACCATAGGTCAAAAGACCTAAACATAGCCTTGCTTCTTAGAATATGGGATTGTATTTAGAACACATGATGCTATTACTCTAATATTGGGCTAATTAGGATTTATTTATTTATTTTTATTTTAAAGTTTTGTTTTTGTTAAGTTTTTGAGTTTGATAGTTACTAATTGGGCTAGGCTAATCAAAAGGGAGGGGTTCTAAGTTTTTGGAAGAGGGAAGTGCAGCTCTATAAATTAAAAGAAAAAATTATATATATATATATATATATATATAACTAATAAAAAAAATTCTCTTTTTTTCTTTGGGCTAGGGGGCCCAAATTTTTTTTTTCCTTTTTTTTTTAGGGCTGGTAGGGCTCGGGCCCCACCTTGGGTCCGTCCCTAGTTATTGTATATGTGAAATTCACTCACTCACTTACTCTCAAGTTTATTAATACACATTGGGCCCAATTCATCATTGATCCATCCAATCTGGTCATCTAAGGCATCTCCAAGGGATCTTCACAAGCTCATATTCCAAACTTAAGGCATCATTAAGCCTTTGCCTTGAGTTTGAGGGGAGAGTGTTAAAGATATTGTGCGTCGTTAAAATAATGTCATCTCATTCCTCCATCAACCACATACACAAGAAAATTAGCAGGAACTAAACCGAAGAACCAATAGAGCTACATTTTTAAACTTTCGAAGACACAAAAGCACCAAAAGCACTCAAGGTGTAAACATTAGGAACCAACATTATATTTTAGCCTAGCTATAATGATTACTCTGGGGCCTATAAACAGGGTACCCAATTACATGAAATAAGGGGAATCAAATCATAATTCATAATTAAGATAGCAATCAAATAGCTGGTTCCCACGTCAAACATAGCAACAAGCATAATATCACAATATCACGTCTGAATATGTTAACATTTGTTTAGTGATATCTTTCCATCTTAATTATTTCATAAAACAATTAAATTGCAAAGAAAAGAAACCACAATCAAACCCTCGGATCAGTTGCTAATCCAAACTTTGTATGTGAAGAAAACTCATGCATAAAGAACTGCGTTCCTCCTAACTCTCTGTATATGAAGAAAACTGGAGCATACAGCAGTGTGATCTTCATCTAGAGGTTGGCAATTGCAGTTTCAAAACAGTTGAATGAGAAATATGATTGCTAACTAAGAAAGATGGAAAAAGTACACAGATGTAAGAAGGTGCACAATGCAATTATGCCAACCAACCTTCACTCACCTCTATCTCCTTTGCTCCTCCTCTTCATCCACTGGAGTATACCATCTAGTCGTTGCTCTGAGTTGCTCAACCTGAAGTTTAGCAATACTTGTTCATTATGAAGTGCCCTAGTAGCCACCAGAACAAGAGTGTTCAGGATAGAAATATTAGGCCCACCAAAGCTGCCAAATCTTTTCATCTTACTTCTTCAGCATTTCCAAACAATACATTGGGAATATAGGCTCTCATATCCTTCTCAGTCAATGGGAAATCATAAGGGCAAATCATGACAATTGGGACCATACCCTTTGCAGGGTAATTAGCAAAATGAGAAAAAGCTAATAGGTTTCCCCACTCCAAAACATCAGAACTCATTCCTGATTGTGTACCTACCAGAGGAGTATCGAGCAGCTTCCAAAATCCGCCTGAACCTTTCTCAACACCTTGCATACCTTGTGATCAGATATGTGTTATGCGCATCAACTCGTGTATCCAGGAATGTAATGATAGTACGTTGGAGAGTATATTACACCAGGCTAGAAGGCTATGACAGTACCAACATCTGCTTCACAATCGAAATATAAACCTTGACTGGCTTGATATCAAGCTTGTAACATTGAGGTCCTTTCAAAGAGTTCAGCACAATTCAATGGTCTTGTTACAAGAACAACTGTGGTGAAAAATCATTAGTAATTAGTACTTAAATGGGAGAGCTACAATACACGACACATACACAAGCTCTTTAGTAAATGAGAACCAAATGGCTGGAATTTTGAATAATTAACAGAGACTTCTTCTGTACCTAAACATAAGTTAGGTACAGAAAACCCAAATAATGCAGATATGGTCAAAACAATATGTGCCTTACATATAATTCTTTCTCTTTTATTCTCTTCACAAATTCATAAGCATAGTCATAAAAATTAAAATAAATTATAACTTCATTTGTTTTCTATATATAGACTAAAAATGGCATTGCTTAGCTATGTTAATAGCGGCATAAGTAAAAAAATCGTTAATTGTTGACAGTTTGATGAAAAACCGTGATCGCAACTATAGTATGAATATGAAATGGAAATTGGTGAAAATAAAAGAAAATTAATAAAGTTATAGAAACAAATAGAGCAAAATGAGATGTGTGGGGAGAGAATGGGTTCATCGTCCTACGATTAAAGGTGCAGCAAGGCTAATTAGATAAGAAAGGATTCCAACCGTAGAGCCACATAGTTTTAGAACAAAATTAGAAATTGTGCAATGATAAAGCGGTATTTATGGAACAGATTCTAAATTTTTGAGACTTCGGTTGACAAATAGATCTGATACATGTTATAGCAATTGATAGGGATTTTTTTTTTTTTTTTTTTAAAGAAAATTGATAGGGTTGGAATCTCTAAGCATCAACTCCTTTTTATTAATACTAGTAAATTGCTCGTGTGATGCACGGATAATTTTATAATATTTTATGTAAGACGGTTTTGGACAATGTTGTACATATATTATAAAGAAAAAGTAAACTAAATTAGAATAAAGAAAACATATACATTTTGAGATATTAAAAATTTGTTTTGTCGCTTCACTGCATATTTGTATCCTTCTTAAGGTAAGATTTAAAAAAAAAAAAAAATCATGAAATCAAAAATAATTGCAAAAGAATAACAGGATCATGAAAATCAACTAATTTGTGTTATGTTCACATATTTTATATCGTGAAATGAAAGCATTCCCGACCATCTTCCACTCATCGATAGTGCGAGATTAAGACATGATGTGGGCAGGTGTGTATGCATGTGTCTTATAAATGATTTAAAATTAAACCATGGTAGAATATGGCTTTACATTGCATGCCAAATATTCTCTCTACATATATACCAAAAACAAAAATTATCCAACTAAATTAACTAAATGTAAATCATATTTAACCCCCTAATTTAAGAAGAAAAAAAAAAAAAAATACCCGTAAGGGTTTTAGCATCTTGATGGTGGTAAGAGGCTAGTATAACGGAGGTGGTGACCTTTAGATTCTTGTTTCTCTCTCTTTCAAATGTTTTGTTAGTCTTAGGTCTTTTATTTTGGTAATATATAGTGAATAGTGCATTTTATTTAACAATTCACAACATTTTTGTGTCTCTCTATCTCTCTCCAATGTCTTATTTAGTTAGTTATTACTATTAGTCCTTACTTCTTATTATTATTATTGCTTTTTTAAAATACTAAAATAGTAGGTATGCTAAAAGCTGGCATGAAGAATAAAGAAAATTGTAGTGTAAGCTTAGACAACTAATGAGATAACAATAAAATAAGTTAAGTATGAACTTTTGGGTAACAGTAAAAAAAAACTTAATGAAAGAGGTAAAAAAAAGGGCTATATGCAAAATTAGTGTGCCATTTGGCAGGAGTTCATGCAACCCCGCATGAGGTCTTTGCTTTTATATATATATATATATATATATATATATATATATTGATTTGTATAAGTTACATAGCCAACAAGTTCTGAATTCAAGACCTTACCCTTGATCCCATTATTATGGAGGAGGAAGTGTAATTTGAGGTAGAACTCATTGCTATGGAAAAATCGCTCTAACTAATTTAATTTGTCCGTA
This sequence comes from Quercus alba, assembly GCA_036321655.1. Classification (NCBI taxonomy): domain Eukaryota; kingdom Viridiplantae; phylum Streptophyta; class Magnoliopsida; order Fagales; family Fagaceae; genus Quercus; species Quercus alba. Next base: position 9,572,754 of record CM070302.1, on the reverse strand, counting down.
GCATCTACTCCATAACAGTTACTACTTCAAACATAAGCATGTTTATCAACAAAATTGGGAAATTGTAAAATTGTGAAAGAGGGAGGAAATGCTCTTTTGCAACATTGAAGTTTTCAGGAAATCTAACAACCAATATAGAACTACCTATGAACAAACACAAAAACATGATTTCAAGAAAGACCTTATAGAAGATAAATATACTGACAATAGGCATTCAAAAACTAGTAATTAAATTTAAACACTCCTTGAAGATGTCTTATTTAGAATCAATTTAAGTATCCCCTCCCCTCCCCTCCCCACCACCCAAGGCCACCATCATTCCCTCACTTTGCTACCCAATTGTAGATTTCTTTTGCTGACATTTTAGTTCAAAAGTGAATGGATGTTGACTTGAACTTTGTTTGAATAACTTAAAAGTTTTCAAATAACTAAATTTGTTTTGAGGAAAGAAGTAAAAAAGATCAGGTAATCACCGAAACAGATCTAAGATCACTCCTTCGTTGCAAGATAATCCCACTACTTCAAATAAAGAAAGGATAAGTCACAAGAATATTGAAAGATACTAAACATCTCGAGCCACACTCATGCAACTTCAAGCTCATAATGCAACATGGAAAAAATTTTTGGATTGCCAAACATAATCTTACCAGGACAGTTAGTAGATTGTCATTCCTGCCAACAAACCAAGACCACTCCAATGAGGAGCAGCTATTGGTTGTGGAGGCATTCCATGTTCTTCACCTATCCTTTTAGTATCAGGAAGAAAAATTACATCCATGGACATGGATATTTTCTTGGACTTGCTTCTGTTGATCAGCAAGAGAGACTTTACTAGCCATATCAATGATCTCCACTGCATCTGCCTCATCAGAATTCCTTTCCAAATGTTGGTACCTGGATGTTTAAGTCTTTCTTGAGAAGAATTTAGAGATTAAAGGAAAATCGATGAAATTGTACACTGAGTGACAAGGGTAGCATGAATTCATATGAAGCCAATTGGTAAAGTAGCGAACAAACAAAATAACATCTACACAAACTGTTGTGGAAATAGCACCCCAAGATTCAAATTAATAACAATAAATAATAGGCATATTCACACAAAGAACACCAGCATTTATGTTTTTTGGCAAACTGCCTACATCCATAGGCAATGGTAGAGAAAGTTTTACCATAAATAAAAGAGATACAAATGTTCGTGGTTCGCCAAACTGGTTCTTTTGCTACCTCTATTACCACCATATATTCTACCTTTGTAGTGTATAGAGCAATTATATCCTGTAGAATTGATTTCTAGCAGATTGGATCACCAGCAAACACAAAAACAGCCCGTCAAGGACCTTCTACACATAACATCTACATAAATAATCCAAAAACATCCCAATAGGTGATGTTTGCACCTGCCAATTCATAAAATTCCATTAAAGTTAGAGGAACCACATAGAGCAAATATGAAAGGTAAATTTCCAAATAAAGCACAAGAGAGCCCCATATTTTACAAATATACCACAAGATAAACACACAAAAAAAAAAAAGAAAAAAAGAAGAAGTTATTTCTTTGAATGGAAAATGAATGATCATTTAAATTTTATGAGATTGGCAAACAAAAAGGTGGAGTTGGTATTTTTTTTGGCCTAATAGGTTATTTGATACTCAAATATGCAAAACTACCCATGTCACAATTTGAAACTTAACTTAGTTAAATAAGGAAAAAAATAATAATTAAGCCAATATTTTCTTCTTTCAATGATTGGCACCTAAGTACTGTACCTAAGTTCTTTCCTTAATATTTTGTTAGAAAATCTTCCTATGGAATTGAAGCTTTTAACATATGAGGTGAGAAAATATGCTATGCATTGTATTAAAAAATAATAATAATAAAATTAAAAATTTTAATTTTATATTTTTAAAACAAAACAAAAACTACACCACATATTTCATGTATTTTTATATGAGAAACAATCCCTCCGATCATAGTAGCCCTTTGTTTCTGTTGAGAATTTGACATGATCTCTCTATTTGTTCTTTCAAATATCTCTAAACGAAGTTCAATGGTAGCTCAAAGATAATGATATCCTTTAAGATATCCGCATGAACTTTATTTCTAACACAATGTTCTAGTTGCAAATTGTAAAGTTGTGATTTACAACTGTGTTTTTTCTTGGCTTTATTCCATGACAAAAAGTGTTGTAATTGCTTTAATTTTATTCCTTTTATTTTGTGGGATTTTATTGTATTGGGATTAGTATCAAGTTGGTGAAGAATCAGTGGATTTCTCGAGAAGCTCACTAGAAGCTAACCCGTGAAAGAGCCATGTGAGGAGCACATGTCTAGAAGCTAAAGAGTCGTCTCAAGCTGTCGTTTTCGCGAGTGTCTCACAGGTAAGGCCTTCTCGCGAGATAGTCGCGAAATTTTCTACCTGGAGGTTTTTTAAGTGTGACTTGCTTACTCTTCACCCATGCTATATATACCTTCATTACCCATAAATGTAAAAGAGGCCATTCAAAGAGAAAAACCCTAGATAGGTTTTCTACAACACACACCCATCTTTTTGAGAAAGAGCTACTCATCATTAGTGAAAAATCATTGTAGCCTCTTCTCCTCCCCTTTCCCATTATCATACCTTGAGAGGAGATTTGTATCCAAACACAATCCACATCTTTTCAGTGTAGTGATTGTTTTTAGTGTTGCTAGGAAGTATTGGAAGAAGCCAAGGATGGTAGATGCAACATGGAGCTTGTTGCGGGATCCGGAGAGTTAGACAAGACACAGTTCCGAAAAGTCTTGTTGGAGTAGGAGCTTGAAGGGCTTAGGTATAGCGGGTAGATTAGGCTTGGAGGGTATCTTTCTAACCTATGTATCCCAACTAATTGTCTAGTGGATCGATTATCGCTTAGAGGACGGCAGAAAAGTTTTTTGTTGAGTTTTTCGGTTTCCTCTTCGATAACACATCGGTGTGTTATCTGTGTTTGTATTCTTCTTCTCTACTCTTTTACATTTCATTTTACTGTTGTGATTATATGAATATGTGTTAGAGTAGCTTGTTTGTTTATCCGCTCGCATTTACATTATTCCGCACTTAGAATTAAGTTAGTGTAAAATCTATAGAGCCGTAACTTTTATTTGGGGGTCTAAACAGCTCTTGTGTTTTTAACACATTTTCGAGCTTTCACAAATAAAGATTAAGGCTAAAGGTATGCCATATTTGTGAAAAAGAAAATCCAAATGACTATCACATTTAGTTATGAATTAAATCATATATTCAAAATAAGTGATTGCTACATACATGAATGAACCAATATTTAAAGACATTATTTGAAGCAATGCCTTTTAGTTAGATACTGATATCCTTCACTGACTAAGGCGGTTGCTTTATAGCTTTTCCAGTAACCGTTTCACCTTTGGTATTGTAGTCACATAAAACCAATCCTTTGTGTCATTGACAAATTTGAAATAAGCATGCCTCCATGTCCTTTTAAAGAAGAGACCTCCACAAACTCCCCAAAAGCCAATTGCGAATCCAACTCCCATACCCATATATAAGCTAGAACTTTTAGAGTTCTCTTTAGTTTTGCCAATTGATGTTTTGTTATGAGATTCTCTAATTGGCAGTGTGCAATTTTTTGGGAGAGAATCACCACACAATTGAGGATTGCCAATATATCTAACAGCATCAAAAGACTAAAGTTGGGTGCCTAAAGGAATTCTACCTAAGAAATTGAAATATGACAAGTCCAAGTAATCAAGATATGTCAAATTAGACATACTTGGAGGAATTTCACTTGATAGATGATTTTGTGAGAGATCCATTGACTCTAACTCCTTCATTAGCCCAATGTTTGCTAGTATGTTGCCCATCAATGATTTCGAGATAAGTTCAAAAACCATAATTTAGAAAGAACTAATATTTCAACAGGAATTGATCTAGACAAGTTGTTACTTGAAAGGTCTATGATCATCATGAATTTAAGGTTATCCTCATATTGTAGTTCATGTCCTTTTGGAACCAGCACAAGATTTTCAACATAAGAGTCATAGTCAAAGCTGTACTCTAAACTATCAAAATAAAAATCTTGATTTTTAGGGTCAGGCATAGCCATGGCATTGATATTTTTAAAGCAACTTGGTATAGGCCCTGTTAGGCTATTATTTGCAAGATCCAATATTCTAAGAGAAGAAATTTGGCATATATTTAGAGGTGTATTTCTCTTGAATCCACTGGATCTTAGATGGAGAACTATAAGTTTTGTCAATTTTGTAATCCAGTGTGGTATGGTCCCTGAAAAATTATTATCACCTATAACAATGAGCCCTAATTTTAAGCACCTTTTCAATGACAAAGGATTATCTCTGTAGATGTTATTATTTTGTAAACTCAATGATTTGAGTTCAACTAAAGACCCCAGAGAATAAGGAATTCTACCTGATAAAGTATTGCTCCCCAAGTTTAAATGGATCAAAGATTGCCAGTACCTCCAATAGTTAGAAAGTTCCCCAAGTAAGAAATTGTTTGATACATCTAAAACCTGCAATTTTTTTTATTCATCTTTTGGCAGAAGAAAGTGGAAATAGGTCCAAAAATTGAATTGTTAGCTAGATTGAGCACTTCAACATTTGCAGACAATCTTGGCAACCGCCCCTTAATGTGATTGGATCTTAGATTCAAAATAGTAGAATTCAACAAAATCTCTAGTACATCCCCTTCTATGTGGTTATTTGAGAGATCAACCGTATAAATGTTGGAAATCCAATCCTAGAACCAGCTCAGAGCCTTACCCAAAATTCCTGACAAGGGCAATAACAAAAACTGAAGGGATGTTTGTGTATGTAGCCACGTAGGAAAGTTGGGACTTATGTTGCAGGATCTTCCAGAAACATATTCAAGTTGAAAAGGAGGAACCCAATTGGAATTCACATTTAATAACAAAGGTGTATAAGAGATTTCTAAGTTTTTTAATTTCCAGAGTTTGGTGAAATGCGCTTCATCTAGACTTCTTGTGAAAGTATTGAGTGCAATAGATAATGTCACTAAATTTGAGAGATGTCCAAGACTATTTGGAACGGTGAATTTATTTCCATCGAGGAATAAGAATTGCAATTCAGATAAATTTCCAATGGGCAAAGGAAGAGGACCACTTAAAGAATTAAAACCAAGATAGAGATAGGTTAGATGCTTAAGTTGCCCTAAAGCCTCTGGAATTTTTCCAATCAAAGAATTATCTTCGAGATCTAGATATTCTAATTTCTGAAAATTCAAAATGCTAGGCGACACCCCACCTATCAGAGGACTTCTGGCCGAGGAAAGCCCTAGGAGGCTTGTACTGAGATTAGACAACCAATTAGGTATCTCATGATTGAAATGATTTCCAGAAAGATCAAGGGATCGACGAGAAGTGAAATTTACTGGTGCAAGAGATGGATTTAGACTATGAAGCTGACAATGGTGCAAGTATAGCTCAGAAAGAGATGGGAACTTATTATCTGAAGCCAATCAACTTCACTGTGAAGGTCGGCTGAGCTCAGGTCAAGGTATTGTATGGAAGAGAGACTAGACATCCAATGAAGTTTATCTGCATAAAGGCCAAAATTATGTCCAAGATTTAGATAGTGAAGGCTTGAAAGGTTCCCAAGCTGATAAGGTATGACTCCACAAAACCCAGCCTCATGGAGGTCAAGATGTCTCATACTGCCCATTGAACCAAGAAAACTTGGAATACCAGTACAATTGAATTCATTCTCACTCAAGTCCAAGTAATTCAAATGTTCTAATTCCAGCAGCGAATGACTAATAGCACCGCCTAACCTTTTTCTGTAGTTAAAATCTTCATCACCGTCCCTTGAAAAATTGAGGTGGATCTCCGTGACGTGAACAGTAATGTTGTTGCAGCGAACGCCGTCCCATCTACAACAATCTTTTTGTTTAGTCCAGGAGGAGAGTATGTTTTCAATATTATTGAGACCTTGTTTGAAGCTTAGAAGTGCTGGTTTCTCTTTGTCATTGCAAGAAACTATGCTTTGAAGAAGCTTAAACTGAGGGTAGCTGCAAAGAAACATAGTAAGTAAAGCACATGAGTTGCATAAGAGACACCTATTACAAAGCAAAAAACGAAGGAAGAGGAGGGTTCAAAAGAGAAGTTTGAAGGAAGAAAAGCTGAGTGTGAGCAGTGGAGGTGATACAATTGGAGGATACTGTAATAATATATAGTGATTCTTCAGTTTCTTTCTTATTAATATATTACTTTAACGAAGACTTTGACTCGTTGAAATATGCCAAAGACCAATACTCTTGTCTTGTTTCACAAAACAGCATAGTAATTGCACTTCAAGATTTTTATTTGTTGACTGTGTTTTTTGTTTCTTTTGTTCCATGACTTATTTGCCAGTGGACATCTCACTGTTTACCGGTAAGGTGTTTTGATAATTTGTGAAGAATTTCAGCTTTTGTTTTTCATGATTATACTGTCTATGTCTTTGTTCTAACTTCAAACCTCCACACTTTGGTCCCTTTTCTTTCGTTTTTACTATATTGCAAAAAAGTAATGCCCATGAGTGATTAAAATCTTAAACTCTTCTGTTATGCATATGAAAAACTGTTTAGTGGCCTTAAAAACATGATTGCAATATAATTACCACTTCAGGGTAGATAGATACCTATGAAGCACGGGTGCGTTTCAGGACTCGGGTGTGGGTGCGGGTACAGGTGCGGGACTCGGCAATTTTTGAAAAAGGTGGGTGTGGGTGCGACGGGACTCGGCGATTAAAAAATTATTAAAAATATTTTTAATATATTACTAAGCTTGCTTTTTTATATAATAATAATAGAAAACTCATATAATAATAATAATAATAGTATAGAAATAATAATAATAAAATAAATAGATAATAATAAGTAAAAAAAAACAAAAAAAGTAGGAGGCTCTCTCATGTAGCTTCCCATTAGAAAAGAAAAAAAAAAGAAAAAAAAAAAAAAAAAAAAAAGGTAAGATGGGGCTCTAACGTTTGGTTAGAGAGGCACAACAAACGAAGAAGAGTTTTTAAGTGTTGTACTTCTCAAAAAGAAAAACGGAAGCTACAGAACACTTCCAAAAAAAAAAAAAAACAGAGAACATCTCAGTCCACCGACGACAAAGAAAAATAGACGATGCAATGAAGAACAAGAAGAAGCAAAGATACGATTTCAGTCCACCGGCGACAGTGGCATATCAATATCCAGTCCACCGGTATTTTTGGTTTAAGTTTTTTTTTTTTTTTTTTTTTTTTTTCCTTACCGGCCGATTTCCTTTTTCCAGCTGAAACACACCGATATTCGGCCGATACGATTCGAATCGGCACGAATCCGTCCGGTTTGGCGCGAATCGACGCACGTCGAAGCCGAATCGGCGCGAGTCGGCCAGATTTGAGCCGCGTCAGCACCGATTTGAGCCGCATCGACGCGAGTCGGGAAATCCACGTGGCACGACGCGGCACGGACACGCGGTCTGCGACGTCCCTCCCGTGTCGCCGCGTCCCGTCGTGTCGGATGCGGGTGCGCTGGGTCCGGAGCCGCGTCTGTGCATCCGAGATAGATACCTATGCCCAATATCTACTAGTGAATATAAATAGAAAGATGTCATTGGAAAGAGTAATCTAGTAATTTTTGTGATCATGATTTCCTAATTCCCAACAATTTAGATCTATCATCAACCAAATTTGGCACTTCAAACTGTGGCAATGCCCATGGATGCTACAAGGAGTGGCCCAAGCGTTCGATAACCATAATATTCCAGACCAGCCAATTACTGCTACTGTTGCCACACCTGTATCGGCATTTCAATAGCACCAGCACCATTGCTTCGGGGATTCCATCCACCGAAAGGAATCCCCCTTGTCTTCCAATCCCTCCATTTTCCTTTATGTCTTTACAACGTGTAATTTGGATCCTCAAGATCTTGCAAAACTAGAGGCAAGTGGAGATTATGTACATTTTGAGAATGGAGTTCTTTAATTTTAAAAATGTTTATACTTTCGGCTCCAACAGCTCAAGACAGCTTGGACATGGAACCACTGAAGAGGAATGTCTGCCTCAGTCTATCAGGTTGTGAACATTTGAACATTCTTAGACCTGATACGATGAAAGCAAGAATATGAAGGAACTATATTTTCCCGCTGGCATGAAAAGAAGCAAGTTGCTGTTACAATAGTTTAGATACTTTAAATCAAAATAAAAGGTCATGTGTGTTTCCTTTTCTTTTTCACTGAATGAAAGCAGGAGGTTTGTAGCTTTGTACTAGTAAATGAGAGTGTTTTCTGACGTATCTTCCAGGATATTTCAAAAATAAAAAATAAAGAAGAAGAGAAGAACATAAGCAATGGTATTTGGATGTTTTCATGCTATAAGCTGAATCTATATATATCAAAAAACCGAAGCATAACATTTATTGTTATTATGCTACAGTTAAGTCATATCAACGTCCACGTCATTATCCTCTTTTCTTTCCAATTTTCCTACCATTTTTTTTTAATATTCACATATTTTTTTAATATTTACAGTTACTGTAACCTTTCTTTATTCCTTACATTTTCATCTCCCCACTATCCTCTACTTTAATATCACTATTCATCTTTCCCTTTATCTTCCTTTATTTTATATCTTCTTATTCACACCTTTTTACTTTAAATTTGTCATCCTCCCTTCCATTCTTTGCATAGTTTTCCTTCATAAAAAGGTTTTTTTTTGTTTTTTTATTTTTTTTATTTTATTTCTCTCTCTCTCTCTCTCTCAATTTTTTGGTGGATTTTTTTATTTTTCTTGCATCTCTACTTTAGGTTGATAAATTTTTGTGTTTTATAGAACTCTAATTTGGATTGATGAGGTTTACTTCTGTGTTTTAAGTATATTTTTTCTTTGATTGTTAAATGTTATCCTATTGCATTATGAAGAATTAAAGATAGTATATAAAAAATAATATTATTCTATTACATAGAATGATTTGGATAATTTAGTGTGCATTGTTTTATCTTTTATTTTTATTTTATTTTTCCTTCAAATCCTATTTTATTCAACATTGAAATAAGATGGGATCCTCCATATCATTAAATTATTTATATTTTCTCATCTTTTTATTTAAAAAAATTAAAAATATAATATTTTACACTTTCTCCAACTTTTCTCATTTGCTTTACATTTTCATCTCCCCAAAAACCCTCTTCCTTAATACCACTCTTCCTCTTTCCCTTTGTCTTTCTTTATTTTATTTCTTCTTATTTTCATCCTTTTAGCATAAATTTATCATTCACTCTTCCATTTTATGCATAATTTCCCTCACAAAAAAGGTTATTTCTCTATTTTAGGTTAATAAATTTTTGTGATCTTTAGAACTTTATTTTAGATTGATGCAATTTAGTTTTCTGTTTTAAGTTGTTTTATTGTTGTTCACTTTGATCGTTAAATGTTATCATGTTGTATTATAAATAATTAAAGATTGTATATAATAAATATTATTATTAAATTACATAGCATGCTTTTGATAATTTGATGTTTATTATTATATCTTTTATTTTTACTTTTTTTTCCTTCTCATATTATTTTATTCAACATTTAAATTTAGCTACATCCTCCATATCATTAAATTATTTATATTTCCTCTACTTTTTATATTAAAAAATTAAACATATAATATTTTACTTAAATTTAATAAATAAAATTGTCCTCATAAAGTGGAGTCATGCTAGGGAAACACTCATTCTCACACCCAATACATTAAAGGAAAAATGGAATACAAAAAAAGAAAAAAAAAAGTCAATTTAGAAACACTTAATTAAAAAAAAAAATTAATGAGGATATCAAACCAAATATAATATAAAGAAACCAATAGTGCATATTTAATGCTATAGAATCATCATCAAATTTTGGAAAATGATAGGTTGCCAATGGAGAGAGAGAGAGAGAGAGAGAGAGAGAGAGAGATGGTAAAGAAAAAAAAACAATACAAAGTAATAAAGAGTATATAAAGAAAAAATAAATCAAATGTCATTAGTAGACATTAATTGGAAAACACAAAGGCTATAAAGAGAAGTAAAAAAAATCAAGTAGAGATGTCCATACAGAGAATATTAAAAACTTTACAGTGTTGTAAAATAAACCAATACATTCTCTTAAAAAATTAAATCAATAATCAATAATTAAATAAAATCATAGTACTAAATTTAAACTTAAAATTAACCAAACTTTAATCATGGAAACCATATTTCCAATCATAACTAAAATAGTGATATTCTCCAGTAATAATAGAAATTGCATAAGAAATAAAATTAGAAAATTTTAAAATCTTTTTCGACATTTCATTTAACCTTATATATATATATATATATATATATATATAATTTTCATACACTATTACTTTTTGAAAATCTAATGAACGATGCTATCTCTCATTTAACATCTTTGTTATGCAAATCATCAGTTAGTAAATATATGATAATGGTAAGAGGCGTTACAAATGAGATCATTAAAAAAATTAGTATATTAATTAGCAACTATCATTATAGAGTAGTAGTCTATGGTTTTACGCATCTAAAGAAGTAGAATATATAGAGTTTACTTAAAGGTATATGTAAAGATTCACATTTTATATATATGTGTGTGTAAAGGTTTAAAAAAAAATTATATGTAAGGTTCTAAAAAATATATTTAATTAGATCACCAAAAAAAAAATTTATCGTGCACAACACACGGATTTGCGACTAGTTCTAATTAAAGTCCATGCTGAAATGTTGCCAATATCGTTTTGCATGACCATCAAAGAGAGCCACCTTGCTCCTTTGTTGTGGGGGGGGGGGGGGGGGGGGGGGGGGGGGGGAGGGGAAGGCATGGCCCCCCCAAAATTTAAAATTTTTTCCATAACATACATAGGAAAAAGATATAGGCCTCCTCAAAAACATATAATCGGCCCCCTTATTTATTCAGAAGATATAAACTTATTCTAACAGGTAAGGCTTCTTCACAAATAAAATAATAGTTGAGCCTTCCAATTATTCAAAGACTTGTAATTAATCTAATGGACAATGACCCACTCTCTTTAAATAGCATAGATGTCAGCTCATTTCAAAACAAAACTTTACATTTTCCTTTTCATTCTCATTCTCAAGTTATGTGTCTCTTGCTTTTTCTCCTCAATATTGCTACCAGCTCCATTGTTTAGTTGCTAATTAAAAAAAAAAAAAAAGCTTATCTCAACACAACCAAACAAAGCTGTAAACCTTCACAGTTAGTAAAAAAATTTGTTCTTTTTTGTTTTCATCTCTTTACTGCTAAATAGTAGAGTGAACTTGCAAGTGTGAGTATGTGGAGTTGTGTTGGGTGGATAATTCATTAAAGTAAAAAAAAATTAATAATAATATGAATGATGAGGTGGATGTTACTTAAAATAATAGTGGAATTTGTTTTTCTTAAATGTGAGTAACATCTATATATTGATTTAAAAAAAATAAAAATAAAAATAAAAAAACAAAACAAAAGTTATTTTTAGGTTAATTCTTGAGTCATATTAAAGCTAAAAGAAATATGAGCAAACCAAAAACAATTGATGTATTCTTTAAGAAAATTGATATTAGTCATTTAGAATTTTTTTTTTTTTTTTTTTTTTTTTTTTTTTTTTTTTTTTTTTTTTGAAGACGAAACCAATATTCATTCATTCATTCATGCTTAAACAATCCTGATACAAGGCTTCTATAACCGGGGGAGGAGAGTGTTCTATCCAATACAATTCATTATCAACATTTCTAGCATATTTGGCCAAAATATGGGCAACCTGGTTTCCTCCTCTTCTAATACAACTTATATCAACATATTGCAAACCACGAATGCTGCATTTAATGTCCTCATACACATGTCCCAGCAAAGAAAAATCGCCTGAAGTGCTTGCTACTGCGTTCATGATAGCAATGTTATCACCCTCTATGATCAGCTCAGCAAAACTTGACTCCACAGCGAATTCAAGAGCCTTTCGACACGCCAACGCCTCCGCTTCTTCACTGCGACTGACTGGGGACCCTTTAACAGACACGACCGCCATTAATTCATCCACAGAATTTCTGATTACTGCTCCAAATCCCAATCTCTGAATTCCAACAAAAACGGCAGCATCGAAGTTAAGCTTATACAGCTGTGAAGGGGGTGGTTTCCATCTCTGTCTGGTCTGTGGAGCTGTGTGTGGAATATTCATATGAGTTTGAGCATTTCGATACTCGTCTAAATACTCCACTGCTCTCTGATTTAGCCACTTTGGGTCCTTCATCTGTCCTCCATGTATAATTGCATTTCTCTGATTCCAAATAAACCAGACTTGAACCAGGAACACCTCCATCTCAGCTGCTGAAAACCTGTCCAAAACATACACAAACAAAGCCATAACGTTAAGGAAATCAGTGGGGCCCTTCTGTAGCCTTATCGCATAGCTAGCCCACACGTCTTGCGAAACCCCACACTCCCATATTGCATGTATTGCAAATTCAGGCACCCCTGTGCAGCACTGGCATCCCATCTCAGCTATGATTTTCCGTCGAGCAAGATTCACTCGGGTTGGTAGAATATTTTGGCAAGCTCTCCACCAAAATATTTTAATTTTGCTTGGCACATGTAGCTGCCAAATTTTCTTCCATATTTGCTGATTACCAGCACCTTCCGAGCTTCCAATCCCATCATTATTCCTTATCACTTTCCTTGCCAGATGATACCCAGACTTAACAGAATACTTCCCATTCTTGGTATGCAACCATACCACTGAATCCACAATGTTCCTTTGGCTCAGTGGGATTTTGCAGATAGCAGCTGCCTCCTCTGCACCAAATTTTTCTAGAATAGTATCACGTCTCCACCCATGTAATTCAGTATCAATAAGCTCTGACACTAACATCTCTCTATCAGCATCTTGTCCCCAGTGCAGAATCCCATTTGCTGGGCATTTAGGTATCCATTTATCCAAATATACTTTGATGGATTCACCATTCCCAACTCGCCAACAACACCCGTTCTTAAGAATAGGTAATGCAGCAACAATACTCTTCTATACAAAAGAATAATTTGGTGACTCAGTCGCTTCCGAATAATTACATCGAGGAAAGTACCTTGCCTTAAAGCATTGAAATAATAGAGAGCTTTGATCATGCAGCAACCTCCACCCCTGTTTTGCAAGCATGGCAAGGTTAAAATATCTTAAATCTCTAAATCCTATCCCACCTTCATTTTTTGTCCGAGACAAAAAGTTCCAATTCTTCCAATGTATTTTCCTCTCATTACCAACCTGACCCCACAAAAATTTTGCACACATAGCATTCAACTCATCACATAGTTTCACCGGTAATAGAAATACCCCTATAGTATATGTTGGTATGGATTGGGCAACCGCTTTTATAAGCACTTCCTTCCCAGCCCTTGATAGCATCGTACCCTTCCACCCTTGTAATTTTTTCCAAACCCTATCCTTTAGATAGGAAAAGGTATGATATTTGGCCCTTCCCACCAACATAGGTAACCCTAAATATGCTTCAAACTTCTCCACCTGTTCTACCCCCAAGGCTGCCACAATCTCCTCCCTTTGTTCACTAGGAGTATTACTACTAAAATATACCGATGACTTATCCATATTTATGCATTGACCAGATGCATGAGCATAAACCTGCAAAACCTCATTAATCACTTCCACCTCACCTTGTGTAGCTCTACAAAAAAGTAAGGAATCATCAGCAAACATTAAATTTGTAACTTTTGGCGCTCTTCTACAGACAGATACCCCATGAATTCTTCGATCATTCTTAGCCTTTGATAGTAGTGAAGTCAACCCCTTTGCCCATAGGAGGAACAAATATGGTGATAAGGGGTCACCCTGACGAATACCTCTAGAGGGGTTGATATTCCCATAAGGCTTACCATTAATGAGAATAGAGAAAGTGGGTGTGGTAACACAACCCATCACCCAACCAATCCACCTGTCAGGAAATCCCATCCTTTGCATCATACCTTGTAGAAAAGTCCATTCAACCCGATCATACGCCTTGCTGATGTCTAACTTCAAAGCAACTGAGCCTTTTTTGCCCTTTTTCCTCACATGCATAGTATGCAAAGTCTCATAAGTCACCAAAATATTATCTGTAATAAGACGGCCTGGGACAAAGGCATTCTGAGTAGGAGATATGATGGCTGGAAGAACCTATTTTAGCCTATTAGCTAACACCTTAGAAGTAATTTTGTAACCAACATTACATAAACTAATAGGTCTAAAATCAACCATTTTCTCAAGATTCTTCACTTTGGGGATTAATACAATATTAATGTGATTAATATCAAGATGCATAACACCAGAATTCAGATAAGCCAACACAGTAGAGACAATATTATCTCCCACAACATGCCAAAACTTTTGGTAAAATAGAGCATTCATACCATCATGTCCAGGAGCTTTTGTTGGTCCCATTTGAAACAATGCCTCTTTAATCTCATCAGCCGTAAAATCACTAAACAATATCTGATGCATGTCAGGAGTAATCTGATGTGCCACAGTATTGAGACAGTCCTAAATTTGGTCACATACACCTGCATTAAACAAACTAGCAAAATAGTTAGTAGCTACTTCAGCTATTTTCTCCACCTCCTCCACCCACTCTCCATTCCCATCTTTAACTCCATGAATATGATTCCTTCTTCTCCTTTGAGTTGCTTTAGAATGAAAATTTTTTGTGTTTTTGTCCCCATACTTCAATCAAGCAATTCTAGATCTCTGGGCCCAGAAAATTTCCTATTTCAATAGAAGATCATCCAGTTTTTTACTCACAGTAAAAAATTCAGATCTAGTCTCCTCAGTGCTCTCAGCTGCATTAAGGATCTCAAGTTGTTTTTGAAGTTGCTTTAGTTCCTCATCATTGGCCTAGACTTTGAAGAACCCCATGCTCTTAAATCTTCTCCACAAACTTCAATTTTCTGTTTAAGCTGAGCCATACCATTCATGCCACCCATATCCACACTCCATGCTTCTTTAATCACCGTCTCACAGTCTTCCCATAACAACCAATTTTCTTCAAACTTGAAACCAGATCTTGCCTTTGGACCATTCCTTCCATAATGTTTTGTCTAAAGAACAATAGGGAGATGATCCGATGCATGTGGAGCAAGATGGTTCACTGTGCTTAACTGGAATTTATCTCTCCATGGTTTTGTTGCCACAGCCCTATCCAACCTCATTTTTGTGTTAGCATCCCCCAGTCTTTTATTATTCCAAGTGTACGGATATCCCTTATAACCCAAGTCCTCCAGCTGACAATTCTTCAATGCTTCACGGAATGCATCAATCTGAGTCATCTAAGATGGCTGCTTACTGAGCTTTTCAGTAGTTTGGCTTATTAAAAAAAAAAAATCAGTTTTTTCCAAAAACCTATGATCTGATGGTGGAGTTATCAGAAAAGTTAGGTTTTTGGGGAACTATTTTCCGTTACAGTGTTGTTCATACAATAATTAGGCAATGAGCCTTGTTAGAAGGTTAGAAAATGAGATTATATAGGAAATACACATCCAAAATTCACGTTGTGGATATTTGTGGAAATTAAAGCCCACAATTGAGTAAGATATCCCTACACACAAGAGATAGGATGTAGTGATAGGTTCATTTGATGACCATCTTTCACGAGTCTGCATAGATATTTTTCATCAATATTAGAATAATCATGAATTGATTTATTGACATATTTGATTACTTTATCAGGTGACTTGTTGACCATTAAATTATTATTCATTATGCAATATTTTATTAAGGCCAAAGATTCATGTCTGGGACATTTGCATGCGTGGAAGTCATGATTAAGTAAAATATCATGAGTCTTGGGTTCAAGCCAAACCCCCAAAGATCAATGCTCACCACACACAAGTGAAATGATATAGTGTTGGGTTCATTTAGCTACCATCTTTCACGTAACCGCATAGAGATTTTTCATCAATATCAAAATTAGCAAGAATTTGACTTACTAACATCTTTTTTTCTTTTTCTTTTTTTGGTTGGGTGACTTGTTGACCATTAATCCATTATGCAATACTTTTCACTATGTAGCACAATTTTCATGTAAGGCCAGAGATTCAAGTTGTGGACACTTGTGTGGAAGTCATGATTGAGTAAAATATCATGTGCATGTGCTCTTAGTGACATGATTGACTTAGTGATGACATAGACTTTAAGCCAAACCCCCAAAGAGCAAAGATCAATGCTCACCACACACAAGTGATAAGATGTAGTGTTGGATTCATTTGATGACCGCCTTTCACATAACCACATAGATATTTTTCATCAATATCAAAATCATAAAAATTTGACTTGTTGACAACTTTTGTTTTTTTGTTGGGTGACTTGTTGACCATTAATCCATTATGCAATATTTTCCACTGGGGCATAATTTTCATGTATGGCCAGAAACTCATGTTGAGGACATTTGGTGAGAGAGTGTAATTAAGTGTGTGTGTGCACGTGCGCGCGTGTGTGTGTTTAGCAGTTAGTTTGTTTCTAAAATAAATAATATAAAATAAAAATTGGACATTGAAGGCGGTGTGAACTTGAAAAAAGTGTGAGACAAATTGTAGAAATACAATTTTCATCTTCTTCCAAAAAATATGGAACGACCTTGGGGTGGGGGGGCATAGGGGCTTGAGTCCCTCCTAACTCAAAGAAGACTTTTTTTTTTTTTTTTTTTTCTAAGTATAATTTTTTTTAATGAGTTTTACTATTGTATGCCTTTAGGACATATGTTAGTAAACTATTTTAGAAATTTTTCTAGAAAAAAGCTTTCCCATAAAAATTTTCCTAAAATAGATAACTAATGTGTGCCCTAAGAGCATACATTAACCAGACCTTTTTTTTAGTTGGGCCCCCTGTCCTCCAAGATTATTAGCTCACTAAATTAGATAAATTTATAAATTGAAAACTAGTAAATCTATAAATTGAGATTGCGTAGATGATTGCACTATAATATATTTAAAAACAATGGTTTTTTTTTTTTTTTTTTTTTTGTGTCTTTGTTAGTAGATGATTGCATCTAAATGTATTAAAAAACAATAATTTTGTGTATTTGTCATAGTTTGTTAATACTATATAGATGCTTATTTAAAGTTTTTTTTTTCTTGTACTCCGACTCCCTAGCTTGAAATCTTGTGTCCATCTTGCACAAAAGCATATAAAGCTGGAAGGAGGTTCAAGGCTTCGTTGAGTAAGCTACTCAAGTCAATCTGCAAAAGCTAAAGCAATTATCAATATGCATGTGCCAAAGATAGAGAAAGAAATCATGGCTTTTTTTAGCAGACAACAAAACATCAATTGGTGCATTGCCCAATTCACTAAATGGAATTTTAATTTATTATTTTTCCCGCAAATGCATCAATAATGTTTTTTTTTTTTTCTTTTAAATATATTTAGGAGAGATTCAATACGATGTCTACATTTGATAAAATAAAACTTTCCATTCAATAAAATGATTAAAAAAATGATATTTTTCATCAATATAGTACTTACATAAAGGTTTTTTTTTTTTTTTTTTTTTTTTTTTTCCTTTTCATCTCAGGAATATTTAAAGTTGACATGAAAATAGTATGACAAGAATACAAAAGAATTGGTAGAATTGTTGATTTGGGGGGAAAAAAAAATCACCGTCATCTGAAGGCTAGATACCGCCGTTATCTAACACTTGTAATGCGGACTTGTACAACTCCAGAGGACTAAATCACAAAAATCTCCACCACTCATGTGGCTCATTGCCAAAAAAGATGTACTCTATATTTCAATTCTCATTTCTCAACACTTTCATTGTGATAGATCCCTAGAAATGAAGCAAATTCTAACTTTTCTATTAGTCTATTTTAATAAATTTCTCCCACATTATTACGTTTGGATCTAAAGTTTCTTACAATTTTTATTTTTATTTATGGTTCAGATCTATTAGGTTCTAAGTTATTAGGAACTAATGAATTAGAACTTCATTTTGTAATGTTGGCAAACCATGATCAAAACAAGTTTTAGTCTTGTTTTAGACTTGCTCAAAGTGTGTTTATGTGTAAAGTTGGAATCGAGTGTACTACAGAATTTATTGGTTAAATTTTCTTGGCTCGATCAGTCGAGAATTAGATTCGACCGATCGAAAGTCGTGCAGATTGTTTTTCTACAGAATTTTCCAACTCAACCCAAGCCTGTTTGACATGTACGATTTTATGTTTTGTCTTAAGTATAAAAGGGAAAACCCTAGCCACGTTTTAGGTTGCTCCTTATGCTATGTGTGTGAATCTTTTGTGAGATCAACAGGTATTTGCCTTCACACATACTTAGGGTTTTCAAGATTCAAGATTATGTCAAGAACTTGGTGATCATTCAGTTGCTACATTCAAGAGCTTAAAGATACACAAGCGGGTGTGCTTGTGCTTGCTGGGAATTTAAGAAAGAAGTAGTCCATGGACTCGGAACTGTCACGTGATCGTGGTAGTAAGTTTCCTATTCGAGGTAGCAATAGGATGTTAGTGGTCTAAATCGCTATTGTGTAAACTTTGATTCTTTCATAGTGAATTCGGTTTACCTTAAGGATAGCTAGGTTAAATCCTCCTTAGGTTTTTACCGGTTTGGTTTCCTGGGTCATCATATCTTTGTGTTCTTTATTTTCCACACTTTACATTGATATGATTTATATGTGTTAACCTAGATCTAATAATTTGACTAAGTAATCACTTGGCTAAATAACTAGGTTAATCTGGTTTTCTTTTAAGGGGTCTAAAAACAAACAAGATCTATGCAATGTGTGAATTCATTTACATTTTAGTCATAAGAGGGTTCACATAATAGAAAAAAGAGTGTATTTGATGTTAATTTTGAATTTTTATAAGGTATTTCACTTTGGAGCGCAATGTAATGTTAATGTAGGATCTAGTGGTGGTTGTTTGGGGGGAAAATTATTGCATAGGCTGGGACTATGCTCCCTACCTCTCACAGAGAAGTGGGACCCACCCCTCTGTAAGAGAGAGGGAGCCTAGTCCCAGACTATGCAAAACAGCCTTGTTTGGAGAGCTTAGGATTACTCTATGGTCTATAAATAAGGTACCAAAGTACATGAAATAAGGGAAATCAAATCATAATGCTTATTGTAGCAAAAAAAAAAAAAAAAAATCATAATTAAGATTACAACTAAACACTGAAAAGTTAAAACCCTTAAAACAAATTCAAATCCCATAATATGGACTAGTGGAATCAATTGGCATTAACTTGGTGTCCGCACCAAAGTAAAAAATCCAGTCCTTTGTTTAAAATATGTTGCATCTGAATGGTGCATTATTGTTTACATGGTCTCAATGATACTAAAAACTACAAAAGCAGGTTTCCACCTGAACATCTCACAGCAAACATCCGAATATGTCATCATTTGTTTAATAATATCTTTCCATCTTGATCATTTCATAAAAGAATTAATTGCAAAAGGAAAGCAACCACAACCAATCCCCCAAAACAGTTGTTAATCCAAATTTTGTATATGAGGAAAACTCAAGCATACATAACTACTATTTTTTTTTTCTTTTTTTTTCTTTTTGATAACAAGGGTATTTAGACCTCTTTGAGTATCTAACTATTCCCTTGAGCATGTATAGTCCTCTCATCCCACACACACACGGGTAATTACATCACTTTGGAGTTGCCCCAAGATGCTAGCAAAAGGATATCAAGAAGCCTTAAGAACTACTAAGTCAACCCCTTAGTATAAAGTAAACTTGAAAGAAAACTTTAGCATAAAGTAGTACCGACCTATGTTACTTATGACTCTATGAACATGAAGAAAACTTAAGCATAAAGTAGTACAATCTTCATCTAGATGCCATAACTATGTAATTTACAAAGGTTGGCAATTGCAGCTTCAAAACAGTTAAATGAAAAATATGCTTGCAAACTAATGTCGGGGGCAATTTTTTGTGTGTAGCCATGTGTCTTTCATTGGAGGTGTGACTTTGCTAGGCCTTGATTTGTTTTGGGGAGTTCAACCCGGAACTTGACATTAGGCCGTATAAACTAATGGCTTCCAGTGTATTTTTAAGCCTACAAAATAGATAAAGCTCAAAGTCTTAGAATTATGATAATGGTTGAAATAAATAAATAATATACTTAGCATGATAGCTTTGATTAAATGGTGAGTTAATATGTTATTATTATGTATATTAAGTGATGTCCAATATTAGAAAATAATTAATTAGGTATCAAATGTCCAATAATGGGATGAGTCCAATAGTCCATATTTAGCTGTGGTTCATGGTTCATGTTCAACATAATAAGGTATGTCCAGCAATGGTCTGTGTCCAAATAATATATGTCCAATGGTAGTTCATTTCAAAAAAAAAATGTGTCCAGTGGTGATTCATGTCCAAATAATATATGTGCAATGGTGGCAGATCGATTTATTAATATGTGTTGGAATTTATGCCCTAAAATCCAATCTATTGGCATGTTATAAATAGTCAAGTTGTTTAATTATATGAGACTATTTATGAACTAATGAGACATTATCATAGTCCTTGAGATGCATTGTATGTGGTTTATGTGATTTAATCACCGAAGATATAAATCACAAGTTCCTTGTAAACTCAAAATATAGTTCATAGTCAATGATGAAATTGGGCATTTCATCTACGAAGACTATAACACATCAACTAAGATGGTTTATCTTGATCATGGAAGTGGAGACTTCTAGTTGATGTGTCTTAAGAGTTAAGACATATTGAACTGGACCGCTATGAAATTAATTATTCAATCAACAACTATCACCTAAATTATTAATCTCACGACTTCTAATTTCATAGACTCTTAATCCTGAGAGGGTAGTGAATCCGATCATGAAATGTAGGTTACTTGGATATATCATGAGTGAGATCTAATATTCACGGTCAAAACCTCAGTATGTTGGGTAACCACACGTAGTGTTGAGGGAACACATATTCTCAAGATAGAATCTATAATCTATTCTTATAGAGACATGAAATATCCCCTTGAGATAAGTTTAATGAGAATTGGTTATTCAGGGCACCCATTATACTAAGGAGTTACTAAAGATTATATTTATTGAAATCGGATTTCAATAAATGTGAATAACTAAAAGATTAAACCGGGTACTCAAGGATAAAATAGTTGTTTATAAAGTGACAGTTTATTATGACTTTGTTCACTATGGATATTTCATGGAGGGGTCAAATGATATCATTAGAGTCTTAGGATATAATTTATTAATAAGGCCTAGAGTGCAATTATATTTATATAGTGGTATTAAATATAATTAATGGTAACTTTGGATTTGTCAAGAGTTGACAAAAAAGCCCAAGGCCCATTGGAGCTAAAGTCTTATTTGTTCCCTTTGGTCCCGTCTCTAGCCACAAACAAAAACCCGATTGGGTAGGCCCAAAAGGCTAACCCAATTAGATAATCACTTTTTATTTAATAAGAGTTATTAAATTAAGTAACTACCAAGGTAATTAGAATGTACGTATGATAAAAAAAAAAAAAAAAAGTTTTTCTCTATAAGGAGAAGAAGAACTTTCTTTGAGAATCAACGTACAATAAAACTGATTGAGAGACCGCACTTCTTGGGCACCATGTAAAATTGAGATGAAGATTAAAGGTACTCTCAAGTCTTGGTTTTGAATTTCACTATATCAAGGTACGCTTTCTATTCTTTGTTCTAGAATTCAAGGTTACATGTTATCTCTCATGAATGAAGTAGATTCGTGATTATTGCTTCCGCTGTGTGTTTAGTATGAGATGCAAAACCTGATTTTCTAACAATTGGTATCAAAGCCAAGTTTTCAATATCATGCTTGTATAACTTGTGATTGGGTTCTAGAATCAAAGAAAACAGTTTTCTTGGTGTTTTTATTTTCTGCAGTAATTTTTCTGCATAATTTTGTTTTAGATTAATGGTGCCATATGCATGAAGTTTGAATGCATCAAGGATTCAAATGCTTTCTTTCATATTGAATCGGTATATATATTGATAATGTGGAATTCGTATGTCATAAGGATTGAAGTACCTTACATCTATTGATTCTGTATATTATAGATAAAAGGTTGATATTATTTATATGTTATCAAGATTGAATCCTTATGTTGAATCGTTGATATTTGTTTCCTTGGCCATCTTATAAACATGTTTTAATTCCAATTGATCCGTTTGTAATCAAGCGCTGGAATTAATGTGCCATGATTTATAGTGTCGGTGCCGTGGTATATGTTAGTTTATTGATATCTGATATAAGACAATTGCATCATGTCCACGGTGTGAACTTTTGTTTCACACAGTCTGGATATAGTTAGCAATTGGGCATAGCTATTGGATGAATATCATGGTATGAATATTGTGGAACCCATGTTACATATACAACTTGCTATTAATGCTTGTTTGTTTATGTTTTTTCACTGGACGTACATGTATGATTGAATTATTTTTATATTGAATGATGAACATGTATAGACGTTAGTCTAGTGAGATATATATATATATATATATATATTTTATGATCAAACAGTAAGTTAATGCTAGAATTAAAGTATTTTGGTTACTGGTTAAAATCCTTTAATGAAATTTATTCCTAATGAGATTAGGATTATGTTTTTAAGGTTTCTAGCATTATTATGGTTCTTGATCTTGATATTGAAAACACTAATTGTAAGGTTGAATTTAATCAACCATGTGTTGGCTTTATTCCATGACAAATTTGCTTGTAATATAGCACTTAGAAACCTTGTATTTAGGTGGGAATTATGTAAGGGTAGTGTGTGAGAGAGTGTGAAGAAATGCTCAAGACAGTGCAGTGAAGCAGAGACTCGCGGCTTGGCCTCGCGGGTGGCTCGCGGCTTGCAAGCCGCCAAAAGTTGTACACGTGCAGAGCATGCAGGGGAGCTGAACAGTCATGCCAGCTGGAGCACTACAGGACAAAAATCCAGACTGGCCATTTAGCTTGCTCGCGACTTGAACTCGCGACTCAGTTAAGTCGCGAGGTCAAGTTGCCAGCCAACCCTGTTTTTGGAAAAACTGACTCTTTGCATTCTTTTCTCACACCAGTATAAATACCCCTCATTCCCACAAGATATGTGTGGCTATTCAGAGAGAAAAACCCTAAGAGAGGTTTCTTCAAAACACCCACCCAATTAGAGAGAGCTTGTAGTCTCTTCTCATTCCCTCTCTCATTGTCATACCTATTGAGAGGAGATTTCTATCCAAACACTACCCACACCCATTTAGAGTGTTGAGTGTTCTTGGAGTTTTGGGAAGCATTGGAAGATGCCAAGGATGGCGGATGCTATGGTTTAGTAGCGGAATCCGGTAAGCTAGAAAAGAAAAAGGTTCGGCGCAACCTCGTTGGAGCAAGAAGCTTGGAGGGCTTAGGTACATCGGGTAGATTAGGCTTGGAGGGTCTATTGCTGTTCATGTATCCCAACTACATTTTCTAGTGGATTGATTACCGCTTGGAGGGCGGCGGAGAGGTTTTACGCCGAGGGCTTCGGTTTCCTCTTCGATAACACATCGTGTGTTGTCCTTGTGTTTGCATCTCTCTTCCCTTTATCTTTGCCTTTTATTTTCTGCTGTGGATGTGATTTATAATTGGCTTAGATTGATTTCCAATTCTGTTTATAGCTTATGTTCATTTTCCGCACACTTGTTGTTTGTCATAAAGCTTGAATTGGTTATTTTGTATTTGGGGGTCTAAACGTTCAAGGGTGTTTATACACGTTATTGAACTTTCAATTGGTATCAGAGCGGGTACACTTGTTGTGGTTTAAATACCTAAGTGTGATCCTTGACCCCTTGTGTTTATTTGCCATGGATTGTGCTTTGTATGACTCTTTGCATGATTTGGTTGGTGATGAATGTAACATGCCACATGTTTGTAAAAATGCCTCTACGAGTGTTAATCCTCATAAGTATGATGACATGTTATTTGAATCCATGGGTGTTGTTGACAAACTCTTGAAGAAAAATGCTAAGAAGTTTCAAAAGAATTTGAGCAAGTTATTTTGTGAAAAGGATGATTTGATTGCTAAGCTCAATGAATCCAACAAATTGGTTGAGAAATATAAAAAACTTGCTGAAATTTCTCTTGAAAAGCTGAAAGAGTTTGAATGTTTGAATATGGACTTGGATGCTAAACTTGTTTTGTCTAACAAACTTGTTGATGATCTTAAATGTGAAAATGAGTCTTTTAAGATGCATGCCAAGTGTTTGATTGCTGAACCCATTGATAAAATGGATGATAATATTTGCTGCAATCATGTTGTGGTACCCGATTTTGTGCCTAGTGTGTGTTCTACCTTAAAGGACAAATCGGTGTACATTCCTCCACATAAAAGAAATCAAAAGGTGGAGAGAAAGACTGTTAAGTCAAAACTTTCGTTTAGGTCTCAACCTAAGGTTTTGAATGGATCTAAGTTTGTTCCAACTTGCCACCATTGCGGTGTGATTGGTCATATAAGACCTCAATGTCATAAGTTGAAGAGGGAACAAAACCATGTTACTAGATCCCTTTCCAAAAAGCTTAGTGGACCTAAACGCATTGTTTGCCACCATTGTGGTGCCTTTGGTCATCTAAGACCTCAATGCTCTAAGTTTCATGCTTTTAAAAGAATCAAAAGAAAAGAGAAACTTGAGCTTTTTGGAAGTGCTAAAAAGAGTAAACCGGTTTTGAGTGAAAATAGTATGTTGTTAAAGAAAATGTTTAATGCTCTTAACTCCTTGACTATGTGCATCTCCGGTTCTCATTCTTCCAACCTTCGTCTCACTTCCCATGAGACACTCATTCCAAACAATCATTCTGCTTGGATGAGGAAGGGTTCATATGGTTGAGCTTTTGCTCTTTTTGGTCCTTGATCTAATTCTTTCGATCTTTGTAGGACCCTTCATGCATTAAATGTCATAACTTCATGCATTTTCTGCATCTTGCATTTATTTGTATGCATTGTTTCGTTTTTGAACTTACTTTTATGTTTTTGTTTTGTGTGAGTAAAAAATCCAAAACCACATAAAAAGTGAAAAATTCAAAAAGTTTGATCGTATATGTTTGAGCACATATCACATGTGAGTTTGGCCTTGTACCTTTGTACAAATGGTTTTGTGCATTTACGAGCTTAGCTTGTTATTTTTGCACTTATATCTTTGTGGGAAAAATCTTGACATCTTTGTGTGATTGTTGTAAATCGATCTTCAAGCTTGTCATGAATTATTTGTCAATAGTCATGTTGGTTTTGATACATGCATAGACTTGTGCTTATGTCTCTTCCCACTCTTTTATTTTTATTGCTTAAAGAGCTCAATAAATGAAAATCTCAAAATGAAAAGAGATAATGAGCTGCAAAAGCCGTCGCATATACTAGTATTTGACTAGGAAAAAGGGAAAGCGACTTGTATTGAAAATGTGTGATGCCCAAAAGCCAAAGGCTTGTTCATCAAATTGAAATATCAAAAATTTCAGGCATCAATTTCAAAAAATGAGATGTATTGCTCAAAATGAGTTGTATTGATTCAAAATGATCAAATGATATGAATTGTAAGAAGCCAAATGAAAAGCTTCAATCTTATGTAATCATTTTCTTGTGGGAGGTCATATATGTTCATTTCTATAATTGAGATAGACCACTTGACTTAGTACTAGTTGTGTATGACTTGATTGAATTGATCATTGAAGCTTCACTCTAGACTAAGGACTATTCCACATTTGATAAACACACACAACACACTTGCCTAATGTTCAATGAATGTCTTATTCATTTGTTAGATTGTACTTGTCTAAATGTGATGTGTGTGTGCTCAATCTTATATGGATTAATCCAAAAAGATTTTTGATCATTTTATATGTTTTTGGAAGTGATTTTTATCACTTTTTGTGTTTATGTTTAGTGCCTACTTTGTTTTTCAATGTTTAAACATGTTCTGATTTGAAAAACTGGTGTCAGAATTTTTCGCGGCTCAGCTGGCGACTCGCCAGTCGCGAAACCCCAGTCGCGAGTTCATCCAGAAGCTTTTGGCGGCTCACTCGCGGCTTGCTCGCGGCTCACTCGCGACTCGCGAGATTTTCGCGACTGAAACTCGCGGCTCGCGGCTGAAACTCGCGGCTCGCGGCTTGCTCGCGACTGAACCTCGCGACTCGCCCAGTCGCGAAACGCCCAGAAACAGCTTTTTAAAGGGCTTTTTGTGGGAAACTTGTTTTACACCTCTCCCATCCTCTCTAAAACCCCTCTTTCAATATTTTTACATCAAAACCCAATCAATTTGAATGGTTTTTCATTCCATTAACATCTCTAAGGTAATTATAAACTCTTTTCATTGATTTTGATCCTTAGATTATGTTTTGGAGAGTTTTGTGCTCTTGATTGGGATTTTTATCATAGGGGTTGGGAAAACTTAGTTTTTGTTAAATTTCTTCATGGGATTGGTTTATTTTGTTGATTTGCATTGGATGTTGGCCCCTTGTGGCAGTAAGAACATGTATTAAGGGTGGATTTCATGATGTTCATGCATTGTTTCACATTATTGTTCATAGTGTGCATGCTAGGTGTTTGATAAAATGCCTCTTAGACATTTTCTCGCTTGTTTGGACTCCGATGAGTATCAAACTTTGGGGTTTCTCATGTTTCCTCATTAGGAACATGTTTGGTTCATTTGTTGTGTATTTTGCACACTTTGCCCCACATGTGCATTTTTCATGCATTGGACATGCATTGCACTTAGCCACCTCTTGCACACACCTTTGCTACCCTTGTCATGCATTAGTCTATACCTTACTTCTTCATCCTAGCATGTCATCTCTGTCTTATGCTTTGTAGCATTTTACTTTGTCATGGGTTTGAGCTTCATTTTCTCATTCATCTTGCACCCCTCATGCATCATTAGCATTGTTCATACCTTCTTCTCTTGCCCTCGTTTCTTCTTGACCCTTTGTCTATTCCTGACAAAAAGGGGGAGAGTATACTCTAGAGAATGTTTAGGAGTATTTTGTCATTTCTATATGACTCTTGTGCACATCCTTAGGGGGAGAAATTCTATTTCTCATGCACATTTGTAGGGGGAGAGATATTCCATAGGGGAGATGCATATACCAAGGGGGAGAAGACATTGTGTTAACTATAAAATCTTGTTCTGTTTGTTTTCTTGTTGGCTTTATGGTGCTTTGTGTTATGTTTTGGTGTTCTCATTGCATCATGTTTGTGCTTTGGACATGCATATATCCCTATGCTATTATGCTTCATTGTATGCATGTTCAGATGATCATTTGCTTTGCTATGTGATCATTGTAGTCATTTCTATATGACTGTTTTGGTGTTTGATCAAGTTTCTCATATGTTTCACAACATGTTTACTTGATCGCAATTTACTTGTTACATTATACTTGTCCTTTTATTACTTGCTTTACCTTGAGGGTCTAATGTGTTTTGTGCAAGTGTTTCAGGTTACAAGTATATATGTTCCAAGTGCATCACAACTTCTCATCACTTTGAAGGGGAGAAATTTTAAGCACTTTTAGTTTATATTGTTTAAGTTTTTATTCAATATAATGTGTTTTGTACCCATTTGCTTATGTAAGATTTTAGGGTTTATGTTTTATGCATAGTTTGTAGGCTTTATGGCTTGTACCTTGCCTAGTGCAGCCTTTATGCTATGTTGGAAATCAGTACTTTAATCTAAATGTTATGCATTTTGGTTTATGTACTGTCACTCTTGTGCCCTTGTAGGACTGTTCCTAGATGCATATGCCTTGTGTGATATGCATTGGTTGAGTGTTGTGCATACAAGTGTCTTGCCTTGTGCTTGTTAACTTGTATGTCCTTGTGATCATTCCAAGTGTGAATGAGCACTGTGATCACTACATTGTGGTGTTCACTTGGTTGATCAAGCCATGGTTTGTTTCATAACTCCATCTTTGCTTGATCACATATTGCCTGTTTCATATGCATTTTATAATTTTCTGCTTACAATGATCATGGTGTATTGTTGTGTTTCAGGAGTATTATGTTCATATGATTCTAGTGCTTCACAGCTTCTAGATTTAGGTGTGAGTGAGTTTTGCCATTGTTCCCAAACTCACGTTTAAGTCTAGAGTCTGTTTTAGGGTGTTTTGTCATGGAATAGCCAAAGGGGGAGATTGTAAGGTTGAATTTAATCAACCATGTGTTGGCTTTATTCCATGACAAATTTGCTTGTAATATAGCACTTAGAAACCTTGTATTTAGGTGGGAATTATGTAAGGGTAGTGTGTGAGAGAGTGTGAAGAAATGCTCAAGACAGTGCAGTGAAGCAGAGACTCGCGGCTTGGCCTCGCGGGTGGCTCGCGGCTTGCAAGCCGCCAAAAGTTGTACACGTGCAGAGCATGCAGGGGAGCTGAACAGTCATGCCAGCTGGAGCACTACAGGACAAAAATCCAGACTGGCCATTTAGCTTGCTCGCGACTTGAACTCGCGACTCAGTTAAGTCGCGAGGTCAAGTTGCCAGCCAACCCTGTTTTTGGAAAAACTGACTCTTTGCATTCTTTTCTCACACCAGTATAAATACCCCTCATTCCCACAAGATATGTGTGGCTATTCAGAGAGAAAAACCCTAAGAGAGGTTTCTTCAAAACACCCACCCAATTAGAGAGAGCTTGTAGTCTCTTCTCATTCCCTCTCTCATTGTCATACCTATTGAGAGGAGATTTCTATCCAAACACTACCCACACCCATTTAGAGTGTTGAGTGTTCTTGGAGTTTTGGGAAGCATTGGAAGATGCCAAGGATGGCGGATGCTATGGTTTAGTAGCGGAATCCGGTAAGCTAGAAAAGAAAAAGGTTCGGCGCAACCTCGTTGGAGCAAGAAGCTTGGAGGGCTTAGGTACATCGGGTAGATTAGGCTTGGAGGGTCTATTGCTGTTCATGTATCCCAACTACATTTTCTAGTGGATTGATTACCGCTTGGAGGGCGGCGGAGAGGTTTTACGCCGAGGGCTTCGGTTTCCTCTTCGATAACACATCGTGTGTTGTCCTTGTGTTTGCATCTCTCTTCCCTTTATCTTTGCCTTTTATTTTCTGCTGTGGATGTGATTTATAATTGGCTTAGATTGATTTCCAATTCTGTTTATAGCTTATGTTCATTTTCCGCACACTTGTTGTTTGTCATAAAGCTTGAATTGGTTATTTTGTATTTGGGGGTCTAAACGTTCAAGGGTGTTTATACACGTTATTGAACTTTCACTAATGTTTGATCTATAAATATTCATTGATAAAATCAAAATGTGTTTTGATAGAAAACAGTGAAGATGTCAAAAATGGTTCCTAGAAAATTCTAAAAAATTCAGTTATGCGAGTTTCGATTGATCAAGAATTCCTTTCGATCAATCAAATGTACCTTTCAATCAATCAAATATACTTTTCGATTGATTGAAGAGGAATCGAGAACTGATTAAGTCAGGCAGAAACTCTATGATGAAATTCTTCATTGTCTCAATCGATCGAGAATTTCTTTCGACCAATCGAATGTTAATTTCGATCAATCGAAGAAGAATCGAGAATCAATTGAATGAGGCATAAGCTTTGTGATGAATTTCTTCATTTTTTTTGATCGATCGAGAAAAGTTCAACCAATCAAAGGCACTAAATTTTGAATTTTTACTTGTTTTTTACTAAGTGTTAAAACTTTGATAAAAAGCAAGGCTATATGATTAATTTTATAGTCCTTAAAATTTAAGGACATTTATTAATCATTATCTAACTAAAAGACCTAATGAGATCAAAGATGTTAGTTAAATAGAACTCTTAGTCCTAAATTGTTTTATGATTAAAAGTCCTTAATTTATTTTAATTAGAGGATTTTAATGAGATTAAAATTCTAATTAAAGTTATATAGTTTCTAATGAGATTAGAATACTTTATCTAGTAAATTAAGGATAGAGTTCTGTATAACTAATTTTTGATTCATTAGTGTTTAAGGAATCCTAAATAGTTTAGGACTTCCATTTTAGTTAGTGATTCTGATGAGATTAGAGTCTTCAACAAGTGCAAGGTTATTAGTTGTGATGGGATCACAATTATTTAAAGAAAAACCCAAATAACAAGGGGGAGTGCTTGAAATAATCCTTTTGTTAAGTTTATTGTAATGTGAATAGATATTATGAATAGTACAATATGATATTATGAATCCTTTCGTGGTGATTTCATGATTGAAGGGGAAAAATGGGTGCAACTGGAGGGAGAGAGAATATGTCTAGCCATGTGCATAGGTTGGCTAAGTTCATCCCTTTTATTATGCACTTAAATGATTTTCCCCATGTAATGCTCTTTCAGTTTTTAATCAAGTATGAGTGATATTGCCTTCCATAAGAAGGGCTTTTAATTTTATAAGTTTGCACCTTTCAAAAGAATAGCTTTAAGTATTAGAAATGTATGTCTTTAATGAGAATGACTTTAATATGAAATCTTTGTGCCTTTTAAGAGAAAAGTCTTAGTATTGATGTTCATATGTCTTTCATGAGAATGACTTTTGTAATATGTTCTTGGAAGAGTGTTTGGCATCTTTTAAGATGTATGGAGATACTAAGGAATATATATATATATATATATATATATGTTTTGTGAGATATGGTGTTTGTAAGATAGATTAGAAAGATATACGTGGGAAGTATGTATGGGGAGTTTGTGAGGAATGTATTTGTAAAATATATGGAAGTACGAGATAGATAATATGAAGGTTAAATGTAATAAAAGCTACCGCTAGAGTTGTTTTTTGTGTTATGACATTGGTTATGTTGCTTTCTAAGAAGTGAGGTATTGCAAGAGAAATAGAGAAATAGATGGAGATGTGTTTATGAGCAGCAAAATGATGATATTTTAGAATAATGGAGTGTGGGAAAGATGGGTAATGGACAATGGTGTGTTGTAATATGTGTGTTGTGTTGTTATCTATGAAGATAGATTTTGTAAGAGAGATGGAGAAGTATGAAAATGTGTATGTGGCAGCAAAATGAATGAAGTTTCAAAATAAGAGGGTGAGAGAGGGATGGATGGTGTCCTATAGTGTGTAGCTTGGTCCTCTTTATATAGAGCCAAGTATGTAACTAGATTAGAATTAGTTGAAGGGAAATTCAGCAAATAAGGAAAAGTCTTTGACAAAGTAAGTGGTTTCATTCGTGGGTTTTTTTTTTTTAGCTAAAAGAAGAAAATTTGAGGCTTTAATGCTATTGGAGCTATTGTTACAGCTATCAGTCATAACTGTTACAGCTGGATGATGTCATCTGAATGACATCTTTTGCTGGAGGAAAATATTTGGCATTAAATTCATGGTTTGGCTAAAAATGGTAAGATAATCTTTATGGGATCCTTCTATTTCTGGTACTACAAGTGGAGGCTAAGGATCTTAGCTTAAAATGGTAGGATTTCTTTTATGGGATCCTTACTTCTTTGGGTATGACAGCAAGCTGCTGGGATTGAGCATAAATGGGCAAGTGATGTCATTTTAGGACATGTGTCAACCTATTGGAGCTGCTGTAGCTTCTGTTGGAGCTGTCGCAGCTTTTGTTGGAGCTGTTGTAGTTTCTGCAGAAGCTGTTGCTGCATCTGCTAGAGTTGTTGCAGCTTCCTCTGGAAAATTATATGTTTAGTCCATATATAATTTTGGTAAATAATAGACTAGTTGGTTGATATTTGATGAAGTTTTAGAGATGTAATTATGGTCTTTTTGTATTTTAATAAAATCTTGGAGAGTAAGGAGAGCATTTAATACTAAATATGAGATATTAATATATATTTAGTCATGTGCTTGAAATTGATTTAGATGATAATAATATAATTTATATGAAATACTATAATTAAATTTTTAAACTTTTATTATATGATGAACATTAATTTTTTTTATGTAAAGAGCATAGGGAGTTTTATCATTTTAAGTGTTATGTGATATGAGAGGCTTACCAAATATTACCTATTACACACTGACTTGTCAAAGTTCAGGAAATTGGGGAAGACATGCAAAGCAACTTGCTTTCCTTTATCAACTTTGAACCACTGGAGCTTTACTGAATATACTTCTTAGCCCTCCAAACCACGACTCCCAAAATTCCCCCAATGAAACTCATGAGCTTGGATCATGAGCCGAAAATGAGATATTGTGCCATGAGCTCAAACTATGGGCTTTGATGAGGTTATATAGCCATGAGTTTTGGACAATGGGCTTCAGCGTCATTTTGTGAACATGGACTCTTTTGGGGTTTAAAATAAATTTTCCCAAAATCCATGATAGTGTTGACGTGGCGTAGGTCGCCAATGAAATGAAGCCATGTGGTGTGAAAAATTTATCCTCAACAACTATTAAACATGGAAAAAATACACCAGGGTGAGAAGGTGTGGAATAAAATTATGGCTAATCAACATACATGAAGCTCCATCTCCTTTGGTCCTCTTCATACATTGGAGTATATCATGTGTTGTCACTTTAAGTTGCTCATTCTGTAGTCTAACAATGCTTCTTCATTATGAAGTACCCTAGTAGCCACCAAAACCCCAATGTTGGGCATTGATCACAGTTCCATCATATCTTGTTGTCTTATATGTGTTCTGCACATCAACTCAGGTATTTAGGAATGTAATGTATAGTACGCTAGTAGAGTATACTACACCAGGCTAGAAGGCCATGATAGCACCAATATCAGTTTCACTTTCACCATCTAAATATAATCCTTGGCTGGCACCTAGCTTCCTTGTGTGGCATTTGAGATGGCTTGATATCAAGCTTGTAACAACGAGGTCCTGCAGTCTTTCGGAGAGTTCAGCACGATTCAATGGCTTTGCCTCAGGTACAACTGTGCTGAACAATCATTAATAGTTAGTACTTAAAATGGGAGAACTAGAACACACATCACACACAATCTTTTACATAATCATAACCAAACAGTGGACATTTTGAATCACTAATTGAAACTTCTTCTATACCAAAACATAAGATGGGTACAGAAAACCCAAAACAATGTGTTGTACGTATAGTCCATTCTCTTTTTTCTATTCACAAATTCACAAGTTGTTATCATAAAAATTAAAATCCCATAAATTGCATTCTAACTTCATGTATTTTCTATGTTTAATTAGGTCAAAAATGGCATTGCTTAGCTATGTTGATAACTTAATAGTGACATAAGTAAGAACAGTTCATTGTTGACAATTTGATGAAAAAGTAACCATGAAATAAATAATTACAATAATAATAAAAAGAACATATCAAATAAAAGGAAGAGCAATTCAAGTATTATTGAAGACAGCAAGGTCAATAAGAAAAATCAAATGAAAGTGTTAGATGATGGAAATGTCAAGAGAGCCTCTACACCACAAGATGTGGAAGAAGAGTGCAATACATGGTCACATATATCAAACTAAGTGCGGCAGACAAGACACAAAAACATTGCTACCAAAGGATCTATGGTATTTCACAATTGTAGGACAAGCAAGTAGCTCAACAGAAGACAACAACACAGATTTCTTGATTTTGATGTTTTCCTGTAATATGAAATTTATCCAAAATCAACATGTACCTATAAGCCAGTACAATAAACAAAACTAATAGTCTTACAGAAAATCTGGGTGCAGAAACACACTTATTTGATTCCAACTAGAGCTATTATCATTACAATAATATAAAATCAACAGTTCATCTAAGAGTATTATTTTAGAAGAAAAAAAGTTAAAAAGTGTAGAACTACCTATGAATCACATCACAAACACAAACAAGATTTCAAGAAAGACCTTATAGAAGCTAGAGATAATGGATATAGCATTAGATACCCCAGCAAACTCCCAGTAGGCATTCTGGACAGTAATTAAATACTCCTTGAATATGTCTTCCCTAAAATCAATTTAATTATCCCCAAGAAATCTTCCCCTCCCTCCCCCACCCCTGAAGGCCACCATCCCATTTCCCACACTTTGCTACCCAATTGTAGATTTCTTTTGCTGACACTTCAATTCAAAAGTGATTGGATGTTAACATTAACTCTACTTGAATAACTTTAAACTTTTTAAATAACTAAATTTGTTCAAGGAAACTAATAAAGAAGCTAAGGTAATCAACAGAACAAATCAAAAGATCTTTCCCTCGAATCAAGATAATCCCACTACTTCAAACATAGAAAGGATGGGTCACAAGAAAATTCTAAGATCCTAAACATCTCAAGACGCACTCACACAACTTCAAGCTCATAATGTAACATTGGAAAAAGTTTTCGGATTACAAATAGAACCTTACCAAGACGGTTAGTAGGGTGGTCATTCGCAAAACCAAGGCCACTCCAATGAGGAGCAGCTATTGGTTGTTGAGGCAATTCATGTGCATCACTATCCTTTTAGTATCAGGAATAAGAATTTCATCCATAGTGATGGAGAAACTTTTAATCTGAGCATGGACATTTTCTTGGAGTTGGCTCTGTTGATTAGCAATAGAGGCTTAACTAGCCATTCTATGATCTCCTCTACATCTGCCTCATCAGCATTCCTTCCCAAATAGTTGTAGCTAGACATTCAAGTCTATCATGAGAAAAAAATTGGGATTAGAGGACACCCAATGAAGTCGTACCCTGAGCGACAAAGGTAGCATAAATTCACATGAAGCCAAATGGTAAAGTAGGGAACAAACAAAAGTTGTATTATTTGCGTGGTGATAAAATCAAATGATAGTAGAAGCTCAAAACTTAACATAACTTGATTTTAATGATTGCCTGACTTCCATCCAAGTTTTAGCTTCTTTGATCTTGTGCATCTACACAGAATGTAAGACATGATTTAAAAGTTCACTCTTGGCATTATCAATTAACTAGTTAAAAGAAATTTAGCTTTGTTAAAGTCCTTGATGTAGATACACAAGATCCAAGAAGCTAAAACTTTGGATGAAGTCAGGCAATAATTAAAATCAAGTTATGTCAAGTTTTGAACTTCTATTATTTGAGTTGTATCACCACACAAATAATACAACTTTTGGGTTGATTTTAAGAAGCTTGAAAACCAAAAATAGGCTCAATATATGAATCAATTAGTGGTGATTTCAATATAAAATACCTAATTATTGTAGTACTACTCTCACTTCTAACTTTAAAAACCATTAAAATAGGACCTAAAAAATAGTAGGTGCCTCTATGAATGTTATACGCTAAGGTTCTGTTTGTTTTGGCTTAAAACATCAGCTTAAGGTTCTGTTTGTTTTGGCTTAAAAACATCAGCTTTTTTTCACCATCATCTTACGTTAATCGTTTTAATGCCTCACTTTTTATAAGAATAGTTGTACTGTTATACAGCTTATTTTTTAACAAAGTAAGACAGTCAAATTAAGCTCATTCAAACAGACTCGTGAAAATTTATTTAATTTTTACTTTGTAAACATAATTTGTTATAAAATAAAGGCCTTAACAACTAATTTATTCACTTATTACAAAAGGAGCTTAGGATTTTGATTATTAAAAATGGGTTATCCTCAAAGTTACACCAGGCTAGAAGGCTATGACAGTACCAACATTAGCTTCACCGTTTAAACATATACCTTGGTTGGCTTCCTTGTGAAGTATTTCACCATCAAGCTTGTAAACAATGAGGTCCTTTAGTCTTTCAGAAAGTTCAGCACAATTCAATGATGTGCAGAAAAATCATTTGTAATTTGTACTTTAATGGGAGAACTAGAACACACATGACACACCCATAAGCTCTTAAGTAATCAGAACCATTTATAATTTCCTCTCACCAACGGTGAGCTCTTCTTCTCACCAAGGGTGAGCTTTACTTACTCTCCTTTCCTGGTCAGTGATATTTCAGGGAAGCCGAGTACCTTGTCTCACCTCACTTTCCTTCCTCATCGTCTTTTCTTGTACTCCCTCGCTACATAGATGGATCTAGACGACATAAAGTGAATCCAACACATCACCCTGACATCGGAAGAGGATCAACCTATTACAGTTAGGGCGGTCCACAAGGAGAAGATCCTTGAAGAATATTCCCCCAACCTCATTGGGAAGTTCTTGTCTACACGCCCTGTAAACCTGAAAGCCACAAAGAACGTCTTCTCGGTGAGAATAGCGTATTAGGTGGCTCTTCGCTTACACCGAAAGTCGAGTGTAGAACACTCCAAAGTGCTGGACGATAAGCAGTTATGGAATAGGCTGTGGAGGCTACCCATCCCTCCAAAGGTGCGAAATTTTGTGTGGCGGGCGAGCTCGAACATCCTACCAACTCGAGCAAACCTTGCCCGGCGGAAGGTTCACATCGACCCTAAGTGTGCGGTTTGTGGAGTGCATGATGAGACTGTTATCCATATCCTCTAGCAATGACCCTTGGCATGAAATGTTTGGGCGTTGGTTCGGGGAAAGCTTCAGAAGTGTGATTCCTCAGCTCTAGATTTCCTTAGCTTGGCCCGGACATTGGTGGAGAAGTTGAGTAGGGAGGAGCTCGACACTTGGGCAATGGTGGCTTGGTCCATTTGGAACGCGTGAAACCATCTCCAGTTCGAAGCAGTTCAAACTCCCCCGCAGGTTATCCTTAAGGGAGTTGTCTTGTTGCTGGAGGAGTACCAATGTTTGGCCAATAGTAGACCACATACCTGAAGCACCTGAGCGTACCGTCTACTCATGAAGAGTACCATTGTACATGTTTTCTTTTAGTTTTCTTACTTTTTTGTTCTTTTATTTTATTTTCTTTCTCTATGGGAGGTTGTATTTTTGGGGGCCGGGTTAGTGGGAGCCACCTTGGCCTGCCTTTGTATGGTTTTTCTTTGGTTAATATATTTCTACCTTTTTTGTCAAAAAAAGTAATCAGAACCAAATTTGGAAATTTTGTAATAATTAATTGAGACTTCTTCTGTACCTAAACAAAACATAGGTACTAAAAACGCAAATAATGCAATTATGGTAAAAAAAAATGTGTTGTACATATAAACC
Organism: Quercus alba; assembly: GCA_036321655.1. Classification (NCBI taxonomy): domain Eukaryota; kingdom Viridiplantae; phylum Streptophyta; class Magnoliopsida; order Fagales; family Fagaceae; genus Quercus; species Quercus alba. The sequence goes on along the minus strand of CM070302.1, from coordinate 9,535,817 downwards.
TTCCTCTTTTATTCTCTTTACAAATTCATAATTTTTAATATAAAAATTAAAATGCCATAAATTGCATTCTAACTCCATTTGTTTTCTACATGTAGGCCAAAAAGGGCATTGCTTAGCTATGTTAATAGTGGCATAAATGAAAACAGTTTATTGTTGACAATTTGATAAAGAAACTAACCATGAAAAAAGGTAACTTATTAAATACAAGGAGGTGCAGTTCGATAATTATTAAAGACAGCAAGGTCAACAAGAAAAATCAAATGAAAGTGTCAGATGATGGAAATGTCAAGATCCTCTGCACCACAGGATGCAGAAGAGAGTGGTGATACATGATCATGTATATCAAACTAAGTGCAACAAACAATGCAAAGCACTGTTGCCACCAAAGGAAACCTAAGGAATTTCACAATTGTTGGACAAGCAACTCAGTAGAAGACAACAATGCAAATTTCTGGATTTTGATGTTTTCTTGTGATACGAAATTTATCCAAGCTCAACAAGTACATATACTGCAGTACATTAAGTAAAAAACTGATAGTCTTACAATCAAATCTAGGTGTATAAAAATTCTAATTTGATTCCAGTATAGAGACTATGATATAGGGTATTGCTTATATGCCCAATTGTAATGAATTTTGTAACAATCAAACATATTTGAAAGCTATGTATTGTGGAACAGGCACCCAATTGAAGCCCTCTCATCCAACTTATTTAAAAGCTATGTATTGGGAAATATATTCTGGAAAAAGTTTGAAACATTAACCATATAATTGAAAGAAAACCAATTAATTCTTACCACATAAGCAGATTAAACTGGTGGGCATAAGTCCTGCTTGGTGGACATCCTTGTACATGTAGAGATAGTGATCCCCTTCTTTTTTCTACATATCCATGTATTTGTTAGCCAGCAACATGCCATCCAAATACTAAAATGAGAATTGATCACAATCTAGCGCTTTCTTGCAGTAAAATAATCTGGACCTCTATATGTGTTACCTCCAATACAACAACTTCCAATCAAGGCCATGTCGAATATCAATCAAAATTGAGAACTTCACATAACCTTTAAAATCAATTTGGTTTCCTAGGCTTCAATCCAAATAATGTCATGTTTTAGGTTACAAACTGATTTAATTCCTTGTTTAGCTGTAATAAGAATGGCATTCAAAAAAGAACGAATACTATTTTAGAGCTTTAACTTCAATGAAAAGAAGCCTAGAGAAAATCTAGAAGGTATTAACCACATCAAAGCTTGCAAGTAATCTTTTTATTTTTATTGGTAAGTTACACATATGGGTGGGTCATGAACTCTCAATCTCACCTGCCACCTTGTTTTTAAAAGAGGGGGAAATGCTCATTCGCAACATTGAAGTTTGTGAGAAATCTAACACGTATAGCATATTATCATTCCAAACATATATATATATATATATATAATCAACAGTTCATCTAAGAATATTAATTTAGAAGTACAAAAGTTAAAAATTATAGAACAAATCACATCACAAACACAAAAACATGATTTCAAGAAAGACCTTGTAGAAGCTAGAGATAACAAATTCCCAATAAATATCCTCGAAATAGTAATTAAATACTCATTGAAGATGCCTTTCCATAAAATCAATTTATGTATCCCCAAGGCATCTTTCCCTCCACTTTGCTGCCCAAATCTATATATCACTAAAAGCTAAAGTGTAGCATTTAATGTTGCTATGCTCACATTGAGCCACGTCACCAGCTATGTTATTCCCATCATCTTTTCTGAACTTTTCATTCAACTTTAAAATAGTTTTTTACCAATTTTAAAATACTAATAAAACTAAAATTATTTTCAGCCCTATCTCTACTTTAAAGTCCACTTCTTATACATTTGATTCCACTATAAAGCCCAAGCCCACACCCAAAGCCTTTTCAACTAACTCCCTTTGTCAAACCTGATTGCTTTTCACGGTTACAACTTATGCTATTCCCTTTCCTTAATTAAACGGATTCAAATTCTTGTCTCTCATGTTTTGTTTCATCGTTTCAGGTTTAGTTCCTTCCCCTTCCCACCTTTTGATTCTAACGGTTTCAGCTTCTGTTCTACTGTTTCACTCACGGTTTCATCTTCCTGCTCTATGGTATTAACTTCTATTTCAGCTTCTAACGATAGCCTCTCTGTCTTCCTTCCTTCCTTCCTCTCCTTACATCTATATAAATACTGACGTAAGCTGGGTGGTTCAGTTGAGGTATCCCTACATCCCAATCTCTTTTGTTCTCTATTCTTTTGCTTGATGGTTTTTTTTTTTTATTTTTTTTTATTTTTTATTTTTTTCATTTCTACATTTGTTTCTACCTCTTCCGTGCTATGGTGTGGATGGTTGTTACATTATATTTACTTTCTAAATCATTTTTGTTAGGGTGTTGAATTTGTTACTGCTTGGTTATTTAATTGGAGCACTGCTTCTTTTGGGTACGTTAATTGTGAGTTCTTTTGGGGATTTTCTAGGTTGGGAAAACCCAAAAATAGTTTGACAATCATGTAGCTATATTGAATCTATATATTAAATCTGTCACCTACTTTGGCTTTGGGATTTTTTTTTTTTTAATTTTATGTTAATAAAGCATATTTACACTCAAAATGAAATCCACCATCTGGTATGGTCGTGCATATTATACCTCCAATTCTTAGAGTACAGGTAATGTCCTCTTCAGACTTATCAATCTTTGAAGCCTATTTAGTTCATGATAAATTATTTCATCTTGGGTCTTTCACATCTTAATTCCCCAGAACCATTATTTTCCATAAATTCAACCATTAGTGCAAATTGTTCAATGTTGATTGGCTTCTAAAAGGTCAGGCCTAACAAGTTTTCATGGGGAATTCAATTGCCAACTTTGGTAAGTTGAGTCCATCAAATTAACAAATCATATGTTTTTTTTTCATGAGTCCTTCATTTGCTACTTAATATAACATTGCAAGTGAGATTTTAGATGATGGTTTGTTCTAAACCTCATGGATGCTATTTCAATGCAAAGGACTTGGTCAGTTTCTGAACATGTCAGCCAAGCAAATTATACGTTTGAGTTTCTCGGTTGCAGTTATTCAAATTTTTTTTTGGGGGGGGGGGGGGGGGGGCTTTATTTTCAATTGCAAAAATTAGGAACTTTTCTATGCAATTTGGATTTTTTTTTATATGAAAATTTCAATCTAGGACCATTAGCTATTTAGGTTTTGCAATGTTAGCCAACAACTGCAACTCCTAAAACATGGCAATGGCAGCCACCTATTTCTCCTCATCTCAAAATGAATATGACGCTGACCTTTTTCGAAAAGCCACCAATTTTGCAAGTTTGGGCATTGTTGTTAGAGATAGTTATGGTTCTCTTATTATAGTCCATACTGAATTAATTCCTTGCCAAAGATTGTGGATGGCTGCCATAGCTATGTTGAGAGCATCACACACGTTAATCTAATATTTTCATTGGAATACAGCAAATTGATTTACAAAGCAAGCAGTGCTATGGTCAAGAGTGAAAGTTTTTAATTTGAGTACTTTCTCTTGACTTTTAGATCCTTTGGGCATATTTTGATATGATTAGGCAAGGTCACTATGCAGAATCCATTGTACCATTTAGAGTACTTAATATTTTGCATTTCTTACTCTATGCAAATTGAGTGCATTTGATTTTATTTGTAGGAACTGAGGGCAACTAAACCAAAGCACAAGAAAAGGTGGTGGCATTGATGAATAACTACCAAATTTGAAAGCCATTGAAGGTAATCCGTTTCTCTATCTCTCTTGCCTTTATTTTTCTTCTTTGAACTGTTTGTGGAGGTTGCATTGGACTTGGCCAATGCAGCACTCAAAAATTATGACAAACTATCTGAAAAATGAGGGGAAAAAACCTCCTCCATTTTTAATGGACCATACAATAAGGGTAAGTTTTTATCTTTAAGATTTTTCCTTGATGTTCCATCTTTTAGGTTTTAAGTAGTTATTGAAGAGGGACACAACTTGATTATTTACTATTTAATGGTCCTTTCTTCTTCTTTCTTTATTTGGTTCTGTTGTATGGATTGCAAATTGTCAAAGTTGAACTTTAATATGAAGAAAAATTACTAGTTAGGGTGCCTCAACGTTATTTTGGAGCATGGGATGCTTTTTTCATTATCGTGAGGAAGGTCAATTTACTTTCTATAATATTGTGCCTTTTGTTTTCCGTACGTCAATGCATTATTTCTAATGGCCTTTCCAAAATTAGGATCTCTGTGGACTGATCTAAGAACCTCTAGTTTTATTAGGTAAATCAATTAATTTATGAGAGGTTTATGTGTAGATTACTATGTAGAAGTCAGATGGATACAAGAAGAATAGAGAGATTGCAGAGAAATGGGTTCAACTATTTAGTACTCCCTATTTCTTAGTCACAGCTATGAATGCAATGGACACATTCAATTGATAAAAATTAACTTTACAAATTAGTTGGCTAGAAATATGAGGTATCATAACTGCAAATTTTTTATAAAATCCTTGATATGAATAAAGGAATTGTCTTAGAGTGATTTGTAAGTAGATTTTAATGTGGTAGAAAAATAAATTTAAATTTCCATTTTATATGTTTGGTATGATTTGGTGCACATCAATCGATTATTACATACATGCTTTGTTCATAATTTCTCTATATAATGTTATCAAATTAATCCAAGATGTGGAAGGAGTTGAACTATGTGGTACCCTTAAAAACGTTGTTGACTTAGTAGCATGTTAGTAGTACAAGTTAGTTCTTTCTCCTCTTCTTTAAAAATTTTTTATTAGTAATGGAAGAATTATTCACTAATGGGACAAGTTCTTTGGATGACTTGGAGATGGGAAATAACACAAAATTAAGTGCAGAGAATACTCAACTAAGCTAGAAGTCTTTTAAGTAGTTTATTATTTGCTTTACTGTTTATCTTGGTTGTTAATGTATGTTTAGATTGAAATAATGAAAATTTGTTTTATAAGAGATGAGGGAATTTTCCATGTTATTGTTTTCATGTGTCAAGGACACCGCCTTCTTTGAGATCCATGGTGTGGTTGATTTGATTAGAACATGATATAAGGAAGTAGATAATTGTAACATTTATTCATGCATAATCTACAGAAAGAAACAACTACAAGTTTACAGCATAAAGGGAAGTTAATGATTTGTAATATAAATGCATAGACCCATAAAATAGTTGGAGAGGACTAGATAATCTACCAATGGTTTCTTTGCTATATTACATGGAGATTCATGTTGAGAATAAGTACTTTTAATGATATTTTTGTGCAAGGATAATTTGTAATTGAAAATATTTATGTGCAATGTAGCAATATGATATAAATGTTTTGGCTTACAAACTCATCAAGTTTAAATGTCGAGGTGCTTCAATTCAAGGGGTAGTGCTTCGAATGATCCTTTAATGGCAGAAGCAATGGTCATTAAAGGATCACTATAATCAAAGGGTTGGAGCATATGGTTTATTGTGTAGGGACTGTGGCATTATTATGAATCCAATGGATGAATATTTTTAATAGAGGAGTTTAAACAAATACTATGATAGGTACAATCTCTCTCTCTCTCTCTCTCTCTCCACCGCGAGTTGCCCATATCTTTGTAATGAATCTAAAAAGGATAGAAGTTGTTAACGTGCATTTTCTTTTGAAAAGCTTTGAGAATACAATGTATTTGAACAGATATTTTAAGGTATCTTTCCCGTGCATCGCACGGGTTAGCGACTAGTGTAGATTTAATTTGTTGACACTTCAATTCAAAAGTGATTGGATGTTGCTTCAACTCTACTTGAATAACACTAAATAACTAAATTTGTTTAAGGAAATAATTAAAGAAGTTAGGGTAATCAATGAAAAATCAAAAGATCATTCCTTTGAATCAAGATAATCCCCCTACTTCAAGCGTGAGTAAATAATAGAATCAATACAAGCAGATCTTATTCCTTTGAATCAAAGAAAATTCAAAGATCCTGAACATCTCAAGCTGCACTCACACAACTTCAAGCTCAATAATGCAAAATTGGAAAAGGGTTTTTAATTACAAAAAGAATCTTACCAGGACGGTTAGTAGGTTGGCCATTCCTGCCAACAACAAAATCAAGGCCACTTTAACAAGGAGCATCTATTAGTTGTGGAGGCAGGTCTTGTGCGTCACCTATCCTTTTAGTATAAGGCAAAAGAATTTCATCTATGCACATGGAGAAACTTTTAATCTGAGCATGAATGTTTTCTCGAACTTGCATCTGTTGATCAACAAGAGAGGCTTTACAAGCCATTTCATTGAACTCCTCTGCTTTTGCCTCATCAACATCCCTTCCCAAACAGTTAAAGAGGAAAAAAAAATTTGAGATTAAAGGACAACCAATGAAGTAGTACACTAAATGACAAAGGTAGCATAAATTCACATGAATCCAAGTGGTAAAGTAGAGAGAGAACAAACAAAAAAACGTCTACTCAAAATGCAATACCATGATTAATAGTTAAATTTTGGCTTAATCAACAAGTTAAAAGAAATTTTACTTTGCTACAGTACTTTAAATAGATGCGCAAAATCAAACAAGCTGAAACTTGGACAGAAGTGAGACAAACATTAAGATCAAGTTATGCCACATCTACTATTATTTGGCTTTGAACACCTTGCAAGTAATACAACTTTTTCAGTAATTAAGATTTAAGAAGTTTTGAAACCAAAATAGGCACAAAATATATATTTAATAGTGGTAAATCAACCTAAAATTCTTAATTATTATAATACTACATTCACTTCTATCTTTAAATACCATAGAGACAGGAACTAGAAAATAGTAGATGCCTAACCATGAACTTTATATATATGCTAAGTTTCTGTTTGTTTTAGATTAAAATGTAAATTTAATTTCAGCAACAACTTATGTAAAGTTTTTTAAAGTCTCACTTTTTTTAAAAAAATATAGTTGTATTTTTAAACAAAGTAAGACAGTCAAAATAAGGTCATCCAAACACAATCTCAATAATAATTTACCACTTCTTTTAAGTAAATTTAAAATAAATAAAAATAAAAATCCTTAACTAATGCACTCACTTATAACAAATAGATCTGACCCAATATATGACAACTGATAAGGTTGAACCTTAGGGAATAGTCTTTATTTATCATTGTTATTATTGGTATATTATGCATTCATTAAGTTTTGAATCAAAACCTTACCCTCTATCTCATTATTATGGAAGAGGAAACCATTTGAGGTAGATCACATTGTTATGGTAAATTTGCTTTAATTAATTTGACCATAACATCAAAATCCATACAGTTACTACATCAAACATTATCGTGTATATCAACATAATTGGGTAAAACATTCATTCAAGAGGTTAATAAAAACCAATCAAATGGTCTACACTACTGATATGGTTACTATCTTTTCACATTACAAACAACATCCTTAGTGAAACCAGCCAGTACCAATAGTCGCATATAGTTCATATGCAGAGCTAAAAAACAAGATAATTCAGACAACAAAGTCATAGTTACACTAACCTGGTATATAGAAACAATTTATTTATGTTTGCTTCTAATGTAATTGTCATGGATTGCAAGAGTTTTCACAAAAGAGCAAAAGGGTCATACAAAAGCACGAGAAGAAGAAGAAGAAGAAGAAAATAAGAAAGCATAGCATAAATGAAAGAAAGTTTTAATCTTTATGACTAATATTGTTATCAAAAACCCAACTCAATTCAATAACAGTTATAGATTTGGCTCAATTTAGTAGAGTTTGTTGGTTTCAAAATGAGAAACCCATTTTTTCAAATAGGGAACAGCATTTTTAGTAAAACTGTTATCACAAACCAAGGCTAAAGCTATGTCATATTTGTGAAATAAAATCCAAATGACTATCACATTTAGCTATGAAATAAATTGTATATTCAAAGTAGCTGACTACAACATTAGCATGAAAGAAAAAATATTAAGGACATATAACTTGAAGCAATACCTTTTGGCTAGATAACGATGCCTCACTTACTAAGGCAGACTCTTAGCTTTTCCAGAAAATTCATCTTTTTCATTGTAGTCACATAAACCCAATCTTTTATTTCATCGGCAAATCTAAAATAAGCATGCCTCCAAGTCCTATTAAAGAAGAGAGCTCCAAAAATTGCCCAAAAGCCAGTTGCGAATCCAACTCCCATACCAATGTAGAAGTTGGAGTTTATATAATCATCTTTAACGCTACCAGTTGGTGATCTATTCAAAGATTGTTCCTCAATTATGCAGCTTTTTGGAAGAGGATCACCACATAATTGAGGATTTCCAATGTACCTATAGGCATCAAATGATTGAAGCTGGGTGCTTGAAGGAATTCTACCGAAGAGGTTGTTGTATGACAAGTCCAAGAGACTAAGAAATGTCAAATTAGACATGCTTGGAGAAATTTCACCCGATAAATGATTTCTTGAGAGATCAACTGACTCTAACTCTTTCATACTCCCAATTTTTTCTGGTATCTTTCCCATCAAATGATTTCGAGACAAATTCCAAAAACGTAACTCGGAAAGATTTGAAATTTTAGCAGGGATTGATCCATACAAGTTGTTACTTGAAAGGTCTATGAGCCTAACTAATTTAAGGTTCTCTTTGTATTCCATTTCATTCCCTTTGGGACCCAACTGAACAATCTGAACATAATGGGTTTGTTTGGATTGAACTTATTGTTGCTGAAACTGAAAACTGAAAACTGAAAACACTATAGCAAAATTATTTTTAAATGTGTGAATAGTATCGTGGGACCCATTTTTAATATTTTTTAACCCGTGAACAGTGCCAAACAGTGTATGAACAGTGCTCAACAGTATGTGAACGGTACTCTTGTCCCCCTGAAGTAGAAACGGTGCAGGAAAAAAAAAAAAAAAAGTAAAACACAAAACGCAGACTTGACTTTCAGCTGGATCCAAACCGGCACAATATGCATATGAATCCCAATATACAAAAGGCACAGGATAAGAAAATGAAATATCATATGAATCTGGTAATGCCATGGCACTAATATTTTTCAAGCAGTTTGGTATGGATCCTGATAGGCTATTATTGGCAAGATCCCATATTCTAAGAGAAGAAAGTTGGCATATTTGTTGAGGTATATAACCCTTGAATTCACTTGATCTTAAACAGAGAACTAAGAGATTTGTCATTTCTCCAATCCATAGTGGTATGATGGACAAATGATTATCACCCATATCAATGAGCCTCAGATTTGAGCACTTTTTCAATGATGAAGGAATATCTCCATAGATGCTATTATTTTGTAAACGCAATGATTGGAGGTTAACTAAAGCCCCCACGGAGTAGGGAATTCTACCTACTAGATTGTTGCTCCCTAAGTTTAAATGGATCAAAGACTGCCAAAACTTCCAGCAGTGAGAAAGTTCTCCTGACAAGATATTATTTGATGCATCTAAAACCTCTAATTTATTCTTTCTCATTTTCTTTTGGCATAAAAAAATAGAAATGGGTCCATAAAATGAGTTGTTAGCTATATTGTGCACTTTCACAGTAGAACTCAGAAAAATGTCTAATACATCACATTCTATGTGGTTGTTAGAGAGATTGATATATGTAATGTTTGAAGTCCAATTCCAGAACCAACCCAGAGCTTTGCCTGAAATTCCTAACATGGACATTTCTAAATAACTGAGGGATCTTTGTAATTTGTAGCCATGAAGGAAATTTAGGACCTATCTGAATTGAGCTCATGTAGGCATAGTCAAGTTGGAAGGGGGGAACCCAATTGGAATTGACATTGAAGAACAAACGTGCTTCAGACATATAGAGAGCCTTTAATTTTGAGAGCTTTCTAAAATGCCTTTCATCTACGGTACCCATTAAAGAATTTTTTCCAACAAACAACGTCTCTAACTTAGAGAGAAGCCCAAGACTCTATGGAATGGTGCCATTCAACTGATTTTGGTCGAGGTATAATGATCTCATATGAGATAAATTCCCAAAGGAAGAAGGTATAGGACCATTTAAAGAATTTTGTCTGAGATCAAGAAATTCTAATTTCTCTAAATTGAAAATGCTAGGCGGTATACCGCCTTTCAAAGAATTTTTGAACAGGCTAAGCCATAAGAGGCTTGTACTAAGATTAGAGAACCAATTAGGTATCTCATGTTTGAAAAGATTATGGGCAAGATCAAGGAGTTGAAGAGATGTGAAATTGACAAATCCAAGAGATGGATTCAGGCTATCAAGCTGACAATAGTTCAAGTATAGCTCCGAAAGAGATGGGAACTTATTCATTATTTGAAGCCAATCAACTTCTCTGTGAAGGTCAGCTGAGCTGAGGTCAAGGTATTGAATGGCAAAGAGACCAGACATCCAGCGAAGGTTATCTACATAGAGGTCAGAATTATTCCGAAGAGACAAATAGCGAAGGCTTGAAAGGTTCCCAAGTTGATGAGGAATAAGTCCACAGAAGTTAGCTTTTGAGAGGTCAAGATGTGTGAGACTGTACATTGAACGAAGGAAAGTTGGGATTGGAGTACAATTAAAGTCATTGTTACTCAAATCCAAGTAGTTCAAATGTTCTAATTGGAGCAACGAACCACTAATCTCACCACCTAACCTCAAATAATTGAGGTGGAGCTCAGTGACTCGACTAATTTTCTTGTCATAGAAAACTCCTTCCCAAATACAGCAATCTTTGTGGTCATACCAGGATGAGAGGATGTGTTCATGATCAGTGAGACCACGTTTGAGGGTTAGAAGGGTTTGCTTGTCTTTTTCATAGCAAGAGACATTTGAGATTGACTCTACTTTGAAGAAGAAGAAGAAGCTTAAACTAAAGGTAGCGGGAAGGAACCATACTAAGAAAAGCACATGAAGAGTTGCAAAAGAGGCGGCCATAGTAACGAAGGAAGAGAAGCTGAAGTGTGAGTATATTGTAATTAACTCGTCATAATATATATAAGATCTATTTGGATACCGCTTATTGTTGAAAATTGAAAACTGAAAATAATGGAGCAAAATAATTTTTAAATGTGTAAATAGTGCCGTGGGACTCAGTGTTAACTGATTATTGAAAACTGAAAATACTGTAGCTAAAAAATTTTTAAATGTGTAAATAGTGCCATGGGACTTAGCTCTAAAGAAAAATTTGCTGAAAAAAGTACTTACAAGTCCCGTGAACAGTGTGAAAGAAAATCAGAAGTGTGAGTATATTGTAATTAACTCATCATAATATATATAGTGATTCTTCAAACCCTTTCTCATTTTTGTTATTATATTATTATTTTAATTAAGACCTTGACTTGTTGACTAGTGCTTTTATATTATTTTAAGCCAAACCCACAAGGATCAACACTAACCACTCAGGTGATGAGATGTACAGTCCGTTTGGGAAGAAATTTATTTAATTTTGTAGTTTTTTTTTTTTTTTTTTTACTATTTATGGGTCTCATTATATAGTTGGTACTATTCATAAGTCCCATTGTACTATTCAACTAGGTTTTAACTTTTTTTTTTCTACATTTTGGACAAAAAAATTTCAGTTTCAATTAAATAAACTGTTTTCAAACGGACCCGTAGTATTAGGTTCATTTCAAAACCATCTTTCACGTAATAATGTAGAGATTTTCCATCAATATCATAATCATCTAGAATTTGAATTATTGAATTTTTTTTTAATTAGGTGACTTCTTGACCGTTAATCTATTATGCAATGTTTTCCACCATGTGACATAATTTTCATGGGCCAGAAATTCATGTTGACGAAATTGTTTTTGGAACTTAAGGCTCATTATTGAGTACAATCTCAAGTCATGTGTATGTGCTCTTAATGACATGATTAAATTAGTGATAGTATATGATTTTAGCCAAACCCCTAGAGATCAATGCTTAGCACACACAAGTGAAGAGATGTAGTGTTAGGTTCATTTGACAATCATCTTTCATGTAACCGCGTAGAGATTTTTCAACAATATCAAAATCATTAAGCATTTGTCTTATTGACATCTTTTGTTTTTTAATTGGGTGACTTGTTGACCATTAATCCATTATGCAATATTTTCAACCATGTGACATAATTTCATGTAAGGCCAAAAATTCATAAACTTAAGCCTCATGATTGAGTAGAATATCACGTAAATGTGCTCTTAATGACATGAGTAAATTAGTGATAATATAGGCTTTAAGCAAAAGCCCCAAAGATCAATGCTCACCACACACAAGTGATGAGATGTTGCGTTAGGTTCATTTGACATCCATCTTTCAAGTAACCGCGTAGAGATTATTCATCAATGTCAGAATCATCTAGAATCTAGCTCTCCTTTTTTGACATACTTTCCACTGTTAGGGATGACTCTACTTGTTAATCAAGGTGGTGACCACATCTCATTTTTCTAAGTGTTGATAGTTATACCATGTAAATGCAGATATTTCATTTACCACTTTAGTTGCTAAAGGGACAATAAGAAATTCCTACAAGTTATAAGTCGCCCTGTTGAAAACTTAGGGATGAATGATCCAAACATGAAGACTCATTGCAAGCTACTTTTGATTGTCTCATTCCATGATGGTATTCAAATATAGATTTGAAGGAAATACATTGTAGTGGATTTCCATCTTTTAAGTAATCGCGTAGAAATTATTCATTAATGTCAGAATCATCTAGAACCTCGCTCTCTTTTTTTGACTTGTTGACCATTGATCCATTATGCAATATTTTCCACTGTCATTTTTCTAAGTGTTGAAAGGTATACCATGTAAATGCAAATATTTCGTTTACCAGTTGAGTTGTTGAAGGGACAATAAGAAATTCCTACAAGTTATAAGTTGCCCTGTTGAAAACTTAGGGATGAATGATCCAGAAATGAAGACTCATTGCAAGCTGCTTTTGATTGTCTCATTCCATGATGTTATTCAAATATAAATTTGAAGGAAATACATTGTAGTGGATTTCCATCTTTTAAGTAATCGCGTAGAAATTATTCATAATGTCAGAATCATCTAGAATCTAGCTCTCTTTTTTTGACTTGTTGACCATTGATCCATTATGCAATATTTTCCACTGTTAGGGGCGGCTCTACTTGTTAATCAATGTGGTGACCACATCTCATTTTTCTAAGGGTTGAAAGGTATACCATGTAAATGTAGATATTTCGTTTACCAGCTGAGTTGTTGAAGGGACAATAAGAAATTCCTACAAGTTATAAGTTGCCCTGTTGAAAACTTAGGGATGAATGATCCAGACATGAAGACCCATTACAAGCTGCTTTTGATTGTCTCATTCCATGATGGTATTCAAATATAGATTTGAAGGAAATACATTGTGATCTATGTTCATTAGTAGTACTAATTAAATGGTGGTCCCAATGTGTGATCTATGTTCAATAGCAATAGTTACTAAATGGAGGAGGGTCACATTGGCCGTATTAGGTGTATCTGACTATGTTACCTAAAACTCAACCGAGAGACCAATATATGTGGCCATGAAATACTAGCCATTTTAGGATTTGATTAATGTAGGATCTTGTGAGACTTGTTAGGAGGATTTGGGCTTAACTTTCTCTTTTTCCTTATTATTATTATATTATTTTAATAAAGACCTTGACTTGTTGACTTGTGCGTTTAAATTCATCTGATCTGGTTTAATGGCCTATGATATAACGGTGGAATTAAAATTTGATTCAAAATTTTCACGCTAAAGTTTTTTTTTTTTTTTTTTTTTTTTTTTAGGTTCACAAGCTAAAGTTGATACAATGATTAAGCAATGTTAAATTATTGATTGTCCCAAAAATTCAAATTATTAGAATATAGAAAATTTAGGGGTCATTTGATAATGTTGTTCTAGTAACATTGTTCGTATTTTTTGGAAATACATGTGGGTGAAAAAGTGTATGGGAATGAGTGTAATGTTGTTTAAGCATTAAAAACTGTTGATCAAAACACCATACCAAACAGCCCCTTAATCTTTTAATAACACAATTCTAAAAAACAATGAGCCTTATCTGAAGGTTAAAAAATGAGAGTATATTGAAAATACACATCCAGAATTTAGAAAATAATATAATTTTAGAAACCTGCCCTAAAGCAAAAGACATGGTAGTACATAACATTTTTAATATTAATTTAATAAAGTTCGGTCAATTGTATGTTACCGGAGAAAAGTGTTTTTTCTCTTAAAGTTTGAGGTGATGCAGTTACCCTTTTAATTTTAATTAAGACTTTTGACTCGATGAGTTGAACCAAATGCCAAAGACAAATACTTGTGTTTCACGTTTTCAGCCAAAAAAAAAATACTCGTGTTTCACAAAACAATGTAGGAATTGCAGTTCAAGACTTCGATTTTTTGACTACTTTTTGTTTTCTTTTTTTTTTTTTTTTTTGTTCAGTGACTTATTTGCCAATGGACATCTCACACTTTTCCTGTAAGGTGTTTTTTTTTTTTTTTTTTTTTTTTTTTTTTTTTTTTTTTTAAATAAAAATTTACTCCAACAATGATTAAGCCTGTAAGGTGTTTGATAAAATTGTTTGAAGAAATGCTTTTTTCCATGAGCATAGTGTATATGGCTTTGTTCTATTCTTCAAGTTTGGGTGGAGTACTGTCATTTTTTCAAAAAGGAGAGCGCAATTACCGTTTTAATTTTAATGAAGACTTTTGACTAGATGACTTGAGCCAAATACCAAAGACCAATACTCGTGTTTCACGTTTTCAGCAAAAGAATTTAAATATAAAATACTCGTGTTTCACGAAACAGCGTAGGGATTGTAGTTCAAGACTTTGATTTGTGGACTACTTTTTGTTTTCTTTTTTCTGTTCAGTGCCAATGGACATCTCACAGTTTGCCTAGGGTTTTTTTTTTTTTTTTAAATTAAAAAATACTCCAATAATGATTAAGCCTGTAAGGTGTTTGATAAAATTGTTTGAAGGAAGGCTTTTTCCACGAGCATAGTGTATATGGCTTTGTTCTAACCTTCCGCACGTTTAGCAAAAAAGTAATGCCTATGGTTGATTAAAATCTCATGTATGTGCTTTTCAATTCTTCCTTTATGCATGAGTTAACGTTTAGTGGCCTTACTAACATGATTGCACCCTTTAAAAAAAACACGATTGCAGTATAATTGCCATTGGGTACCCATTAGAGAGTGAGAGAGAGTAATGTAGTAATTTTTTGTGCTCATGGTTTATGACTTCCCAGCAATTTAGATATACTCATCAACCAAATTTGGGAGCTTCAAACTCCGGCAGTGCCTATGGATGCTAGAATGAGTGGAACCCCATATTTCCACTTACTGCTATATATTGTTGCCACACCTGTATTGGCACACCTGTATTGGCATTTCAAAGACACTAACACCATTGCTTCAGGGTTTCCATCTCCCAGAAAGAATTCCCCTTTTCTTCCAATCCCTCCATTGTCCTTCATGCTTATAGCGTGTAATTTGGATCCTCAAGATCTTGCAAAACTAGAGACAAGTAGAGATTATGTAAATCTCTTCATGGCATAATTCCCTTAGTGAGAGTAAGCCAAACCCCGCTAGATCAATACTTGCCAAAGACAAGTGATGAGATGTGCTAGGTTCATTGGACGAAATAAAAATTCCATGTTCCACTTTATCCTTCACTTATTGCAATTTACTACATGCCATGTTTTCTAATACAGTAATCAAAGTGGAAAGAAATAAGACCCATAGTATATTACAATTGGTGGAGCATAAAATTGAATACTCATAGTGGAACAAAGGACTATCATTCCACTTGACGATTATTTTTCACATAAACTGCATAGATTTTCTTCATCAATTTCAATGTTATCGACTTTCTGGCTTCTTTTTCTCTAACCCCCTCCCCAGGATGGGTTGGGGGGGGGGGGGGGGGTGACTTGTTAACCACTATGCATCTTCTCTACCGTGCGGCATAATTTCCATGTAAAACCATATGTCAAATGTCCAACTTCTATATGCCGTGTTCTTTTTATTATATTTTTTCAACAATAATCATTGATGAGCCAAATAAAGTTGAATCCCACTAGTAATATTGAAAACTTTGTTTGCCTAATAGTTGATTTTTTTCACCTTCTTTTGCCTTGAATTTTTATTTATTTACACTAACCTGAACTAAAGGAAGTGAAGGAAGGTTTACTTAATATTGTTGTAAATTATGAAATGAAAAATTATTATAGTTATATGATGATAATTTTTCTAGATGCTGGTGATATCAATGCAACGAAGGAAGGGTGACTCCACACAAACTGGCAAAGGAAAAAATTGTTAAATCTTAAATGGCCACCAGTTCAAAAGATCGTCCAAGCAAAGTGACAATGAACATCAATGTACACCTCATAAGGATAAGAATCTAGTTGAATGTCTTGTGGAGATGAATAATATGGGTCATAAATGGAAACTTTTTAATGGAAGAATGGTTTCCTTTTGGAGTTAAGAGGAGATGTTACAGAGGATATCCGGTTGTAACCTTGGGGGTTGGGGCCCTACCTTATACTTACTCCAAGACCAGGTTTGTTGAAAAGGCAGTGCCATTGCTGAGATGCTAGGACAAGGAAGTGGGTTTGGTTGGGATGATTGATACAAATGTTTGACATGTCCTAAAAGAATATAGTGTGAATGAGTTGCATTAATTGATAGCTAATGAACATAAAATGTTAATATGGTAGATTCATCCCAAAAACAATGAACTTACCCTTGTTTTTGGGAAAGATAGAGCAATGGGTCGGCTACAGAAGACCCTACTAACATGGCACAAACTGTTAAGAGGGAGGAGGTTGAAACTGATGAAAATGACTCTCTTGCAAATAGAAGTCAACCCAATAGCTGCGATATCAAATAATCCGTCTGGTACTTCAATAGCAGCCTCCACTAGAAGAAGAGAATGTAAGGAATAATGATCAAATATTTATGCAATTAGTGGATAACCTAAGTAAAACGGCTAAAAGTAATGAAGGGTACACTGAAAGTATGAAAAAGCTTGCTGAAACTTTTAAACATGAAGCCAATATGGCACTTAATAGAATGAAAGTAGATAATGAGATTTTTTTCAAGTTGAGGGCTTTACTAATGAAAACATTATAAAAGCTATTACTTTTTCATACTGAGAGGGCATTTCAAGAAGTTTTATGTGCACAAATGGCTTAAATAATAGGTTTTAGTTGTGCTTACTAGATGTTACGGTTGAGGGCTGGTCACTATGTAAAGCTTTGCTTAGTGTACTCTTGTAAACTAACTTTATTTGTTCTTATCACTGTTCCTCATTCTGCAGTTAAATACATGAAAATAATTATCTTACTAATGTTTGTGTCCTGCAGTTAAGACCTTGGAAAGATTTGGAACTTTTTGTAGACCAATTATGTTCGAAGAGAAATTTTAAAAGTTAAGCAATTTTTACTTAATCAGTGATGATGTGATCTTCTATGCAGGGCCGGCTCAAGGCCTAGGCCTAAGGCCCCACCAAAAAAAAAAAAAATTCTTAGGAAAAAAAAGCCCCATTTTTTATAGTTAAAGGCCCAAATTTTTATAAAATTATATATATTTTCTAAAAGTTATACATTTTATTTATTTATTAGTGATATACAAATTTTACTATTGGCTTACAAATTGTCATGTTATTAATCACAAAAAATGTGATATAAACATTCATTAGTTAAATTGACGAAGTTTATCAATGAGAGACAATATCACATTATATTTTGAACATTTTATAGTGTTTTTAATTAGCGCATTTTTCTTTTTCATTTCTATTAAGACTCTCAAAGTACGAGACCAATAGAACCTTAACTCAATTGAAACCCTAAAATATTTCAAAAAGATGTTGCAAATGTGTTAAATCATCAATTATAGATTAATCTCCCCTAATAGTTTGAGACTTTGATTTTTGTAAATTAATATCCTACAAAACCATACACCAAATAAGATCTATCTCTCTCTCTCTCTTAAAATCAAAATATAAAATTAAAAATTAGATTACAACTTTATTTAACTATGTATCGTCTTATATCCAAAATAAAGTATCTTTTTCAATCACAATATATTTTTATTTCTTTTTATTAATATTTATAATTCAGCTATAATATTCAATTCTCTATATGAAATTAACATTAGTCTAGTTGGTATTATTTATGTATTTAATGTATCAAATTAACTTTAATTTGATTAGTATTAATTAATTTTGTTTAATTAATATTTACATGTTAAAGGCCCCGCATAAATTTTTCGCCTTAGGCCCCAAATTATGTTGGGCCGCCCCTGCTTCTATGTATTGTGTGTTGCTTTTGAGATAAGGATTACGCATGTGCATGGACTAGGACTATTTGCAATAAGCTTATTACGCATTTGTTGAGTCATATGTGGTGGTTTTGGTTAAGGTTCTCTGCCACTTTTGGGTCTGAATTATTATGATTCTTATGAAATGTTAATATGGTATTTATAACCTTTCTTGACTCCAAAATTTCTGCAATTCTATATATATATAGTCTTGTATCACACAAAATTATTGAGTATAAGGTGTTTGTTGTTTAGGCTCAACCAAGGTTTCATGTTAGCCATTTTAGGGGATCTGGTAAATTTAGGATCATGTGGTGATTGTTTGGAGAGCTTGGGATTGGTATTGGAATTGCTGGGTGGTTTAATTTGGGTTCAAATTTTGTGATCTATGTGTGACATTGGCTGTGCTAGGTTTATTTGACTGTGAAATGTAATCTATTTTGGGGTTTTGATCAGTGTTGGATCTTGTGGCAGTTGTTAGGAGACTCTAGGATTGGTTCTGGGAATGATTGGGAGGTTGATTTGTCCCCAAATTGTGTGATTTATGTGTATTAGTAGCAGTGATTAGATGGTGGGGATCACATTTCTGGGTTTGGATTATTCGACAATGAAATTTTAGCCATTTTTGGGGCTTTAATCAGTTTAAGATGTTGTGGCAACTGTTAGGAGAGTTTAGGATTGGTTTTGGAAATGGTGGGTGGTTGATTTGGGTTCAAAATGTGTGATCTGTGTGGATTAGTGGCAATAATTAATTGGTGGGGATCATATGGCTTTGTTAGGCGTATTTGACTATGAAACGTTTTCCAGTTTAAGGTTTTGATCAATGTAGGATCTTGTGGCAGTTGGTAGGAGACTATGGAATTGGTTTTGGACATGATGGGGGTTGTTCTAGCCCCAAATTGTGTGATCTATGTTGAACAGTAGTAGTATGTAAATGATGGGAATCACATTGGCTGTGTTAGTCAATATTCGACAATATTTGTGATGAAAACTCAACCAAGAGTTAAGTTTATGGGCCTATGAAATGTTAGCTATTTTGGGCTTTGATTAATGTAGGATTTTCTAGGACTAATTAGATTTAGGCCTGGTTTTGCAAATGATGGGTTGCTGATTTAAGTCCCAATGTGTGATCTATTTCCAGTAGTAGTACTTATTAAATGGTGGGGATCATGTTGGCCATGTTAAGGTTTTTTTTTTTTTTTTTTTTTTTTTTTTTTTTTTTAAATGAAAATTTATAGGCTTGGAATCTAAGCATTGACTCCTTTTTATTAATATTGATAAGTTACACAGCAAGTTTTGAATTCAAGACCTTCCCCTTGATTCCATTATTATGGAAGAGGAAGTGTAATTTGAGGTAGAACTTGTTGTTATGTTAAAATTGCGCTAATTAGTTTGTCCATAGCATCTACTCCATAAAAGTTGCTCCATCAAACATAATCGTGTATATCAACAAAATTGGTGAAAAGAATTCATCCAAGAAGATTATCAAAATCAATAAAATGTGCTACTAATATGGTACCTATCTTTGCACATTAACACAAACAACAGCATTACTGACACTAGCCATTAGACACATATGACTCAAGTTTAGTGGTAACAAATGGGAGATAATTCAGATAACAAAGTCACAGTCACAACTGACCTGATATACAAACCTTTACAAAAGTGGGACTTTTTGCAAGAGTTTTCACTGCCTAAGAATATCCATTTACAAAAGAGCAAAAGGGTCACACAAAACACTAGAAAAGAAGAAAACAAAGGAAAGATGGAAGAAAGTTTTGATCTTTATGACTAATGTAAGGACCAAGTTAGGCTTCCTAGCCCAAAGGGTGGATGGACTCTGGCCCAAAAAGCCCAATACAATGAATTTGTAGAGAGTGAGTTGGAAAACTGGGCTTTAATGAATCAGACAACCACTAAAGTGGATTCAGATGACAAGAAAATAAAGATAGACTGGTTTAATCTGAAGAAAAATCGTCATCAGCACAGTCTGAGGAGGTCAGTTCTTATATATCTCTCTCAAGTTTGATTACAAGTTCAATTCATGATTGCTACAATGTTTCTTTTTCTATTTCTTGATCCCTTCTCCTTGAAGGGTCTCTTACATTATATAGTTCTCTTTAAATGATCTTGGCCCTCCACTTGTTAATCATCCAAACCACTACTTGAGTGCTTGTCCTATCGGACACCCTCCCAGGCCCTCTATGAGTTGGAGCAGCCAAGACAGCACTGTTCAAGGGTCTTCTCCACATTAATGCAGTCAGAAAGTTAGCTACAGAGCATTTAATGAGGTGGTAACAGCTTTCCCTTGAGATATTTCATGGCCTCCCTCTGTCCTATTCCTTCTGGATATTTATCCTCATTAGTGGAATCGTCCAAAACGTTGCTCTTGGTGTCAGGCCACACCTTTTGACCTTGGCTTTGCCCAACCGAGGAAGTATTCCTCCTCGGACAGCCTTCTTAGGTAGTTATGTTTAGACCTCACCTCTTTACTTACCAACACGAATCCTTAAGAAGGTGTTTACCCGTCCTCAAACTGTTTATGTCCTCGAATTGGGCCCCTGGCCCAATATATACATAGATATGCATTCTTGGGCCTGTCACCCCTACAATAGCCCCTCGAAATTCTTCTTTCTGGCTCTTCAGAAAGAAATGAGGATTTTGATGTCATTATAGTTACTCCGTGCTCATCACTTATTGCCTCTAACTGCGCAGATGCCTTTTTAACTACCCAAGACCTGTTCTTGACACTTTGGCATGCGAGACGCGCCCTCATTAAAATTTTGCGACTCTATGTTCCCCACATTCTACGACACAATGCGGATCCAATGGTTGAGGATTTTGCTGGAATCCAGGCAGGAATTTTCCCACTTGTAACTCTCTTTTGATATAAATACTGCTCGAATCAATTACCCATCTCACTTTAGCATTCATTTCACTTTAGAGCTCATACACTTAACCTGCAAACTCACCCAAACTACTCGTGCCCTCACAAATACCAAGAGCTAGTCCGAGGAGATCAGTTCCCTTCTTTAAGTAAGTCTTTACAAACCTTTTTACTTTATTTTTCCATATACTCTTCTTTTCTTTGCATCTTTTTCTCCTTGGCTCCTCTTACTTCCCTCAACCTTCTTAGTACCTCCAAACATTTCTTAGGAATGGGTAGATTCACCTATTTGGTAGACTCTGAGGAGGGTTTAGAGAGCTTTAGAGCTTAGTATAAGATCCCTTCAGGGGTAGCCATTAGATACTATAAGGAGGGAGAGTGGTATGAAAAAAGGCAAGAGGAAGAAATGGTAATCTCAATGATTTCCTTTATAGAGGGTGGGATGAGGATTCCCATGGGCATCGTCACCAAGGACTACCTTAGAGCTCATAGGTTAGCTCCCACCTAGTGCAACCCAAACATGTTTAGAATCTTAGGGTGTGTAGACGCCCTTAATGAGAAAATGGGCTTAGGGCTAACCCACCACGATATCAATTGGATTTACAACCTCCACCACCTAAAGGGGTAGGGGTACTACATAAAGTCTAGGTACCCTGAGGTTAGGCTTATCCAATGCCTCCCCGATTCCAACAAAGGCCTAAACAAGAATTTCTTGATCGTGTTAGGGGAGTGGCATGATGGCCTCCCCTGCTCAACGAGAGAGGGGACACCAAGTGGGGTCTTAGGTCTAGGTTGAATATTTGTATATGAGTTTTCCTTTAACTTGTTCTATTTTTTGCTAACGATATTTTTCGCTAACAATGTTTTTCTATTTTTCTCATGGTTTTACAGATAAGCTGTACCTAACTTCAATCTTGCCAATCAAACAAGCCTAAACAAAATCCTAAAGGCTAAGGTGTTCGTCCATAGTGATGGTCAGCTCAGAGTAACGCTCTTAATCCTTGGCTACACCCCTATCTCTAAGAGCTACCAGGCGCCGAAGTGCTCATCTAAGCCAAGGACCCTCACCTACATTGGAACAGCGTTGCCACTCTAGGCTTTCTCATCATCGGCCCTATCCCGGAAGGTATGCTTACCACCAATCCTATACCAGAAGGCATACCCAAGGTAGCCTCGCCACCGTAGTACACAACCAGAAAGGCCACTTCTTCTTATCCTACCATCTTAAAGGAAGAAGAAGAAAAAGAAGAAGAGGTAGTTAAGGTGTTTGACTCTGAGGACGAGTTCGAAGTCTTTAATCAACCTTTGTCCTCAAAAGCCTCAACTGGTGATCTCAGCCCTTCTTCCCTAGCCCAATCCAGTTACCACCGAGGAATTGCTTCTACACTAGACGAAATGGGGATCCAACGTAAGCCAAGGTCCACCCTGTAAGAACTGCTAGAGTCTCAACCCATGGGGGACACGCCTGGGAAGACAGCCCAAACTAAGCTTCCCACCCCTCCGAGCTGATCCCATTCCACAAAAGGAAGAGGGAAGAAAACAATAAGAAGGTGGTAGAAATAGGGAGAACCCACCCCCCTAGGAAGTTGACCCTTAGAAGGGGGCCAAGCAGTCCAAAGGCATGCAGACGAGGTTAGCTAGTGAGGGAGAGAGGAGGGGCGACCACCGAGCTGTAACCTTGACTTGGGCCCCACGCTTGGAGCTGGATGGGGTTCCCTTCACTAGTGGTGCCTCTATCTAAAACTTCCAATAGGCCACGGCTGGGTATGTAGCTGACATCATGGAGCAATCCTTGTTGTTGCCTAAGGATATGGCCGACCTCAGGTCTATAAGGCAGCATGAGGTCTTTATTGGCTTGAAAAGGGACCTTGCCATGGTAAGTCTCTTTCTCTCTTCCCCCCCCCCCCCCTTTTTTTTTTTTAATTATACTTCTCTTCCCTTCCAAACCATTCATGCTACATTTAGGGTTGAGAAGATGGTGAATAGTTCCTATCAAAAAATGAAGGAGAAGGAGGGAAGGCGAATTGCAGCTATGGATGCCTTCCACATGGTCGAGAAGAGCAATCAAGCACTGAAGAGCAAGTTAATTGAGGCAAAAAAGGGCAAGAGAAGTGTAGAGGCTACCTCGGATAGTGCTGAAAGGCAGGTTGAAGGACAGCGTGTGCTCCTTCGTCAGGTCGAGGACTAGTTGACCGCCTCCAAAGTGCAAATTATCGCCTTAAAGAAAAAATTGGAGGAGGTCGAAAGGGTGTAGGTTCAAGCAAAGAAGGCTAGGGAGGAGGTAGAGAAAGCTAAGAAGGAGGCCAAGTAGGAAGGGTATGACATAAGAGTGGCTGAGACCGAGGAAGCCCTCAGGGTTGAGGTCTCGGGGGTATGTAGGAACTACTGCCTCCAAGTATGGAATAAAGCTCTCAACCAAGCTGGGGTTGAGACTTCTTCTGTACTTAGGAAGGCAGAGAGTGTATATTACCCTCCAGCCATTCGTGCCTCCTCCTCCAGCAGCTCCAAGGCAGACATCCTTCCCGAGGTGGCAGATCCTGAGAAGAACAGCCCTAATAAGATCCCTCTTTCCTCTAGCAACCCTCCAAAAGTGGCCGAGCAGCCTGGGGTGAATGGAAAAGAGGCTGAGATGACTAAGGGAGTGGCCCCTAATGCCACCAAACCCTCAACTGCTCCCTAAGATCCTACCAAAGACAAGAAGGCACACATGATAGAGATTGTTCTTGCAACTCTTCCATTACCTGCCAAAGGTGACCCCAAACACAAACCAAGGATCCTCAGAGGCCACAGTCTCCCAGTCCATGACCCCACCCCAAGGAAAAATTGTAATAAAAAAGAAGTATATTTTAGTATAGTTCTTTCTTCTTGTTTTTATTTTCAAAACTTGTAATCCAGTTGATCTTTTGTAAGTAATTTGCCTTTTTATAAGGCTCAGATTAATGATAATTTACAAGTTTTTCCTTCATATTTGTGATATTGATGTTGATTCTAACATAGTTTATGTTTTATCTAACTCTTAGCTACCATGGAAATGAGATAAAGCTCCATTTAGTTTTCTGCATAAATGGAAGCATAGTTATCCCACCTTATATGATTAGCTGCAAGATACTTAAGTCCATAATCTCGGCAAAGTGTAACCTTAAGCTCAAAAACAAACATAATTGCAGAGCACCTGTTCACATTAGGCTCTACTTAGTTTTCCATTTATCAGTAAGTCTAAGGAACTGGGGATGATAATCAATTTTCAAACTAAATCCTGGACATACTTTCAAATGCTTTAAGTGATGCTCATAAGAGTACATTTGTTCATGTTATTGTAACAAAGAGATTTGTCACTTAGCATGGCTGGTTCTACTTGACACTTGGATAAATAACAGAAAGTATGAATTGGCCTAATGTATATGGTTTGAGGAACCAAGTGTAAATAGGGTTCTATTTGATACTTAGGTGAATAGCTTGAAATATCAATTTACTTAAGGTATGTGGTCCGAAGAGCTAGACATGACCAAGGTTATGTTTGATACTTAGGAAAATAATAGGAAGTATTAATTTACCTAAAGCATGCAATCAGAGGGGCCAGCCATAACTAAGGTTCTGTTTAATACTTAGATAGATTTCAAGAAGTATTAATTTACCCAAAGCATGTGGTCGAAGGAGCCAAGTATAGCTAAGGTTCTGTTTAACACTTAGATAGATGTCAGGAAGTATTAATTTATCCAAAGTATGTGGTTTGAGGAGTCAGGCATAGCTAAGGTTCTGTTTAACACTTAGATAGATGTCAAGATGCACTAATTTACCCATAGCATGTGGTCCGTGGAGCTAGGCATAATTAAGGTTCTGTTTAATACTCAGATAAATGTCAAGAAGTATTAATTTACCCAAAGCATGTGGTCCGAGGAGTCAAGCATAGCTAAGATTCTGTTTAACACTTAGATAGATGTCAGGAAGTATTAATTTACCCAAAGCATGTGATCTAAGAAGCCAAGCATAGCTAAAGTTCTGTTTAACACTTAGATAGATGTCAGGAAGTATTAATTTACCCAAGGCATGTGGTCCGTGGAGCCAGGCATAACTAAAGTTCTGTTTAATACTCAAATAGTTAACCCAAATATCAATTTACCCAAGGTATATGGTTTGAGGAGCCAGACATGACCAATGTTTTGTTTGATACTTAGGAATATAACTTAGAATATCAATTTACCTAAGGTATTTGGTTTGTGGAGATCGGCATGACCGAGGTTCTGTTTGATATTCGAACAAATAGTAGAAAGCATGGCGCACAATATAATGAACCCAAATATGGTAAAGAAAGCTTTCATTAATAATAATACTTTCTCAGGTTGTTTACATTCCAGGGGCATGGTACAATGTTTTCATCTAGCTAGAAATATGCACTTATTCCTACCACTAATGTGATGCGATATGGCCATTCCTAATTAGACCCTAAATTTCCCTAGGCTGGGTTCTTGGTAGTACCCAAAAATTTTCTTAACACCAAGTCTCCAAGTGCTAGTGGTCTCAGTTTCACGTTGGCATCATACCTTTGCTTGAGCTTGTGTTGATAATAGGCTAATTGGACCATAACATTTTCTCACCATTCTTCAATGAAGTCTAAGCTCTTCCATAACAACCTATCATTGTTGCTTGGAGTGAAAGAACTCATTCTTAGCATGGGGAATACAGTCTCTAGAGGGATAACAGCCTCGACACCATAAGTTATTGAAAAGGGTGTCTCCCTTGTTGACCTGTGAGGTGTGGTCCGATATGTCCAAAGGACGTGGGACAACTCTTCCACTCATTTTCCCTTCGCATCATCCAACCTCTTCTTAAGCCTATTCACGATGACCTTATTGACAGCCTCGGCTTGTTCATTCCCTTGTGGATAAGCCGAGGTGGAATATCTATTTGTAATTCCCAAGTCACAACAGTACCTCCTGAAAGCCTTACTATCAAACTAAAGGCCATTGTCTGAGATAAGGGTATGAAGGAACCCGAACCGAGTGACAATATTCTTCCAAACAAATCTCTTGGCATCCACGTCCTTGATATTTGCCAATGGTTCAACTTTAACCCATTTGGTGAAGTAATCTATGCCGACTATCAGATATCTCTTATTCCCTGCTGCCTTAGGAAAAGGGTCTACGATGTCCAAGCCCCATTGAGCAAATGGCCAAGGACTGATCAAAGGATTGAGAACCCCCTTAGTTAGTGAATGTTTGGGGCAAATCTTTGGCATTGGTCACACTTCTTCACATACTCCTGTGCTTCCTTCTGCATATTTGGCCACCAGTATCCTTGAGTGAGGGCCTTGTGAGATGAAGACTTGCCTCCTGTGTGGCTTCCATAAATTCCTTTATGTAGCTCCTCTAGGAGTGGCTCTGATGCTTTTGGGTGTATGCATAGTAAGTATGGCCCAGAAAAAGAGCGTTTGTATAATTTTTGGTCCTCGAACAACCAAAACTAAGGAGCCTTTCTTCATACCTTATCAGCTTTTGATTTATCCTCAGGCAAGGTATCCTCCTTAAGGAATAGCACTATAGGGTCCTTCCAACTGGGCCCTACCCTAACCTGATGGATATGGACCATCTCTCCCTTCATCCCAATGGGCTTGCACAAGTTCTCAACAAGGATGACCCAAGGTAAGCCCTGTGCCGAGGAGGTTGCAAGAGTGGCCAGAGAGTCCACATGTGAGTTTCTGCTCCTCAGGATATGTAACAAGCTAAAAGATTCAAATCTTGATTGCAAGTGCCTAGCTTGATTCAAATCTTCTTGCATTCTCACATCCCTGGCCTCTAACTCCTCCTTTGCCTGGCCTACGACCAATCTTGAATCTGAGAATATCTCTACTACCTTTCCGCCCATTTTTTGAATCATAACCATTCCCATTAACAAAGCCTTATACTCAGTCTCGTTGTTTGTGGTTGAAAAGCCCAATCTTAAGGATTTCTCAATAGTAATCTTCTCAGGAGACACTAGAACTAGCCCCACTCCTGATCACTTTTGGTTTGTTGCACCATCAACATATACCCTCTAAGATAAAGGCTTTTACAAGGAGATCAAGCCAACTGATTTTCCATCCATGTCCTGCTTCTCCACTCTCTCTTCTAATAGAGACTCAGCGAACTCGGCCACCAAATCAACAAGGACCTGACCTTTGACTGAGGTACAAGGCATGTACCTGATATCAAAAGCCCTTAAGATCGTTCCTCACTTGGCAATCCTCCCAGTAAAATCAACACTCTTGAGTAAAGATCTGAGCGGAAGTTGGGTCAAGACAACAACCGTGTGTGATTGGAAGTAGTGGGGGAGCTTACACGTAGCATGCACCATTGCCAAAATGGCATTCTCTAGTGGTAGGTAACAGACCTCAGCCTCATGTAGTGACTTGGTCACATAATAAACTAAACTCTACACACCACTATCAACCTATACCAACACCAAACTCACCGCATGGAAGGCTACCACAATGTAAGTAAACAAAACCTCATCCACCTCGAGTCTGGACATAATGGGTGGCCAAGAAAGGTATTCCTTCAATTGTTAGAAAGCCAAGACACACTCCTCGATCCATTCAAATCCCTTCCACCTGTTCAACAACTAAAAGAAAGGCCTACACCTATCTACTGATAGAGAGATGGATCAGTTTAAAGTAGCAGTCATCCCTGTCAGCTTTTGGACCTCCTTGGGATTTCGAGATGGCTATAGACTATTAATTACCTTAATCTGATCAGGATTGACCTCAATTCCACATTGAGTGACCATATAGCCCAAAAATTTCCTTGAACCAACACCAAAAGAGCACTTAGAAGCATTAAGGTGCAACTTGTGTTTCCTTAATATTTCAAAAATATCCCCGAGGTCTCCCACATGCTCGGACACCACCTTACTTTTCACCACCATATCATCTATATAGACCTTAATATTCTTGCCCAATTGTGGCTCAAACATCCTTGTCATCATCCTCTGATAAATGGACCCTGCATTTTTCAAACCAAAAGGCATCACCTTGTAATGGTAATTTTCAGTAGGAGTGACAAAAGCTGTTTTTTCCTGATCACCTAAGGCTAATGGTATTTGATGGTATCCTTGAAAGGCATCTAAAAAGCTCATCCGAGGATGGCCTATAGTTGCATCTACTAGTTAGTCTATCCGAGGCATAGGAAAAGGGTCTTTTGGACAAGCCTTATTTAAATCCGTGAAATCCACATAAACTCGACACTTCCCATTTTTCTTTTTCACCACTACAGTATTGACCAACCACTTAGGGTAAAAAACTTTCTTAATAGCCCTAGCCTACTTAAATTTCATCACCTCATTTTTGACAACATCAGAATGATCCTTAGATGAGCGTCGAGGTGGTTGCTTCCTAGGGATGACAGATGGATTGACATTCAAATGATGGCAGATAAAGTTTGGATCCACCCCCGGAGCTTCGTAAGCACTCCATGCAAACACATCAACATTCCTCTTGAGAAACTCTATCAGCTTTTCCTTCTCCTGAGGAGGTAGCTGAGCCCCAACTTGAAAAAACTTCTCTAGATCATCACCTACAACAATTTTCTCTAAATCCTTACATTTCGCCTCCTCGGCTGGCCCATTGACAGGTAATACGGGAGACTTTGATTGCTATAAGCCCCCCTCAGCAGAGGTTGAGGACTCAACTCAGGCTGATGCAAAATTACAGCCACTAAGCACTGCCTAGCCATGGATTGACTCCCAACAAGTTCTTCAATCTGGTTTCCCGAGGGAGACTTCACCTTTAAGTGCAAATTTAAAGAAACGACCCCTAAGGCATGAAGCAAGGGTCTAGCCACAATGGCCATATAGGGAGAATAAGCATCCACTATAATAAAGTCCACATCCACTACCTCTGAACCTGCTTGCACGGGTAGTCTAATCTGACCCCTTGGAATGACAACTTCCCATCAAAACTTACCAAAGGTGAATCATAGGCTATCAAATCCTCGGGCCTTAAATTCAGTCCCTTATATAAGTCAGGGTACATAATCTCTACATCACTATCTTGGTCTACAAATACCCTTTTCACATCATACCCTCCTATCCTAAAGGTGACCACCAAAGCATCATCGTGTGGCTGTATGGTTCCAACCTTATCCTCGTCCAAGAAACTTAACGCTGGTTGGATCTTTATTTTAGCCCTTTTTGGCTCAGAATTAGAGTCCTCCGTAGGTAGTCGAGCTATAAACATTACCTTGGAGGGATGAGAACCGATTCTACTTGGGGTAGCAAAGATGACATTAATGGTGCCCGAAGGGGGCCTTGAAGAAGCATTCCCTTGAGCCCTTGACCCTGCTTGGTCTCCTTGCCCATTATTCCACAAAGTTCTACAATCCTTAATGGTATGTCCCCGTTCCTAGTGGTACTAGCAATGAAGGCTTTAGTTGCGTCTCATGGGGTCTCCTCCCATCTTGTTTGGCCATTTAAATTACGGCTCATTCTTGATTTTCTCCAAGACTTAGTGTACTAGTTCTTGGAACACCGTATTAACCATCTAAGGAGTCGTAGGCCCAGACTGCCCTGCAAAATCTCTTCAAGGTCTAACCATGCTTGGCCATTATTGTTGAATCAGTCCAACTTGAAGTCCCTCCTCTCTTGAGGGACAACCTTAGCCTTCCCCTTCCCCTGTTATTGGTCTTCTTCGACCCTCTTGTACTTATCAATTCGGTCCATAAGCTAGCGTACACTAGTAGCGGGTTTTCCAGTTAAAGACTTCCTTAAACCATGCTTGGCAGGTAAGCCGACCTTGAAAGTCCTGATGACCACATCGTCAAAGTCACCATCTATCTCGTTGAACATCTCTCAATACCTGTCTGAGTACATTTTCAAGGTCTCCCCTTCTCGTATGGCCATAAACAATAGGGAGTCTAAAGGTCGAGGAACCTTGCTGCATGTAATGAAGTGGGATCCAAAGGTCTAAGTGAGCTCCTTAAAGGAATCAATGGAACTCACTCCTAGGCCATCAAACTACCTCATTGCCACAAGCCCTAAACTGGATGGGAATACCTTGTACATCAGAGCCTCATTCTTGGAATGTACTGCCATCCTCTAGTTAAAGTGGCTAAAATGCTCCACAAGGTCTGTTCGACCATTATACATGATGAACGTGGGCTGGGTGAACCATTGAGGAAGTCTCCCTTCCTCAATTCTGCGTGTAAAAGGTGATCTAGAGATTTGGTTGAGCACTCTGCTCATCGCGTCATTTCCCAAGCCTTTGGAAGATGAATTCTTGTTTCTACGCTTATGGTGGTAGTCCTCAATATATGAGAAAGACTCACTAGGAGGAGTTCTTGATTTGCGTCAATAACTACCATTCTTTTCATCCTTAGAAGAGAAGTCCGAATTGGAGAGGATTCGCTTTCACCATTCGTGGCGTAGCTTTCTCTTCAAATGATCAATCTCCAGTTGCAGGGCTCAAGTATCCTCCTCATGAGAAAGGTGGCTCCAATTTCAGGATTAGCTCCTGCTAGTATGGGTGGTATGCACACTAATCTCTCAGTCCATTCTTCGCTCAAGGTTGACAAAATGTTCTTCAAGTTGGGATCCCATAGATTCTGCTTGGTTTGGACCTGAACCTACTATAGTTGAATGTTAAACTTGCTAAAACACCAGGATTCCCCACAGACGACTCCAATTGTAAGGACCAGGTTAGGTTCCCTAGCCCAAAGGATGGATGGACTCCAACCTAAAAAGCCCAATAAAATAAATTTATAGAGAGTGGGTTGGAAAACTAGGCTTTAATGAATCAGACAACCACTAAAGTGAATTCAGAAGACAAGAAAATAAAGATAGATTGGTTTAATCTGAAGAAAAATCGTCCCTGGCACAGTTTAAGGAGATCAGTTCTTATATACCTCTCTCAAGTTTGTTTACAAGTTCAGTTCATGATTGCTATAGTGTTTCTTTTTCTATTTCTCGATTCCTTCTCCCTAGAGGGTCTCTTACATTATATAGTTCTCTTTAGACGATCTTGGCCCTCCACTTGTTAATCATCCGAACTACTACTTGAGTGCTTGTCCTATCAAACACCCTCCCAAGCCTTCTGTGAGTTGGGGCAGCTAAGGGAGTACTATTCAGGGGTTTTCTCCACATTAATGCAATCAGAAGGTTAGTTACAGAGAATTTGATGTGGTGGTAGCAGCTTTCCTTTGAGAAATTTCATGGCCTTCCTCTGTCCTATTCCTTTTGCATATTTATCCTTATCAGTGGAATCGTCCGGAAGGTTGCTCCTGGTGTTAGGCCACACCTTCTAACCTCGACTTTGCCCAATTGAGGAAGTATTCCTCCTCAGACAGCCTTCTTGGGTAGTTATGCTCAGACCTCACCTCTTTACTTACCAACACGAATCCTTACGAAGGTGTTTACCCATCCTCGGACTGTTTATGTCTTCGGATTGGGCCCCTAGCCCAATATATACATAGATATGCATTTCAGGGCCTATCACCCCTACAACTAATATTGATATGGGTTTGGAAAAAGAACAAAAACCCAACTCAGATTAGTTCAATAACAGTCATTGATTGTGTTCCCCATTTTTACTATTGAGAAATGGGGAATAGTATTTTCAGTAAAAAAAAATGTAAAACTAAAACCAGAGAGAGAGTGTGAGAGAGACCTCTTGGAATTTGTGAAACAGAGAAGCCATTAGCAGGAGCAACAAGAAGACGAGTATCATCAACACCTTCCACCAAGCCCTGGAAAGTAAAGCATATAACAAAAGTGTTTCAACCATAGCATTTCAATCACAAAACAAGAAACAATTGAGTTGTTGAAAAAATGAGGGAGTGAGAGACAAAGAGACACATACTGGAAATATTGCGCGAAAGAGAGAGAAGAGTGTGTGTGCAAAAGTAAAACTGTAAATTGCAATTCATATTATTGCGCTTATGTAAAAGTGAAGTTCCATGTATTTTATTTTATTTTATTTGTATTTGAATTTAATTTTAAAAATAATTCCATTTCTATTATATATATATATATATATATGAGCATGTGCTTAGAGGCTCTTCTATTTTTTGGGTAAAAGTTAATAATTTGCATCTATGTATTATAATTCAGAAATATATATTTTTATTTTTCAAAAAAAATAAAAATTATAAACTTTAGAGATAAGCAATAACTGTAATTTCTTTTTGAACGTGAAAGGAAAAGAAATCTTAAATTTTAAGAGTTCTCTTTTTGAATTCAAAATAAAATTTGTTATTTGACATTTATGACTATTTTTAAATGAAATTACCCTTCATTAATGAGGGTATTTTTGAGCCATATAAAAGTCTAAAAGAGGGAAATCCTCTTGTATATAGTATGTATGTGTGTATATACTATATATAAAAGTAGAAGCCTTTAAGGGGGTGTTGTCACGTTAGAAAAAATACCTACCTAAAATTCTGACACGTATAAGTTAAAAAGCGATAAATTATGTTGTTTGACAATTCTATAGCACCGTTTAAAAGCCTCTTTAAATAATAATAACTAGTCGCTAACCCATGCGATGCATGAGAAAGCTAGTGTATAAAGATGTAAGCTATTCTTTTTCTCTTCCTCTTTGCTTGTACATTAGGATTCCAATTTTATAAATTCCTATCCTTGATATGAAATATTAATCTTGATATGAAACATTAAGTTATATAACAAAAAATAGAAATCAAACATAAGTTTAAAATAAAATGAAGAATTAAATCTTTAACATCCTCAATTATCCATAAAATGTATGAAACACAAATTTAAAGAACTACTTAATCAATATTTAAAATAAATTAAAAGACAACTTTAAAGCGTTTTTTGTATTTTCTTCCTTTGTTGCTTCATAGT
Organism: Quercus alba; assembly: GCA_036321655.1. NCBI lineage: Eukaryota > Viridiplantae > Streptophyta > Magnoliopsida > Fagales > Fagaceae > Quercus > Quercus alba. The sequence goes on along the minus strand of CM070302.1, from coordinate 9,502,834 downwards.
AGTCACTGAATATGTCCTTTGGTTTTCCTTGAGTACAGATGTTAGTGTGAGTTGCACATTGCTTTTGAATTTTATACCTGATAAGAGAAATGACATATATAATGTTAATATCATATCAGTTATTGTGTATTTTAATATAAAAAGTAAACATTTTCATTTTGTGTACCTTGGGATTGGGGAGCATGCCTTTTTGTTGCAATTGTCGCACCATAAAAATTCATCTCTTGATTTTACCTTTTTACGACATACTTCGCAATAGATAAAATACCAACCAGAATTATCTATCTTAATGTTTATAATCTTTCCCTAACAGGTAAAGATAGTTTCCTAGAAATTGAATTTGATATCAATCAATTCATAATTTTATAGTTAAATTTTGTAAAAGCAGGTCTATATTACATAAAGCAATGTTAAGGATACGATGTTATTGTTCAAGGTTTTTTTTTTCTTACCTCATTACCAGAGTCCCACATAACTTTTGTTATTTCACTTATGGTTCTTCTGTTGATGTTCATCTCTTCTTGAATTGTCACTTGTGGTTTGAATTGCTTTGGCATTTGTACTATTGGTTGGTTATTTTCCACCAGCCTATTATATTACATAAAGATATTAGACATAGTATTGTTGACAATAAGTTATACTCTCCTGCAATGCACAGGATTCATTAGAAAGAAAAAAAAACAATTATCTATATATAAACTTATATCTCTGGTACAATAATGAATACTATGATGTATATATGACATTGTACAATTCAGCATTTAGCTTGAAATGCAGTGGCCCTTTCTTTCTTCCAATGTAAACGCACTGCATCTCAGGGCTAGCAGAGCCAATTAAACTGGCTTATTAAACACTTTTGTACCATCACAAAAAGGCCATTCATGCATAAAATTTAACGGTCAATGTTGAAACTAAAAAGATGAACTGGAGAATTGAGATTGTTAATTTCAGGCCCATCAATGGACCCTCCTATCACATGTAATTGTTGGACACTTCTTAAGCAAGGAGGGTATGGATAATGCACAGAACACATGACATTACAGCTTCAATATTTATAGATTCTGTTAGGTTCTAAATGTTTAGAACAATTGGCAAATCGTGAACACAAACTTGTCTAGATATAGATCTTAGAGTCTATAAGTTTTATTAGACAATGCTCAATGTGATTCAAGTCAAGATTCAAGAACATACAAGCTGCAGGAAGAAGATTTCATAATCTGTCTGGTTCGATCGATCGAAAGACAGGCTCGATCGATCGAAAGTCGTATCTGCAGAATTTTAATTAAGCCCAAACAGCAGTTCAAGCCCATTAAGGATTAGAGTTTCTAATCTACTTCTCCCAGTATATAAAGGAAACCTTAAGCACGTTTTTATGAGGCTTTTCAGAGAGAAAAGAGTGTGTCTCTTTTGTATTTAGGGTTTTATTCCTAAAAAGCTCTTTTATGTATTCTACTAGTGCTATTCCTTGAAGAATCTCAAGATCCGGTATTGTAGAAGTTGCTGCCTTCTCTAGTCGTCAAAGGTGCTGATGATCTAAACCTTCAAGGGTGGTCTTGGAGTCACAAACAGGAGTGTTTGTGTTGCTATACCTTTGAGTAGGATCTCAAAGTCACAAACGGGGGTGTTTGTGTTTTGCAAAGGCCAAAGAAAGAAGGAGTCCGTGGATTCGAAGCTTGCACGTGGTCGTGTCAGTAAGTTCTACTGGTGGGTAGCAATAAGAAGTCGAGCGTGGGGGCTTGTAAGTCTTATTGTATGAACTTCGATTCTTTCTAGTAGATTTGCTTTTTACCTTGAGGATAGCTAGGTTAAATCCTTCCTAGGTTTTTTACCGGTTTGGTTTTCCTGGGTTATCATATCGTTGTGTTATTTATCCGCTGCTTTGCTTGATATGATATATTTGTGTTAACCTAGATTTGCTAATTTGACTAAGTAATCACTTGGCTAATTACCTAGGTTAATCAATTGTGTTTTAAGGGGTCTAAAAACCAACAGATTCAATTTATTTACAGATGATCCATTGTCTCCTAAGAATTGAAGTGCTAGCTAGAAGTTAGGTTAGCTACCTCTCATTTTAATCTAAGATTTTCGTAGGTCATTTATGGCATGCAACAAAGGGCTCATGCAACTGCAGCAGGATTTGAAACACATTGAATTTAGATCAAATATTCATACTTATAACAGTAGAATAATAACGATCTGTCAGTCATCAATATCACAAAGTTTGTGCTGGATATTTAGTTAGATTTCCCAACAAATAGAAATGAAAGACAATATGTTTAAAACAGGGCATTCCCATCACAATTAGAAACATAAATAAACTTAAAATCTCAGGTAACCAACACCCAATCGTGCATAAATTACAATAAGAATTCAGACATTGGCAGCCATACATGAACCCAGATAAGAATTCACAAAATTAAATCCAATAACCCAATTATTGGAAGCACTTGTCCAGAGCTGCACATCGTAGTTATACCCTAACACTATTTACTACTAATATTATATATGGCAAATACTTCTGGTATAAAATAAGCTTCAAAATCCAAATAGAGCCACAGTATTGCATATACAATTTATATTAAACTTAATAAACCGATAATGATATAAAAAAGACTCCCACAGATACACATAGTCTACTCCAACCCTACCCCAAACAAAAAATCTACAGGAAATTCAATAATCAAATAGAAAATAACAAACTGAATCTGAGTTTCCAGTCAGTTATACAACTTCTTTCTTAGAGGCTTACATAATAATTCAGCCAAAATACTTTGTATTTCAAACAATATCTTATAGGAATTAAGAAACTCCAACCAAGGCTACTAATAATAACAAAAACAAATAAGGAAAAGTACAAATCTCCAGCCAAATAGAAAAAGGAATTAAAATACAAAATAAGAATATGTGAGAACTTGAGAGGAGGAGGATATAGTATATGTATACTCATGGATTGTCACACCATCTCAACCATCATGGGGCAGCATTGAAGTTTTATAGGTCAAACCACATACTGAGTAACCCCTCCCTGAAATTTGATATATATTAGAACCACAAGCAAACAGGTTTACAAATATCCTTATACTCAACTGCTTTAAATTTCAAATTCACAAATAATAATAAAAATTTCCAACCAAATTCAAAATTATAAACTACAAAATACAATCAACTCTAGAGTACAAACCAAATTAAGAATTAATTATAAAGCAAGAAATAAAAATTTCATCAACACATTTTTAATTCCCTATTTCTCTATAATGAAGAGGCAGAAAGCTAGTATTTTAGGTAGCCAAATAATTATTCAACCAAACAGACGATTAAGCTAGGGTAAATCGGATATGCTAAAAAGACCTAAATAGCAAATAAAGCAGAACTTGAAGATAAAGCAAAACATGTAGGATTGTTGTCAGATTTTGAGGGTTGGGAGGCTCTTCAATACTATCTCCACTACAAAACCCATTCATATCCACAATATTTTCTTACAAAGCCTGTAGAATTTGATTTTCTATTAGTGTTTCCCTGACTTCAACAAAAAAGAATAGAAAGGAAAAAAGGGTTAGGAATTGAAATCCCTAAATTGACAGAAAACCTAATTGAAGACAGTAGGAAAAGAGATTAGTCATAGATTAATTAAGAAATACCCAGAGAGAATGATCTGATATGGCGGCCGGGTTGGAGATTGAAAACGTTGGCACCCATGGTTGAGCTTGGGTCTGCGTTTGAGAGAGGAACACCCATGGTCATGCTTGGGTCTGCGTTTGAGAGAGGATAGATAACAATCTTTTGCTTAATTTGTTGTTTCTTCTTTGATTCTTTAGTCTGCTAGCAAAATAGGTTTGTTTAAGGAGTTTTAATGGGTTTGCTTTTGGGGAAGAAAGAGAGGTTTTTTAATTAGGTTTGTTTCAGGAGTTTTATCGGGTTTGCTTTTGGGGAAGAAAGATAGGTTTTTTAATTAGCTTATTAATTTTAAAATCAAGTCTCATATTGTGTCCTGATCAACTTAAAGCTATGGTAAATACCTGATCAACTTGAAGCTACGGCCCACTATCAAATAATTAATTAATAGTTTATTAATTATTTTTTATTAAAAAATATAAATAAAAAATGCTGATGTGGAAAATTGTGGAGAGAGTAGAGGCTTCAGTTATATATATATATATATATATATATAGATAGATAATAATAATAATAATAACCGTTTAAAATACTATGCACACAGAGATAGAAATAGAGAGAGAAAGAGAGAGAGGCGATGAGGCCTTTCTCCTGTCATTAAGCCTCTATTCAATCTGATAAAAAAAAAAAGAAAAAAAGAAATGATATGTCTATAATATTTTTACAATAAATCTTAAGTGACAAGTTGTTACTGGTTGTTATTATTAGGGCAAAAAAGTAATTTTAATGTTAGTTTCAAATTTGAACCAATAACAACTAACCACATGTGATTTGTTGTAAAAATGTTGTAGAGATAGCATCTGTCGAAGAAGAAAAAAAAAAAACCATTCTAGAGCACATATTTATAACAGAGTAGTGCGTCCCTATCTCTATCACTTCTTCACTGCAAAGAAAATCCATACTATCCTCTAATGAGCAAATATTCCGATTGATTTCATCACTGATAGCGGTCAAGAGTGTCGCTGTTGATGGAGCACTTGAAGGGGGTATTGATGAATCCAGGCTTTGATTAGTTTGGCCCATGGCTTTGAAATGCAGAAATATCTAAGGCCATCCATTGTGCCGGGAAAGAGAGCAAATTTCGTCGAAACTATACATCGAACAGCAAAAACAATCCCCTTCACTCCAAATTCGGAAGATACGCATTGAATTTTTCTAGAACTTCTTACCGTCGAAGAGAGAAATATCTAAGGCTGGACATCACCATCAGTTTCCCCACCACCATCTGTTCCCTTTCCAGATTCAGACCATCAGATCACCAGAACCGACATCGACAACAATACATTTTTTTTCTCAATTTTGTAGGTTTGGGTATAAAACGTTATTTTTAATTTTTTTTTTTTTTTTTTTTGTACGGTAGGTTTAGATTTGATTCATTTTTGTTATGAGTTTTTGGATTCTCTATCAAAATGTTTGTTTTCTCAATTTTAGATATTTGCTTTTGTTTTGTTTTTTGTTTTTTTTTTTTTTTAGATTACAGAAATCACTAAAAATATTGATTTTAGTTTGGGTACTTCTGTTTCTAATCTTAATGAAATCTTTGGGATTAAATAAGTATAGAATTGAATGTTGCATTAATACTTATTTTAGGTTTTTCTACCAAAATACAGTTGAGAGAAAGATACGTTGCAAAAATACAAGGAGAACCCATAAAGAGAACAATAAAGAGAGAGAGAGATTCGGTCTGTCTCAATTTCTCTCAAGATTAGAATTCACCTAAAGGCCTACTTCCTCCAACGTCTACTGTCCTTCCGAAACTGCTACTGGTTAGTTTTCCTCTTTGCTTTTCAGTTTATACATTAAATTAGATCAGGTTTTTATAATTTTGCTGGATTGTTTTTTATTTGACTTTTTGGGTTATATTTCTGATTAAGGTGTCTGAGTTAGATTTTTTTTTTTTTTTTTAGGTATTTGGTTAAATTAGATCAGGTTTTAATAATTTGGCTAGATTGTTTTTAATTTGACTTTTTGGGTTATATTTCTGATTAAGGTGCCTAAGTTATTATTATTATTAGTTTTTTTTTTTTTTTTTTTGGTATTTGGTTAAATTGATGTGTGGGTATCTATTTATGGTGTCCGGTTAAAACTCGGATGAATGGAGTGAAAGTCCTTAAGTGAGTTCCAGTCTCTTTTGGATACTTTAAAGATCAAAACAAAGCAATAGATTATTGGGTTTTTTTTTTTTTTTTTTTCCTTTTCTAGGTCTTTTAGAAGAAGTTACATGGATCTCTTTGGGGGATGCTTTTCAATTTGTTCAATCTATCATTCTTTTGAAGAATCAGGTACTGAAGACAATGGGTATGAAATTTTTAATAATTTGTTGAATTCATTTTTTTTCCCAATTTATTACACATGGTACAATCTTAGGTATCATACAAAAATGAAAAAATAAAAAATAAAAAATGCCTCTTTAAATGTGGCATCATAATTATGTGAGCAGGATGTGTATTCTATTCATGATATGTTGCGATCAGATTGTATTCTAATCATGCATCACAACTGCGTATTATCCATACTCTTAAGAGGATTGACTCTATATACCTTATGTGCCTACTTTGCTATAGTGGATGTGGTTTAGGATGGTGTGACTAGGCGCCATGCATTTTAAGTCTCATTTTAGACTAACTGTGAGAGTTAACAAAACTATTTTTTGAGAAATAAATACAAGAAATTCACTTACCAAATAGGAGTACATTAATAGAAAAGACATTCCCAAAGCCTCAAAAATTATTTGCAAAAAAATTGTAAAACCCAGGTAGAATCAAATGCAATCCAAATAGTGGTAATGTTTATTTGCAATGGTAAATATACACATCACTTTATCATGCATAGTGGTAATGTTTATTTTTCATGACTTCTATTTGTTCAGAGTTTAGGGAAAAAAATTTTGTTTTGTCCAGAAGGAGATGATTGTTGAGAGATTGAATACATAATGGATTGCTTTCAGATATGCTTTGTTAGTTTTATGTGTTTTCCTGTTAAAATAAATATATATATATATATATATATATGGGAAAAGTTGTGTGCTTCATATTTGCTTAAGTTGGTAGAAGTCTTGATGATGTTAAATGTTTTGTTTCTCAAGGTTCAGCAAAGGTGAGTGTGTGGTGTGGAGTCTGATACGAGTGCACACTCTTTCTAATTCAATCTATTTTGGTTCCTTTCTTTTTTATATACAACCCTGTATATACATCAAATCCCAAATTTCATCTTCCCACCTGGTTACGGTTTTTAGCAATTTAATTTTGATTTTGTTTGTTTTGTAATGAATATATGTTTCATTCTGTTATGCGTGTTTGTTACCAATATTTTTAAAAAGTTCTATTACATATAACTAATTGGAAATTTCAATTGTTAACAACATTCTATGTAATTTTTTTCTATTTAGATTAGTACATCAATCTTGGGCATCAACATCCAATTGAGGGCTTCTTTAGCAGGCGTGAAAGTGGTTTTGCTAATCACTGCTAAGTATATAAAAGATCTTATACTCCACTTATAAGTACATTAAAGTTTGTTTGAACTATCAGCGATGCTTTCTCTTATTAACCAGTAACTCTATTAGTGTCATTTACATTCCTTGAGACCATTTTAAACCTGGCAAATTTAAGGTGTTGTTAGTTTCATTAAGGTTTGTAATATGCCATTACTAAAATTTTATTGTATTGTATAAACTACATACCTATAACTGTAATAATTCTACAACTAGAATTTTATTGTATTGCATAAACAACAAATATAATTGACATATTTCTTGCAAAAAAGAATATTTCACAGCTAGCTACTAGAAGCTCTCTCAATGTTCAATTGGATTGGATGTCCACATATTTCAATGAGATTTATCACAATGTTGATGGTGAGCCTATCATTTGAATTTAGCTTTTAATACAAAGTTAAAATTATTATTTACATTTTTTCTTTTTTTCTTTATTGTTTCTTAAATGTTTGATAGATTGTGCCAAGAAACTTTTTTTTTTTTTAATAGTGCTAAGAAACTTAAAAGCCATATTCATGGTTGGAGAAATTGGAGGGAATGAAATAGATGTTGTTATTGTAAGTATTATTAGCAAAAAAAAAAAAAAAAAAAAACCCTTTTTATTTTCCTTGAAAAATGAATTGTTATGATTATTGATTCCTAATTCTATATTATTGTTCCATAGGGTCATTGGTTATGGTGATACCCAAGTAGTTGTCACAGAAATCTTCCCAATAGGTTGTTTACCAATCTATCTTACAGCAGTATACACTAACAATTCTTCTGCTTGTGACAAAATTTGGCAAGTCTCTCTCTACTTCTAATAGAAAGCATAAAAACTAGAATATGATATGAAGGAGATTTAGTAATGGATTTTGTAATTTTTCAAGGTACAAGATATGATGATGCAACTGTGTAAAAACTTGACGTGTATTGGAGGTGAATATTTCAATGACTCCAATAGATTCCAATATGCCAACCACATTTGGTAACACCATGATATTAAATAAATATTGTTAGAATCGAATTATCAATAATATTATTTTCTTTGCTTTTAAGGAGTTTTATGCTAAACTCATTGATTTAATTATGTTCAGGTTTTATTTCAAAAGTTTTGGTAGCCAAAGTTGCCCCTTTTTCCATTCCTCAAATAAAAGAATTCCTTACTCTTTTTATTGGTTAAACACATAATTTCTAAAGTTCTTAGTTGCTACTTGCTAGACTTTTTGGTTTTCAAATTATGTGGTGAATGTGAGAGCATGTTTGTTTCAGGGAGGGATTTCATTTGATGTAGCAGCAGCTGCTACAATAAAGATGGGAAAGGGTTTTAGTGATAGAAAAGTCATTGTTTTGCTATAAGTCTTATTGCCTTCTTCAAATTAATATAGAATCTATATAGCATATTATGATTATCAGTTTAGGATATTTTAATTCAAGTTTCACTTCAAAATCCCTTTGAATATGTTTAAGATAATTCCCTTTGTACTCCTACTAATGGTAACATAGATTTTCGGACGGTATATGGGGTTCCAGCAAGAAGGGGACTCTGCTTTGAGTTTGTTGGCAAGAAAAAGGGAAGGGGTAGCCATGGTTCATGGGGTTTTGGATGGTTCAATCTCTATTTTTACTAAAAAGCGTGTTGTATTGTCACTAAAGAGAATTGAAGTTCATAAACATTGTCTTACATTAAAAGCAAACCAAAGACTATGCTATTAAGTTGTAGGAACTCAATTAACACCGTTATGACATATCATATGGAACTTCTCATCGCCACTTAGAAAAACACATAATTATTCATGTAGGTAATTGCAATGTTTTAAAATTTTCTGTAGGGAGGTTCTTTTTATAATTCAAAATTGAATTTAAAGCCATCTGTATATTTTTTTAAAAAAAAATTTCCCCTGCCGAATTGTCTAGGGTTCTTCTTTCACCCTTATTGAAAAATAGATGGGTTTATTGTGTTTTTTTTTTCCCTTGGATTTTTTTTTCCCATTCTATCCCTGCCAGAAACAGTGCTAATTGGTGGGTGTACTATTGTGGAATTGCATTGTGTTTTCGCTTAGGACTCTATCACCATGAGTCAAACTCAAAACCCACACACACGATGCAAAGGGCAATGGACAATTGGACCTAGCTTTTTTAATTTGGAAATATTTCCTATTATATTTTTTCTTTCTAATAAAAGTTCCTTTGGATTCCCAATTTTCTCCAAATAGTGACAAGTTGAATTTATTGCTTTGAAACTGGGTTTAGTAATTTAATTTGGATGCTTTGGTCACAATAGATAAGTTTATTGTTTAGACTTATTGACAATTTTTTTCAAAGTAAAAACAGTTTCTTGTAACTAATCTTAACGAAATCTTGGGGATCAAATAAGTGTAGGATTGAATGTTGTGCTGATATTTGTTTTTCTTTTTTAATCTTATTTAGGTCTATTGTTCAGTTAAGGTTTGTCGAAACCGCAAGCAAAGAGAGACAGGCCGTATCCTCGTAACCGGTAAAGTATTTGCTTTTTTTGTTTTGGTTTTACAAAACTGGGGATTGAATATGATTTGGGTTTGAATTTCTTGGTTGGATTGGTTAAGATTTTGTTATTTGAGTTAGGCTTCCATTAATGATGCCTCCTACAATATAATACCAGCTTAAATATAATATGGTTTTAGATATCCAGTAAGGTAGTGTTTATGTTAGAGAGTTTGCAATCATCACTAAAAAGAAAAAAAAGAGGGTTTGTACTTTGTACGTCATACCTGTTTGATAAATGTCTTATAGACATATTATTGGTATGATTTATTTTTTGGGGGTTTATTGTTGTTCTCTTCAAATTCATGTTCTTTGAATTGTATTAGTCATTGAAGGTAAAAGATAACATTTTTCTTATGTCCAGTTTAATCATTATCATAGTCATCTAAACTGATGAACATTCTTTGCCTATCGCATTTAGTATATGAAGGACTTAATCTCTCTAATGGACGGACAAAATGGGCTTCTGCCCTTTTCAGGAAAATTAATTAGCCTTTTGCCCTTCTTCCCAAACTAAATAGGGAAATGCCCCTCTTTTGAAACTCGACTTTCTCAAAATCGAGTTAAAAAAAAAAAAAAAATCTGGAGCCCTATAGTGACGTTTTTAAGGACCTATAGTGACGTTTTATAACTTGATATCCATGAAATCGAGTTATAGGCAATAAAATTGCCTATAACTCGATTTCATGGATATCAAGTTACAAAACGCCACTATAGGTCCTTAAAAACGTCACTATAGGTCCTTGAAAACGTCACTATAGGGCTTAACTCGATTTTGAAAAAGTCGAGTTTCAAAAGAGGGGCATTTCCCTATTTAGTTTGGGAAGAAGAGCAAAAGGCTAATTAATTTGCCTGAAAAGGGCAGAAGCCTATTTTATCCTCTAATGGACAATATTGGGTTATCAGATTTTTTAAAACAAATAGTGTTATTGCATATTAAAGGATTATTTATTTTATATGGTTGTATGATTAGTTTCTATCATTTTAAAAAACCTTCTTACCCTTTCACTTTTTGCTGAATATACCAAATTTCAACTTGGATGGTTTAAAATCTGAAAGTTCAAAGTGTACAGTAATTTATAATTTTTTTTAAAATAAAATTATGGGATTTTTGCTTAACTACTACATTTTTGAAAAATTAATAAATAGATTAATAACTAACAAATTTTTATACACTTTCCAACAGATTGTTAGACACTATTATCAAATTCCTTACAAACTTTTTTGTATTGACTTTGCTTTGCAAAAAAAATGTCAGTTAAGAGTTTTCTTTGGTTTAAATGTTTTAAAAATTAAATAAAATTTTTTTTGAGGCTTTAAATTTACATTTTAGTCTACTTCAAAGTTTACATTTTTCTTAAGGGAATTTCAGTTGTGGTTAGTGATGATTCTGTAGATAAAAGTTTCAATATTCAAAATAGAGCTCTTTCATATGGTTTGTGATCTCTAGAATTCCCCCTCCCCCCTCCCCCACCCCCCCGAGTGACTGTAAGATTTCAGTTACAATAGTAGCAGACTACCTATAACCATCATGTTCTATTTTATTGAATACTTATATATGAAATAGAGCATATAATTATTTTTTTAGTGTTATTGAACTTGAGTTTGGCTTTAACTAACACTCAATTTTCTTGCTGTTTATTTCAAGTAAATCTGCCATGTTTTTCCATGGATTTTAGATAATTAGAGTTAATTACCTAGCATGCAACACATGTTTTATAGGATCTCAGTTTTTAGAGCTTCATTTACATTGCCGTTTGTCAGTAATTTTGCATTTTCAATGACAATTTTTTACTCACGTGCTAATGTAGATTTATCATCCCTGCTCTGGCTTATAAATCTGTTGGTAACTATTCAAGAAAAGCTCCTGGATTGATTTGAAAGGTCGGGACCACTTAATTTTCCCTTTTTCACTTTTATTTATATTTGTCTCTTTATCATTTGTTAATGTTTGATTAAAAAAAAAGTTTAATAAGATTATTTAATATTTACTTTTTGACTCTCAAATCAGATGCTAATTTTTTTTCCCTTTACCATGTCTAGGATTCTTCTCTCACCCCTATTGAAAAATAGATAGGTTTAGTATTTTAATTTGGATACTTTGGTCTCAAATTAACATCTCTACTTTTTTTGTTTTGATAGCATTGGGAGTATTGCCCAAGCTTAGAGTGTAGACTTATTGACAATTTTTTTTCAAAGTGAAATTGGAAGTAGGAACAAACAAAGAAATAGCAAAGATTTTGTTAAAAAACTGTGTTACTTCATATCAAGGGATTATTTATTTAATATGGTTGTATGATTATTTCCTGCCATTTTAAAAAACCTTCTTACCCTTTCACTTTTTGTTGAAATTCAGATTTGCTGAGTTTTCCCTGTCAAGTATGAAACTTAATAATTCATGAATATGCCAAATTTCAACTTGGATGGTTTAAAATCTGAAAGTTTAGACTGTATAGTTATGGGTTTACCCTCTTTCTATTGATGTTACAGTATTATTTCTGGTGGTTATTTTGCGTTGCTAGAATTTTGATCATGAAGAACAAGAAAAGGCATATATTTTAGAAGATGATTCAGGTATTGTTGCTTTGGTATATGAATAAAAATAATTAATTATTGAATGAGTTTTGAATTTTTTTTATTTACATATTCTGGAGTATTTAATAAAACCCAATTTATGGATATGTTAATTTAAGTGCTATTTAGGAAGAATAGAAAGTAGTTTGTACCACTTGCGAAATTTCTTTTTAATGTTGTTTGTTCAAAAATGGATATGTGTTCTTCTTTCTACTATGCATTCTAAATTTTTTATTTTTTGTGGGAAAGGGTCAAAAAGAAAGAAATAAACTAAAGAATAGAGGACATGGTGTGTGTATAGTGTCTTAGGTAAATTTGGAGAACTATGTTGAATTGTTCATATGCTAAGAAGTTTTTTCCCTGCCTAAAAATAAAGAACCAAGAAATTAAACCAGAAATAATAGTTTATCTGAAGTGAAGGAAATGTCTATACTTGGTGAAAAGAAGGAATTTTACCTTTGTTCTTTGATGTAAAAAGTTAAGAAAACAGAAAATATCCAAACTACTTGATGTGTTTAAATTTGTTAAAGATGAGATTTTAGATGCAATTCCTCCAGCATGTATGTGCTTCAACTTTGGATATTAGTTTAGTAAAAATTATCTTGACACTATAGTGCTTAATTGCTTATGACCATTACATGCTTGAAACTTCCATGGAGGAAATTTGGTGGCTAGGATTATAAGATGCATTCTTAGAATTCAGACTACAAAAGATTGAGCAAAGTGTAACTTTGCAGAGAAAAAATATGAATTTATTTTTCTTTTTGTTCTTTTGTGGTTTTCAACTTTTCATAGATTTAATTTAGAGTGGTTCTTCCAATAGACATTAAAATATTGTTTCTTTGTATTTATACATTGGAATTTTACCTTATATTATTATTGAATACGTTCTCCTTAGTTTTTGTGATTGTTATAGATTAGCAAAAATAGTTTTGAGTGGATTATGAATAGAAGTGCACTTCTACTAAAGAAAACAATTTTTGAAACATGGAGCTCAAAAGGTTGTATTAGCTTCTATCATTTCAAAGGTTACATTTAAACGTGGACAACAATCATCCATTTAGCACACCAAAGAATCAATTTTTTTCTTATTGTGTATACCTTTGTAGTTGGCATGTTCAAGATGGAAAAAATTAAAAAAAATAATGCATGTGAGAAGATATGTATTTGTCATCATTTTTTTTTCCAAGTGCTATTGTGCTGTAGTTTTTACAAGTGAATGATGATGGCCCAATTCATCCAAGTGAAGCAGAGCTAGCACTTACAGTACATCAAGGTTGGAATATGGCTTAGCTCACTAAATGTTTTTAGGGTTAATGAGTTTTTAGACTTTATTTTCTGCTATGGGGAATTTTGGACTTTTGACAATGTTATTAAACCTAACTCTATACCCCACAATTGTCATTTTTGTTTTATGAATTGGTTGGCAATATTAAAACAAAGCCTTTAATAAACATATTAACTATTGTATTTATTGTATAGTTATGTCAAATTGATGGTATTTTAAATGTGTAAAATGTTCCCCGCGCATTGCGTGGGTTAAATGCCGGTATATCTAAAAGCTGAAACGTAACATTTATTGTTACTACACTCTAGTTGAGTCACATCAGCATCCACGTCATTATCCTATTTCTTTACAATTTTTTTGTTATAATTTTTTTACCATTTACTCTTTATATATATATATATATATTTATATATTTGCACTTTCTCCAACCTCTCTCCTTCCCTTACCTTTTCATCTCTCCACTACCTTCTACTTTAATATCACTCTTCATCTTTTCTTTCATTTTTCCTTATTTTGTCTCTTCTTATTCACACCATTTTACTATAAATTTATCATTCTTCCTTCCATTATTTGTATAGTTTTGCCTCACAAAAAAGTTCTCTCTCTCTCTCTCTCAATTTTTTGGTTGATTTTATTTATTTTTCTTGCATCTCTACTTTAGGTTGATAACTTTTGTATTCTTTATAACTCTACTTTTGGTTGATGCGATTTAATTTTGTATCTTAAGTTTTTTTTTTTAATTGTTAATTTACTCTAATCGATTATTTTTTTAAATAATCTTAATACATTAATTTAGTATAATAACAACCTTCATATCTAATAATTGTTAACTATGTTTTAATATAATCTTTTATCATCTATAATGCAATGTTCTGTTTTAGTGTTTTGATTCAAGTTATTGAGCCATGTTCCAATCTTTGAAAGCAAATTTTAATTTTCTCTCTAATTCTCTCTTACTAGGCCAACTTTTTTTTTAGATCATAGAGCGATGCCAAAGAGGTGCAAGTGTAGAAAGAGGCTTTTGTCCTTTGCAATGGGTAGCATTGGGAAAGGTAATACATTTTTTAGAGTTTTCTTTTCAAACCCTATTTTCATTTGATTTTTTTTATATAATATGCAATTGATTGTTTATGATTTAGCTTCATCAAATGCAGTTTTATTTTTCCTCATAATTTGAGACTCTAGAGGTGACAAAATTGTCAATGTTATATGATTTGGGGGAATGGGTTATTGGATTTGGTGCAGGGGCTGGATCAAATTGATAGAGTTGCTCCCTAAATGCTATGTTTTGTGCCATTGCCTTTATTATTGTGAGTTTTTATTTACTTATTATGGTTTCTTCCCTTGAAAAACATTTTAAACAATTTGGTGGGTTAAACCCCTTCGTCTCTTCGGCTCTCTTTGACCCTTCTTTGTCACTATTATTGTGGCGGGCAAAAAGTGTAGCTAGCGGAGTAATCAGATGTTAACGTGTTACTTTTTACTCACACAATTCCTTTTTAGAGGTGGGATACAAGGTCATCCTTTAAATACCCATTTTGTGATAATTAATAATAGTCAAACCAGTCTCTAGTGTAATGTGAATGTATTCAATTAGAAAAAATCCTTGGAATGGCTAAGTATTTATCCTCGGGTTTAGTTTAATTCGAGGAAGAGGTTACAATTGGTTCATCTCTCTCTCTCTCTCTCTCTCTATCCTTTCCCAAAAAATGAATACCTCCCCAGATCCAAGTGCCTCTTGGTTATATATAATTAGCCAAAATGCATCTAGACTCTACATTTAGAGGATTGAGTGACTTTCTTGATACTTGTCCCAATA
This sequence comes from Quercus alba, assembly GCA_036321655.1. Lineage (NCBI taxonomy): Eukaryota > Viridiplantae > Streptophyta > Magnoliopsida > Fagales > Fagaceae > Quercus > Quercus alba. The sequence continues at coordinate 9,487,483 of CM070302.1, read as the reverse complement.
AGGCCTTGCGAGAAGGTTTTACACCATGGTGTGAGCTAGCTGTGTGGGCACTGTTAGGTTCTAAGGATTTAGGATCTAAATGTATTAGAACTTCAATGTATAATGTTGGCAAACCATGATCAAAACTTAGAGTCTAGAATTAGGCTGCTCAAAGTGTGTTTATGTGTAAAGTTGGAATCGAGTGTGCTGCAGGATTTATTATGTAAATCTGTAAGGCTCGATCAATCGAAAATTAGACTTGATCAAACAAAGCTCATGCAGATTGTTTTTCTGTAGAATTTTCCAACTCATCCCAAGCCCATATGACGTGTAGGGTTTTATGTTTTGCCTTAAGTATAAAAGGAAAAACCCTAGCCACATTTTAGTGTTGTTGTTTATGCTGTGTGTATGAATCTCTTGTGAGATCTAGAGGTGTTTGCCTTTATACATGCTTAGGGTTTCCAATCTCAAGATTGATGTTAAGAGCTTGGTGATTGCTTCAGTTACTACATAAAGAGCTTAAAGAAAAACACAAGTGGGAGTACTTATGGTTGCTGTGAATTCAAGAAATAGGTAGTCCGTGGACTCGAAGCTGTCACGTGGTCGTGGTAGTAAGTTTCCTACTCGAGGTAGTAATAGGATGTTAGTGGTCTAAGTTGCTATTGTGTAAACATCAATTCTTTTACAGTGAATCTGTTTAACCTTGAGAATAGCTAGGTTAAATCCTCCTCAGGTTTTTTATTAGTTTGGTTTTCCTAGGTTTTCATATCGTTGTGTTATTTATTTTCTGCACTGTTTCAAAGATATGATTTATCAGTGTTAACCAAGATCTAAATAATTTACCTAAGTTAATTACTTGGCTAAATAACTAGGTTAATCTGTTTGTGTCTAAGGGGTCTAAAAATGTACAGGCACTATTCATGGTCATTTCCCCATTAATGCCGTCAGCTAGGTGGTTGTAGTGCGTTTAATGCGGAAGGGATGACTGATTTGTCCTTCCTTTTTCTTCTCTTTCTTGTTCAGTGCCAAGTTACCCTTTTCCTCCCTCGGGTTGCAATGTGCTCCCTTCACCCCTAACTCTTGACTTTCTGAGGTTAGGTAGGAGTCCTTAATGCCCTTGTCAACTATAGTAGTTCAACCTCTTCTCAAGTTAGGTGAGTACTTTCCAAGGACATACCGCCAATATTTCTTGAGGTTTACCTCCTCGGAAATGCCCTTACCTATCTTATCAGCTGTTTTGGATCCTCATCCCCCCACAATTATTATCTTTGGTACCAGCAAAGCTATAAGTAAAGAGAATAAACACATTGATAAAAAAAAATTAAGGGGCGCAACCACCATTAGATCACCAATAAGGTTTTTTATTCCACTTTTATAAATTTCGACTCTTTAGTATTAAGGTCAAATTGGTTTTTATTTAGGAATTTGAATTAGTTTGTGGTCAACACAAAAGGGGCTATGTAAGCCTTCATTTGGGAAGACCAGACTCTTGAATCCTATTTTTTTTCCCCTAAAAATAATCATAGGGTATTAGATTATATAAATACACTCCAAGTTATCTTCAAAGTTTAAACCCATAATTTATATTTTGATCAACTTTACCACCCCCTTTGGGGAAGTAGCTACTTATGCACACAGATATTAGTATATGTGTTTGATTAAATGTTCAAGTTACAATCTGGTCAGGCAACATAATTATGCACACAGAGAATTAGTTTGGCTGTCTATTTGATTGCAAGACTTGTATGTTCTATGATATCTATTTTTGATGTCTTTGTTTTAGACTAGGTAGAGAAGTCTACAAACAAAGACTCACTGTTCTGCAATTTTTTTTTCCCTTTACAAGATATGGTTTTTTTACGATGGAATGCTTGAAATAAATAATGGAAGCTAGCAGGCTTTGATAGTTCTTCATGCATGAGAAGAGAAGAGGCCAATCCTTCACCCTCAAAGTGTTCGACAAAATACTTGAGCCAAACTGAAAAAAGGGGTTTAGGTTTGGAGGTGTGGCTTATAAAGATTTTTTTTTATTTTTTTATTTTTAGATGGCTTATAAAGATAGTGTTGACATTAAGCATCGTCCAAGTTTTATTATGTATCATCTTTAAAGGATGCCTTTTTTTTTTTTTTTGATACATGGCTTATAAAGATAATGTTGACATTAAGCATCGTCAAAGTTTTATTATGTATCATCTTTAAAGGATGTCAACAATATTGATTTTATGGGAAAAGTTACATAATATTGAGATATATATATTTTATATTACGAACAATCTACTAAAAATGGTTTTAAAATATTTAAACCTTTCTATTTTTTGTATCATTGATATGTTTCACAGCTACCACATATACATGTGGTAACTTAAGTCTTAATATTCTTAAGTTGTTTCGGCAAAAAAAAAAAAAAAAAAAAGGTTGTCACAAAAGAGGAGTCCATGTACAGTTTTTTGCAAAATGAAATATCTATTCTGTAAGGCCACTAAACTTGATAATTTACAAATGGTGGAACCACTGACAACAATATTTGCATAATTGTATAGCTCCATCTAAAGCAATCAAGCATACTTTTAGCCTTCAAAGAACACATATCTACGAGTGGTTAAATGTTCATCTTAGGTAGTTTTAACTTTTCATATAATTTACCTTCACATATTTATCTATTTTAATTTAGATTTTCTATAAAAAAAAAATAATAATTTAGATATTTATAAGTAAAAAATGAAATATTGATTCACGAAGAATCAAAAACAAAAAATATTATCTATACATATCCATCATGTGTGGTTGTAACGTTATATATAATTTTGCATTTATATATTCATCTACTTTACTTTAAATGTTTATAACTAAATAATGAAATCTATGAACAAGCTAATTAAAACAATCATATTTCTACTCTTCAAAAAGTCACCAAAATTTTTTTCAAAAAAGACCTTCTACATTTCCTTACAAAATCATTTCAAAAAAAAAAAAAAATTACTTTTGACATACCACTAACCTAACCACTTCATACTTTAAAAAAAATTAAGGCTCATTATTACTTCCATTAAGATATTAATTATGGGTATCTTAATTGATTGAGATCAGACTAAAGAAATGCCTTTTTATATTTCCTTGAAAATTTAGAAGAAAAATAAAATAAAAAATAAAAAACCTTTGACATAGCACTAACATAACTACATCTATAACTGATACTCATAAAAATTACAGTTAGCAAGAGAACGTATAGAGTAATAAAGAATAAACGAAAGAAGAAAAAAAGAACTGAAATCAAATGTCAATTAGTATCCGTTAAATGGAAAATATAGTCTTCTCCAGAAAAAATGGAAAACAAAGAAGTGGTCAAGAGGAGTAAAAAAATAAAATAAAAATGACCACAAAGAGGACATTAAAAACTTTACAGTGTGGTTTAAAGTTTGTGCTGTATATTCAAGAGTTAGGTCCTTTTGGATGGAAAATTATTAGATACTCTCAGAATATCATAAATTCGTACTCCTCTTATGAATTTAATTAAAGGGACCCACCATTCATATGAAAGAAAGGAGTACGCATTTATGGTATTCCGGGAGTACACAATAATTTCTCCTTTTGGATATACACCACTGTAAGTTTCTTTAAGACTTTCTCCCCTCTCCCCATATGTGTGTGCTAAAAATATTTAGTATTCTCAAAAAAAAAAAAAAAAAAAAAAAAAAAAACCCTTTATAGTGCAATAAAATCAACCATTACATTCACTTAATTAAATCAATTATCAACAATTAAACATCATAATACAAAATTTAAACTTAAAACTAATCAAACTTTAACTAGGAAAATTATGGGCCTGTTTGGTAAATGTGTTTAAACACATGTTTTTAATTTTTAAACAACATTACGCGTATTTTCACACTTTTTCACTCACACATATTTTTTTAAAAAACTAAAAACTGTTGTTTAAACACAAGTACCAAACGGACCCTATATTTCCGATCATAACTAAAAATGAGATGTTCTCCAATTAATAATAATAGAAATCATATAAGAAACAAAGTTGAAAATTTTTATAATCTCATTTTTTGACATTTCATTTAACCTTATATATATATAATCTTCATACACCATGACTTTTAAAAATCTAATGAATAATTCTACCTCTCATTTAATGTCTATGTTATGCAAATCATCAACTAGTAAATATATGATAATGGTAAGAAATTAGATCATGAAAATTATGATAAAACTAATTATTAAAAAAAAAAAAAACTATTTACAAAGTTTAGGGACCAAAATAGTAATTTATCTAAAAAATTATCACGCGCAATGTGTGGATCTACATCTAGTTAGACATAGTTTTGATGCAAAATATTGATTTTTGGATATTTTGTATGTCCATGGTGAACTGCACAATTTATGGATTTATTAGTGTTGATAATTTTTAAAAAATACTATAACTTGGCACCCAAGTAAAAAATCTTGGCTACACCCCTAAAAGAAAGGTTGATCCTTATCCATATTGACTATGTACTTCTTGTTGGCTTATTAAAAAATTAGTTTTTCCAAAAACCTATGATCTAACAGTGGAGTTAACATAAAGGTTAGGTTTTTGGGGAACTATTTTCCATTACAGTGTTGTTCATACAATAATTAGGCAATAAGCCTTGTTAGAAGGTCAGAAAATGAGATTATACAGGAAATACAAGTCCAAAAATCACATTGTGGATATTTGTGGAAATTAAGGTTCACAATGAGTAATATATCACCACACACAATAGATGGGATGTAGTGATAGGTTCATTTGATGACCATCTTTCACGAGACTGCATAGATATTTTTCATCAATATTAGAATAATCAAGAATTGATTTACTAACATATTTGGTTTCTTTGTCGGGTGACTTGTTGACCATTAAATTATTAATTCATTATGCAATATATTATGTAAGGCCAAAGATTCATGTCTGGGACATTTGCATGCGTGGAAGTCATGATTAAGTCAAATATCATGAGTTTGCACTCTTAATTACACGATTGACTTAGTGATAACATAGGCGTTAAGCCAAACCCCCAAAGATCAATGCTCGCCACACAAAAGTGAAAAGATGTAGTGTTGGGTTCATTTAGTGACCATCTTTCACGTAACCGTGTAGAGATTTTTCATCAATATCAAAATTATCAAGAATTTGACTTACTAACGTCTTTTTTTTTTCTTTTTTCTTTTTTTTTTTTGTTGGGTGACTTGTTGACCAGTAATCCATTATACAATATTTTCCACCGTGGGGCATAATTTTCATGTAAGGCCAGAAACTCATGTTGAGGACATTTGGTGAGAGTGTAATTAAGTGTGTGTGTGTGTGTATTTAGCAATTAGTTTATTTCTCAAATAAATAAAATAAAATAAAAATTGAATGTTGAAGGCAACGTGAACTTGAAAAAAGTATGAGACAAATTGTAGAAATACAATCTTCATCTTCTTCCATAACCCAAAGAAGACTTTTTTTTTTCTAAGTATAATTTTTTATGAGTTTAACTATCGTATATCCTTAGGACATATGTTAGTAAACCATTTTAGAAAATTTTTATGGGAAAGCTTTTTCCTAAAAAATTTCCTAAAATAGATGACTAATATGTGCCCTAAGAGCATACTTTAATCATGCCTTTAAAAAAAAAAAAAAAAAAAATTAGTTGGGCCCCTTGTCCTCCAAGATTATTAGCTCACTAAATTAGATAAATTTATAAATTGAAAACTAGTAAATCTATAAATTGAGATTACATAGATGATTGCACTATAATATATTTAAAAACAATGGTATTTTGTATTTTCTTTTTTCTTTTATTTTTTTGTCTTTATTAGTAGATGATTGCATCTAAATGTATTAAAAAACAATAATTTTGTGTATTTATCATAGTTTGTTAATACTATATAGATGCTTATTTAAAGTTTTTTTTTTCTTGTACTCCGGCTTCCTAGCTTGAAATCATGTTGTTAGGTTCTAAAGTTTAGGATTTTATGTATTTAGAACTTTAATTTGTATTGTTGGCAAACCATGATCAAAACAATGTGTTTAGAAGTGTTTAAAGCTAACTCAAAGTTGTGTGTCAATGTAAAGTTGGAATCGAGTTTAAAGCAAGAAGCACTGTGGCTTTCGGCCTGGCTCGATCGATCGAAGCTTAGGCTCGACCGATCGAAACTCGGGCAGATTGCTTTTCTGCAGATTTGTCCAACTCAGCCCTATTTGTTTTAAAACATTTTTTCCTAAGTATAAAAGACAAACCCTAGCCACGTTTTAGTGTTGCTCATATTTGCGGTTTGTGTAAATCTCTTGTGAGATCTAGAGGAGTTTTCCTTTACACAAACTTAGGGTTTTCAAGAAGAAGATATTTTCTACACCTTGATGATCAATTCAATTGCTGCCATTAAAGCTTAAAGAATATACAAGCGGGTGTGCTTGTAGCTGGTGGGAATCCTAGAAAGAAGGAGTCCGTAGATTCGGAGCTTGCACATGGTCGTGTCAGTAAGTTCTACTGGTTGGTAGCAATAAGAAGTCGAGCATGGGGGCTTATAAGTCTTATTGTATGAACTTCGATTCTTTCAAGATAGTGGATTCAAGTTTACCTTGAGGATAACTAGGTTAAATCCTCCTCAGGTTTTTACCGGTTTGGTTTCTTAGGTGATCATATCTTGTGTTATTTATTTTTCGCTGCTTTGCATGATTCGATCTTTTATATTGTGATAACATAGACTTGTTTAATTGGACTAAGTAACAACTTGACTAATTATCTAGGTTTAATCAATTGTTTAAGGGGTCTAAAAACTGTCACATGTGTCCATCTTGCACAAAAGCATATAGAGCTAGAAGGAGGTTCAAGGCTTCGTTGAGTAAGCAACTCAAGTCAACCTGCAAAAGCTAAAGCAATTATCAATATGCATGTACCAAAGATAGATAAAGAAATCATGGCTTTTTTTAGCAGACTACAAAACATCAGTTGGTGCATTGCCCAATTCACTACATGGAATTTTAATTTATAGTGATCATTAAATAATTATTATTATTATTCCGGCAAATGCATCGATAAAGTTTTTTTTTTTCTTTTAAATATATATATGCAAGATTCAATACGATGTGGACTAGTACAACTCCAGAGGACTAAATCACAAAAATCTCCACCACTCACATGGCTCATTGCCACAAAAAAAAAAAAAACGTACTTTGTATCTTGATTCTCGTTTCTCAACACTTTCATTGTGATAGATCCCTAGAAATGAAGCAAATTCTAACTTTTCTATTAGTCTATTTTAATAAATTTCTCCCGTGTTATTACATTTGGATCTAAAGTTTCCTACCATTTTTACTTTTATTTTTGGTTTAAATCTGTGCAATGTGTGAATTCATTTACATTTTAGTCAAAAGAGGGTTCACATAATAGAGAAAAGAGTGTGTATTTGATGTTAATGTTGAATGTTTATAAGGTGTTTGCTGTTAAAACTAAACCAAGACTTCACTTTGGAGTACAATATAATGTTAATGTAGTTTGGAGTACAATATAATGTTAATGTAGGATCTAGTGGTGGCTGTTTGGGGGGAAAATTATTGCGTAGTGTAGGACTATACTTCCTACCTCCCATAGAGAGGTGGGCCCCATGGTGGGTGGGACCCTCTCCTCTGTAAGAGAGAGGGAGCATGGTCTTGAGCAATGCAAAACAGCCTTCTTTGGAGAGCTTGGGATTACTCTAGGGTCTATAAATAGGATAACATAGTACATGAAATAAGGGAAATCAAATCATAATTCATAATTGTAGCAAAAAAATTAAAAAAAAAAAAAAATCATAATTAAGATTGCAATTAAACCCTTAAAAGTTAAAACCCTCAAAACAAATTCGAATCCCATAATATGGACCAGTGGAATCAATTGGCATTAACTTGGTGTCCGCACCACGGTACAAAATCCAATCCTTTGATTTAAAATATGTTGCATCTGAATGGTGCATTATTGTTTACATGATCTCAATGATACTAAAAACTACAAAAGCAGGTTTCCACCTCAACATAGCAAATAAGATAGTATCACATCTCACAGTAAACGTTCGTATATGTCCTCATTTGTTTAATAATATCTTTCCATCTTGTTCATTTCATAAAAGAATTAATTGCAGAAGGAAAGCAACCATAACCAATCCCTCAAAACAGTTGTTAATCCAAACTTTGTATATGAAGAAAACTCAAGCATACAGAACTACGTTTTGTTTTGTTTTTTTTTTTTTTTTTTTTTTTTTTTTTTTTTTGATAACAAGGGTATTCAGACATCTTTAAGTATTTGACTATTCCCTTGAGCATGTACAGTCCTCCCATCCCACACACACCGGGTAATTATAGGGAGGAATCGCTTTGAAGTGGCCCCAAGATGCTAGCAAAAGGATATCTTGAAGCCTTAAGAGCTACTAATTAAGCCAACCCCATAGCATAAAATAAACTTGAAAGAAAACTTGAGCATAAAGTAGTACATACCTATGTTACTCATGACTCTATGAACATGAAGAAAACTTAAGCATAAAGTAGTACAATCTTCATCTAGATGCCATAATTATGTAATTTACAAAGGTTGGTGATTGCAGCTTCAAAACAGTTAAATGAAAAATATGATTGCTAGCTAATAAACATGGAAAAAGTACACCAGGGTGAGAAGGTGTGGAATAAAATTATGGCTAATCAACATACACGAAGCTCCATCTCCTTTGGTCCTCTTCATACATTGGAGTATATCATGTGTCATCGCTTTAAGTTGCTCATTCTATAGTCTAACAGCGCTTCTTCATTATGAAGTACCCTAGTAGCCACCAAAACCCCAATGTTGGGCATTGATTACAGTTCCATCATACCTTGTTATCTTATATGTGTTCTGCACATCAACTCTTGGGTATCTAGGAATGTAATGTATAATACACTGGTATAGTATACTACAACAGGATAGAACGCCATGACAGCACTAACATTAGTTTCACTTTCACCATCTAAATATAATTCTTGGCTGGCGCCTGGCTTCCTTGTGTGGCATTTGAGATGTCTTGACATCAAGCTTGTAACAATGAGGTCCTACAGTCTTTCGGAGAGTTCAGCACGATTCAATGGCTTTGTTTCAGGTACAACTGTGCTGAACAATCATTAATAGTTAGTACTTAAAATGGGAGAACTAGAACACACATCACACACAATCTCTTATATAATCAGAACCGAACAGTGGACATTTTGAATCACTAATTGAAACTTCTTCTGTACCAAAACATAAGATGGGTACAAAAAACCCAAAACAAAGTGTTGTACATATAGTCCTTTCTCTTTTTTCTATTCACAAGTTGTTATCATAAAAATTAAAATGCCATAAATTGCATTCTAACTTCATGTGTTTTCTATGTTTAATTAGGCCAAAAAATGGCATTGCTTAGCTATGTTAATAGTGACATAAGTAAAAACAATCCATTGTTGATAATTTGATGAAAAAGTAACCATAAAAAAAAAAAAAAAAAAAAAAAAAATTATAATAATAATAAAAAGAACATGTCAAATACAAGGAAGAGCAGTTCAAGTATTATTGAAGACAGCAAGGTCAACAAGAAAAATCAAATGAAAGCGTTAGATGACGGAAATGTCAAGAGAGCCTCTGCACCACAGGATGCAGAAGAGAGCGCAATACATGGTCATGTATATTGAACCAAGTGCAGAAGACAAGACACAGAAACGCTACTACCAAAGGATATCAATGGCATTTCACAATTGTAGGAAAAGCAAGCAGCTCAGCAGAAGACAACAACACAGATTTCTTGATTTTGATGTTTTCCTGTAATATGAAATTTATCCAAACTCAACATGTACCTATAAGCTAGGACAATAAACAAAACTCATAGTCTTGCAGAAAATCTGGTGCAAAAACACTTCTAATTTGATTCCAACTAGAGCTATTATCATTACAAAAATATAAAATCAAAAGTTCATCTAAGAATATTATTTTAGAAGAAAAAAAGTTAAAAAGTGTAGAACTACCTATGAATCACATCACAAACACAAACTGGATTTCAAGAAAGACCTTGTAGAAGCTAGAGATAATGGAAATAGCATTAGATACCCCAACAAACTCCCAGTAGGCATTCTGGACAGTAATTAAATACTCCTTGAATATGCCTTCCATAAAATCAATTTAAGTATCCCCAAGAAATCTTCCCTTCCCCCACCCCTGTAGGCCACCATCCCATTTCCCACATTTTGCTACCCAATTGTAGATTTCTTTTGCCGACACTTCAGTTCAAAAGTGATTGGATGTTAACATTAACTCTACTTGAATAAATTTAAACTATTTAAATAACTAAATTTGTTCAAGGAAACTAGTAAAGAAGCTAAGGTAATCAACAGAACAAATCAAAAGATCTCTCCCTCTAATCAAGATAATCCCACTACTTCAAACATAGAAAGAATGGGTCACAAGAAAATTCTAAGATCCTAAACATCTCAAGACGCATTCACACAACTTCAAGCTCATAATGCAACATTGGAAAAAGTTTCCGGATTGCAAATAGAACCTTACCAGGACGGTCAGTAGGTTGGTCATTCCTGCGAACAGCAAAACCAAGGCCACTCTAATGAGGAGCAACTATTGGTTGTTGAGGCAATTCATGTGCATCACCTATCCTTTTAGTATCAGGAATAAGAATTTCATCCATAGTCATGGAGAAAATTTTAATTTGAGCATGGACATTTTCTTCGAGTTGGCTCTGTTGATCAGCAATAGAGGCTTTACTAGCCATTCTATGATCTCCTCTGCATCTGCCTCATCAGCATTCCTTCCCAAACAGGTGTAGCTGGATGTTCAAGTTTGTCATAAGAAAAAATTTGGGATTAGAGGACACCCAATGAAGCCGTACACTGAGCAACAAAGGTAGCATAAATTCACATCAAGCCAAGTGGCAAAGTAGGGAACAAACAAAAGTTGTATTATTTGCGTGGTGATAAAATCAAATGATAGTAGAAGCTCAAAACTTAACATAATTTTAATGTTTGCCTGACTACCATCCAAGTTTTAGCTTCTTTGATCTTGTGCATCTACACAAAATGTAAGACATGATTTAAAAGTTCACTCTTGGCATTATCTATTAACTAGTTAAAAGAAATTTAGCTTTGTTAAAGTACTTGACGTAGATACACAAGATCAAAGAATCTAAAACTTTGGATGGAAGTCAGGCAATAATTAAAATCAAGTTATGTCAAGTTTTGAACTTCTACTATTATTTGAGTTGTATCACCATACAAATAATACAACTTTTGGGTTGATTTTAAGAAGCTTGAAAACCAAAAATAGGTTCAATATATGAATCAATTAGTGGTGATTTCAACCTAAAATACCTAATTATTATAGTACTGCACTCACTTCTAACTTCAAAAACCATTAACATAGGAACTAAAAAATAGAAGGTGCCTCTATGAATGTTATACACTAAGGTTTTGTTTGTTTTGGCTTAAAACATCAGCTTAAGGTTTTGTTTGTTTTGGCTTAAAAACATCAGCTTCTTTTCACCATCATCTTATGTAAATCTTTTTAATGCCTAACTTTTTCTAAGAATAGTTGTACTGCTATACAACTTATTTTTTAACAAAGAAAGACAATCAAAATAAGCTCATTCAAACAGACTCATGAAAATTTATTCAATTTTTACTTTGTAAACATAATCTATTATAAAACAAAGGCCTTAACAACTAGTTTATTCACTTATTACAAAAGGAGCTTAGAATTTGATTATTAAAAATAGGTTATCCTCAAAGTTACACCAGGCTAGAAGGCTATGACAGTACCAACATCAGCTTCATTGTTTAAACATTTACCTTAGCTGGCTTCCTTGTGAAGTATTTCACCATCAAGCTTGTAAACAATGAGGCCCTTCAGTCTTTCAGAGAGTTCAGCACAATTCAATAATGTGCAGAAAAATCATTAGTAATTGGTACTTTAATGGGAGAACTAGAACACACATGACACACCCACAAGCTCTTAAGTAATCAGAACCAAATGTGGAAATTTTGTAATAATTAATTGAGACTTCTTCTGTACCTAAACAGAAGATAGGTACTAAAAACCCAAATAATACAGTTATGGTAAAAAAAAAAAAAAAAGTGTTGTACATATAAACCTTCCTCTTTTATTCTCTTCACAAATTCATAAGTTTTAATATAAAAATTAAAATGCCATAAATTACATTCTAACTTCATGTGTTTTCTACATGTAGGCCAACAAAGGCATTGCTTAGCTATGTTAATAGTGGCATAAGTAAAAACAACTTATTAAATACAAGGAGGAGCAGTTGATAATTATTGAAGACAGCAAGGTCAACAAGAAAAATCAAATGAAAATGTCAAATGATGGAAATGTTGAGAGCCTCTGCACCACAAGATGCAGAAGAGAGGGGCAATACATGATCGTGTATATCAAACTAAGTGTGGCAAACAACACAAAGCAATCTTGCCACCAAAGGAAACCTAAGGAATTTCACAATTGTTGGACAAGCAACTCAGCAAAAGACAACAATACAGATTTCTCGATTTTGATGTTTTCCTGTAATACGAAATTTATCCAAGCTCAAGAAGTACATATACTCCACTACATTAAGCAAAAACTAATAGTCTTGCAATCAAATCCTGGTTTAGAAACATTCTAATTTGACTCCAGTATAGAGGCCATGATATGGGGTACTGCTTATATGCGCAATTGTAATGAATTTTGTAACAATCAAACATATTTGACAGCAATGTATTACTGAACAGGCACCCAGTTGAAGCCCTCTCATCCAACCTCTGATGTGGCAAGGGTTGATTTGATGCTTTTGGGAAATATATTCAGGAAAAATTTTGAAACATTAACCATATAATTAAAAGAACACCAATTAGTTCTTACCACATAAGGAGATTAAACTGGAGGGCATAAGTCCAACTTGGAGGACATCCTTGTACTTCTAAAGATATTGATCCACTTTTTTTCCCACATATCCATGTATTTGTAAGCCAGCAACATGCCAACACAACAACTTCCAATCAAGGCCCTGAAGAATATCAATCAAAACTGAGAACTTCACATAACCTTCATAATGAATTTGGTTTCCAAGGTTTCAACCCAAATAATGTCATGTTTTATGTTACAACCTGGTTGAATTCCTTGTTTATTAGCAATAAGAATGGCATTCAAAAAAGAATAAATACTATTTTAGAGCTTTAACTTCAATGAAAGGAAGCCAAGAGATATTCTAGAAGGTATTAATAGCATCAAAGCTTGCAAGTAATCCTTTTGTTTTATTGGTAAGTTACACATATGGGTGGGTCATGAATTCTCAATCTCACTTGCCACCTTGTTCTTAAAAGGGGGGGAAATACTCATTCACAACATCGAAGTTTGCAAGACATCTAACAACAAAAAATATAAAATCAACGGTTCATCTAAGAATATTAATTTAGAAGTACAAAGGTTAAAAAGTATAGAACTGCCTATGAATCACATCACAAACACAAAAACATGATTTCAAGAAAGACCTTATAGAAGCTAGAGATAACAGATAGAGCATTAGATACACCAACAAACTCCCAATAGATATTCTGGAAACAGTAATTAAATACTCATTGAAGATGCCTTCCATAAAATCAAGTTAAGTATCCCCAAGGCATCTTCCCCTCCACTTCACTATCCAAATGTAGATTTCTTTTGTTGACACTTCAATTCAAAAGTGATTGGATGTTGACTTCAACTCTACTTGAATAACTTTAAATATTTTTAAATTACTAAATTCGTTTAAGGAAACAATTAAAGATTTGGAACATCTCAAGCTGCACTCACACAACTTCAAGCTCATAATGCAACACTAGAAAAGGTTTTTTTTTTTTACAAATAGAATCTTACTAGGACGATCTGTAGGTTCGCTATTCCTGCCAATATCAAAACCAATGCCACCCTGACATGGAGTAGCTATTTGTTGTGGAGGCAGTTCTTGGACCTGCTTTTAGTAAAAGGCAGAAGAATTTCATCTATACACATGAAAGTTCTGAGCATGAATGTTTTTCTTGGACCTACTTCTGTTGATCAACAAGAGAGGAAGAGAGGCTTTACAGGCCATTTCCTTGAACTCCTCTGCTTTTGCCTCATCAACATCCCTTCCCAAATGGTCAATGAGAAAATAAAATTGAGATTAAAGGACAAGCAATGAAGTAGTATACTAAATGACAAAGGTAGCATAAATTCACATAAAGCCAAGTGGTGAAGTAGAGAGAACAAACAAAATAATATCTACTCAAAATGCAATACCATGATTTAAAAGTTCAATTTTGGCTAAATCAACAAGTTAAAAGAAATTTTACTTTGTTACAATACTTTAAATAGATGCGCAACATCAAACAAGCAGAAACTTGAATAGAAGTGAGGCAAACATTAAGATCAAGTTATGTCACATCTACTATTATTTGACTTTTATAACCATGCAAGTAATGCAGCTTTTTCAGAATTTAAGATTTAAGAAGTTTTGAAACCAAAATAGGCACAAAATATATATTTAATACTATCCATGAACTTTATATGCTAAGGTTCTGTTTGTTTTAGATTAAAATGTCAATTTAATTTCACCACCAACTTATGTAAAGCTTTTTAGAACCTCACTTTTTTTAACTATAGTTGTATTTTTAAACAAAGTAAGATAGTCAAAATAAGGTCATCCATATGCAATCTCAATGATAATTTAACACTTCTTTTTAAGTAAATTTAAAATAAAAATAAAAATCTTTAACTAATGCATTCACTTATTACAAATAGATCTGACACAATATATGGCAATTGATAGGGTTGGACCTTAGCATCTAGTCCTTTTTTATCATTTATTATTATTTTTGGTACATCATGCATTCAGTAAGTTTTGAATCAAAACCTTACCCTCTATCTCGTTATTATGGATGAGGAAGTCATTTGAGGTAGATCTCACTGTTATGGTAAATTTGCTTTAATTAATTTGACCATAACATCAAACTCCATACAGTTACTACTTCAAACATAAGCATGCATATCAACGTAATTGGGCAAAAATTTCATTCAAGAGGTTAATAAAAACCAATCAAATGGTCTACACTACTAATATGGTCCATATCTTTGCACATTAATACAAACAATATCCTTAGTAAAATTGGCCAGTACCAATAGGCAATAGCCTCATACAGTTCATTTGCAGAGGTAACAAACGAAATAATTCAAACAACAAAGTCATAGTTACACTGACCTGGTATAAAGAAACAAATTATTTATGTCTACTTCAAATTGTAATTGTCTTGGATTGCAAGAGTTTTGACAGCCTGTGAATATTTTTGGCAAAAGAGCAAAAGGGTCATACAAAAAAAAAAAAAAAAAAAAAAAAAACATAGCATAAATGAAAGAAAGTTTTAATTTTTATGTCTAATATTGTTATCAAAACCCAACTCAATTCAATAGAAGTAATAGATTTGGCTCAATTGAGTAGAGTTTGTTGGTTCCAAAATGAGAAACCCATTTTTGAAATAGGGAACAGTATTATTAGTAAAACTGTTATGTCATAAACCAAGGCTAAAGTTATGTAATATTTGTGAAATAAAATCCAAATGACTATCACATTTAGCTATGAAATAAATTGTATATTCAAAGTAGCTGACTACAACATTAACATGAAAGAAACAATATTAAGGACATATAACTTGAAGCAATACCTTTTGGCTAGTTAACGATGCCTCACTTACTAAGGTAGACTCTTAACTTTTCCAGTAAATTCATCTTTGTCATTGTAGTCACATAAATCCAATCTTTTATTTCATCGGCAAATCTAAAATAAGCATGCCTCCAAGTCCTATTAAAGAAGAGAGCTCCACAAATTGCCCAAAAGCCAGTTGCGAATCCAACTCCCACACCAATGTAGAAGCTGGAGTTTTTAGAATCATCTTCAACACTGCCAATTGGTGATCTCTTCAAAGATTGTTCCTCAATTGTGCAGTTTTTCGGAAGAGGGTCACCGCATAACTGAGGATTTCCAATGTACCTAATGGCATCAAAAGATTGAAGCTGGGTGCTTGAAGGAATTCTACCTGAGAGGTTGTTGTATGACAAGTCCAAAAGACCAAGAAATGTCAAATTAGACATGCTTGGAGGAATTTTACCCGATAAATGATTTCGTGAAAGATCAACTGACTCTAACTCTTTCATACTCCCAATTTTTTCTGGTATCCTTCCCATCAAATGATTTCGAGACAAATTCAAAAAGCGTAGTTCAGAAAGATCTGAAATTTCAGCAGGGATTGATCCGGACAAGTTGTTACTTGAAAGGTCTATGAGCCTAACTAATATAAGGTTCTCTTCATATTCCATTTCTTTCTCTTTGGGAACCAACTGAACATGCTCAACATAGTATCCATACATATATGAATATATAAAAGACATAGAAGGAAATGAAATAATTTTGTAATCTGGTAATGCCATGGCGCTAATATTTTTCAAGCAATTTGGTATGGATCCTGATAGGCTATTATTGGCAAGATCCAATACTCTAAGAAAAGAAAGTTGGCATATTTGTTGAGGTATACAACCCTTGAATTCACTTGATCTTAGACGGAGAACTATAAGATTTGTCAATTCTCCAATCCATAGTGGTATGACGGACAAATGATTATCACCCATATTGATTAACCATAGATTTGAGCACTTTTTCAACGATGAAGGAATATATCCATAGATGCTATTGTTGTGTAAACGCAATGATTGGAGGTTAACTAAAGCACCCATGGAGTAGGGAATTCTACCTACTAGATTATTGCTCCCTAAGTTTAAATGGATCAAAGACTGCCAATACTTCCAACAATGAGAAAGTTCTCCTGATAAGAGATTGTTTGATGCATCTAAAACCTCTAATTTATTCTTTCTAATTTTCTTTTGGCATAAGAAAGTAGAAATGGGTCCATAGAATGAGTTGTTAGCTATATTGAGCAATTTGACAGTAGAACTCAGAAAAATGTCTGATACATCACATTCTATGTGGTTGTTAGACAGATTGATAACTATAATGTTTGAAGTCCAATTCCAGAACCAACCTGGAGCTTTGCCTGAAATTCCTGACGTGGACATTTCTAAAAATCTGAGGGATCTTTGTGATTGTAGCCATGGAGGAAAATTAGGACCTATCTTGATTGAGTTCATGGAGGCACGGTCAAGTTGGAAGGGGGGAACCCAATTGGAATTGACATTAAAGAACAAAGGTGCTTCAGACATATAGAGATTCGTTAATTTTGAGAGTTTTTGGAAATGACTTTCATCTACGGTACCTGTTAAAGAATTTTTCCCGACATACAACGTCTCTAACTTAGAGAGAAGCCCAAGACTCTTTGGAATGGTGCCATTCAGCTGATTTTGGTCGAGGTATAATGTTGTTATACGAGATAAATTCCCAACGGAAGAAGGTATAGGACCATTTAAGGAATTAAGTCCGAGATCAAGAAGTTCTAATTTCTCTAAATTGAAAATACTAGGAGGTATATTGCCTTTTAAAGAACTATTTGTCAGGTAAAGCTCTAAGAGGCTTGAACTAAGATTAGAGAACCAATTAGGTATCTCATGATTGAAATGATTTCCAGAAAGATCAAGGACTCGAAGAGACGTGAAATTGACAAATCCAAGAGATGGATTCAAGCTATCAAGATGACAATTGTGCAAGTATAGCTCTGAAAGAGATGGGAACTTACTCATTATTTGAGGCCAATCAACTTCTCTGTGAAGGTCAGCATCACTTAGGTCAAGGTGTTGAATGGTAGAGAAACCAGACATCCAACGAAGGTTATCTACATAGAGGTCAGAATTATTCCAAAGAGACAGATGGCGAAGGCTTGAAAGGTTCCCAAGCTCATGAGGAATGAGCCCACTGAAGTTAGCGCTTGTGAGGTCAAGAAGTGTGAGACTGTACATTGAACCAAGGAAAGTTGGGATCGGAGTACAATTAAAGTCATTGCCACTCAAATCCAAGTAATTCAAATGTTCTAATCGGAGCAACGAACCACTAATCTCACCGCCTAACTTCGAATTATTGAGGTGGAGCTCAGTGACTCGGCCAATTTTCTTGTCGCAGAAAACTCCGTCCCAAATACAGCAATCTTTATGGTCAGACCAGGATGAGAGGACATGTCCATGATCAGTGAGACCACGTTTAAGGGTTAGAAGGGCTTGCTTGTCTTTTTCATTGCAAGAGACATTTGAGATTGACTCTGCTTTGAAGAAGAAGAAGCTTAAACTGAAGGTAGTGGGAAGGAACCATACTAAGAAAAGCACATGAAGAGTTGCAAAAGAGGCAGTCATTGTAACGAAGGAAGAGAAGTTTGAAGGAAGAGAAGCTGAAGTGTGAGTATATTGTAATTAACTAATCATAATATATATTGTGATTCTTCAAACCCTATCTCATTTTTCTTATTATTATATTATTTTAATCGAGACCATGACTTGTTGACCAGTGCTTAGTATTATTTTAAGCCAAACCTACAAAGATCAACACTAACCACTCAGGTGATGAGATGTAGAGTCCGTGGGAAGAGATTTATTTAATTTTGGTTGCTTTTTTTTTTCTTTTTTTACTATTTATAGGTCTCATTGTCCCATTAGTACAATTTATAGGTCCAATTGTACTATTCAACTAATTTTTAACTTTTTTTTCCTACACTCTCAACAAAAAATTTTCAATTTCAACTAAATGAACTATTCCTAAACAGACCCGTAGTGTTAAGTTTATTTTAGAACCGTCTTTCACGTAAGAATGTAGAGACTTTCCATCAATATCATAATCATCAAGAATTTGAATTACTAAATTTTTGTTTTTATTGGGTGACTTGTTGACTATTAATCTATTATGCAATATTTTTCACCGTGTGACATAATTTTCATGTAGGGCCAGAAATTCATGTTGAGGAAAGTGTTTTTGGAACTTAAGGCTCATTATTGAGTACAAACGGACCCGTTGTGTTAGGTTCATTTTAGAACCATCTTTCTCGTAACAATGTAGATATTTTCCATCAATATCATACTCATCAAGATTTTGAATTATTGAATTTGTTTTTATTGGGTGACTTGTTGACCATTAATCTATTATGCAATATTTTCCATCATATGACATAATTTTCAGGTAGGGCCAGAAATTCATGTTAAGGCTCATTATTAAGTACAAATGGACCCGTTGTGTTAGGTTCATTTCAAAATCATCTTTCACGTAATGATGTAGAGATTTTCCATCAATATTATAATCTTCAAGAATTTGAATTACTGAATTTTTATTTTTATTAGGTGACTTGTTGACCATTTGAAAGTTCAAAAACGTGTAAAAACACCTTTGAACGTTTAGACCCCCAAATAACAACTTAATCAATTCAAGCAATATGTCAAACAACTAGTGTGCGGAAACTTAACATATGCTATCAAACGAAATTGATTAAATACTATCTAAGCCATAACAAATTAATATCCACAGCAGATAAATAAAAAGGCAAAGATAGAGAGGAAGGAAGATGCAAACACAAAGACAACACGCGATGTGTTATCGAAGAGGAAACCGAAGTCCTCGGCGAAAAACCTCTCCGCCGCCCTCCAAGCGGTAATCAATCCACTAGAAAATATAGTTGGGATACAAGGACAGCAATAGACCCTCCAAGCCTAATCTACCCAGTGCACCTAAGCCCTCCAAGCTTCTTGCTCCAACGAGGTTGCGCCGAACCTTTGTCTTTTCTAGCTTCCCGGATTCCGCTACTAGACCGTAGCATCAACCAATGAAGATTGGTTCCTTCCTAACTGCTTCCCATAAATCCAAACAGCAGACTCACAAAGATGATGATGGTGAGAACCTGGTTTGGTATAATGCCTCTCAAGGTTTTAACAATGGAGAGGAAGAGAGTTGAGGAATTTGAAGAGATTCTAAGGTAGAGATTGTGGGTGAAACAATCTGGTTTTTCTTTAGGGTTTCTCTCTCAAAATTCTCTCTGGAAGCTCTCTTTCAATCGTGGGTAATAGGGGTATTTATACTAGAGTGGAGAGGAATGTGAAACGTCAGAATTCTACAAAACAGGGGTGGCTCGCGGCTTGACCTCGCGGCTTGACTAAGTCGCGAGATCCAGTCGCGAGATAACCGTATGGCCAGTTGTCCTGTTTTGTCCTGTAGTGCTCCAGCTAGCAGACTGTTCACCTTCCAGCATGCTTGGCACGTGAGGTTGCTTCTGGCGGCTTGAAGCCGCGAGTCACCCGCGAGACCCAGCCGCGAGACTCTGTTTTCTTGCACACTCTTGAGCAAACTTCACTCTATCTCACTCACTACCCTTACATCAAACCCACCTAAATACAGGGTTACTAAATGCTGAATTACAAGCAAATTTGGCACGGAATAAAGCCAATTAGATGGTTGAATAAATTCAACCTTACAATCTCCCCCTTTGGCTATTCCGTGACAAAACCCTAAAACAGACTCTAGACTTAACATGTGAGTTGGGAACAGTTGAACAAAACTCACTCACACCTAACTCTAGAAGCTGTGAAGCACTTGAATCATATGAACATAATACTCCTGAAACACAACAATACACCATGATCATTGTAAGCAGAAAATTATAAAATGCATATGAAACAGGCAATAAGTGATCAAGCAAAGATGGAGTTATGAAACAAACCATGGCTTGATCAACTAAGTGAACACCACAATGTAGTGATCACAGTGCTCATTCACACTTGGAATGAACACAAGGACATACAAGTTAACAAGCACAAGGCAAGACACTTGTATGCACAACACTCAACCAATGCATATCACACAAGGCATATGCATCTAGGAACAATCCTACAAGGGCACAAGAGTGACAGTACATAAACCAAAATGCATAACATTTAGATTAAAGTACTGATTTCCAACATAGCATAAAGGCTGCACTAGGCAAGGTACAAACCATAAAGCCTACAAACTATGCATAATACAAAAACCCTAAAAGCTTACATAAGCAAATGGGTACACACAAACATCCTGAAAAACAGTTTACAAAACATAATATCAACTTAAAGAGAAGAAGAATGTAAAGACACTCCCCCTTAGATAAAGACACAGACACTCCCCCTCTGATCATGCCTATTTCTCCCCCTTTTTGTCATGGAATAGGCTAGTCATTCTCTTCCAGCTTTCTCTGAATTTGATCCAATTGAGTCTGAAGAGAAGCAAACTTCATATCCCATCGAGTGCTTTGATGGTGTAGAGAAGCTGTGAGCCCAGACATCTTTGTATTCAGCTCGTGGACAGAGGATACAATACATTCAAGTTTCCCATCTAGGGAAAGAGTGCTAAACTGAGAGTCATTGTGAGATGCAGAAGTTTCTGGTTTGGCTCTCTTCCGACTATGTCCAATGCTTGCATTGAATGTACGCATGTTGATTGGACTTGGTTTGGGCATAGGGGATTCATCAGCCATTGGATATATTCCCTTGAGCTTCAAGATCCGGGAAATAAGACTGCAAAAAGGAACGCATATCCGAGATTCATGTCGAAGAACCGTTTTGCGCAGCACATGAAAGATATGAGCACAGATGTCGATTTCCACATCAGAGATCAGATCGTGAAGAAACAAAGCCCGCCCAAGGTTCATGTACCCAGTGCTTGACAAAGGATACAGATTGTGAAACATTACAATTGTGAGCACTCTCAGCTTTGGAGAGAGAGAGGAAACACTGATGGATTTGCCATTTGGCGAGAACTCCAAATCTTGACCAAGACTTTCTTTAAGAAGCTCCTCATCAGGACAGAGATCATCGTAAACCGGCGAATGTCGGAAAATGGGTCTGTTGATGTGAAGAATTTCTGCTAGATATGCCGGAGAGACAGAGAAGCTCTTTTTCCGAACCCAGCACTTCAGTTCATCTCCTTCCACAATTGCGTTGGCATAAAATTCTTTGACCAACTCTTCATATGCGTCATCCGGATCGGAGAGAAGGTAATTCCAATCCTTGTGAGCAAACCACTTCGAAATGTCAGTGTCATGAAGTGATGGCTGATCCACAGCTCTCTCTAGTAATGGTTTGGCATGAAGAAAGAAATTCTCATAAGACTGATAGGCTGCATATGATCTGAACTTGTCGGGATCGTATCTCTTTGATGAAGATCGAGTCCCTTTTGGTTGAGGAGAGAAGTCATCAACATCTATTACTGGTTCCTTCCCTTTGGAACCACCTCCTTTTACAGCAGCCGTTTTGACTGGTGACATGTCTAGTCTGCATTATGAATCAAGGGAAATGACAGAGCACAATCCAACAAACTTTAGTAGCAGTGGGTTAGTGGAAATATAGGGACAATGAAGAAACCCTAAGATCTGGATGAAAATGTTCAGAAAGTAACAATGAGGGACACAAATGCCTCAAATTGAACTACACAGAAGAGGGAGTCCACAAGGAACCACATAATCAGTTGAAAAAGGACCCACATTCAACAACACATCAACAGGATACCACACAGGGTCATAGTGAAAAAAAAGATATCAATCAGCAGAACAGGCAAAAATTAGCTAACCCTAGCTAAGCACAAGATGAATAACCAAAAACACCCAGAATAAACTAGCTCAAAAACAGAAACACAAGCTTCCAAAGGCTAGACAAGGACAAAAAGTAAAAGTGGAGCTCAGAAACCCATCACAGAATCACAAACAAATGAGAACAAACCAGAGGGAAAATCATAACAGCAAGTGAAAAGAGTTCAAGACAGAACAAACATACCTGTTAGTCGACGAATTTGAGCTGACAAGAGGCAAACAGTGGAGATCGAAAATGGAGGCACGGTGAGAAAGGGACAAGAACAAATGAGAAAGACAATGAACAGTCACAAAAAGATCGAGGGAAAAGAAAACATTTTAAAAACTGCCCCTGTAAGACAAAACACGCGATTTTCGCGACTGAGACGAGGCGCCAAAGAGTCGCCAGATCAAGCCGCCAAAACACCTTAGGACGAAAATATGGAAATTTTTCTAAGTGTTTTTCGCGACTGGAAGGTCTACCCGCGAGTAAGTCGCGAGCTGAGCCGCGAAAATCTCTGAGTGAACCCCGCGACTGGACCTTCCACTCGCGAACAAGTCGCCAAAAATGACCAGCGAAGATGCGACTGAGGCTCGCGACTAGACATACCCGCGACTAAGCCGCCAAAACAGGGCAAAACTGGATTTTTGAAACTTTCAGATTTTTTAAATCAAAATACTTTCCAAAATCACCTAAAACACTCAAAAATCTTTTTGTGCTTGAATTAACAAAGATTGAGCATGTGAAAACACATTTTATCAAGTACAATCACACAAATGAATAAGGCATTTATTGAACATAAACTTGTGTGTTGTGTGTGGATATCAACAATGAGATAGTCCTTCGTCTAATGTGAAGCTTCAATGATCAATTCAACCAAGGCATACACAATTAGCACTAGATCATGTGACCCATCTCAATTATAGAAATATGTATATATGACCTCCCACAGAAACTTGATAACATGATTTGGAGTTTTACATTTGACTCCACTTTCAATCAAAACAATTGATCTTTTTGATCTTTTTGAGACAATCACCTCTCATTGTGAGAGTGATATATGATATTTCACTTTAAGGAATAAGCCTTTGGCTTTTTGAATAAACATTTATTTCAATATGAGGTCGCTTACCCTTTTTCCTAGTCAAATACTAGAGTGTGCGACAGGCTTTTGCAGCTCAATATCTCTTTTCATTTGGAGATTTACATTTGGTGAGCTCTTTTTAGCAAAACAAAAATAAAGAGTGGGAAGATATATAGACACAAGTCTATGCAAGTCTCAAGATCAACAAAACCATTCACTAATCATTCATGACAAGTTTGAAGATCTATTTACAACAATCACAAAGATTTCAAGATTTCTCCCACAGTGATATAGGTGCATGAAAACAAGCAATGCTCGAAAATGCACAAAGCCATTAGCACAAAGGTACAAGGCAAAACAAGTTTTGAGACAAAAACTCAACAAAGTCAATCAAGCCTTTTGATTTTCAATTTTTATGTGCTTTTTGGATTTTTGACACAAAAGAAGAAAAATGTTTTAACAATCAAAGAAAGAACCAACAGAATTAACAGAAAAACAAACAAACAATAACCATGTTGCACAAAGGCTAACAAAGAAGTGTGTGCCACATCACAAGCAAATATATCAAATTATAAATATGTGAAGCACACAACACACAAGAGGATCAAGGAATTGTACCGACATCAATGGTCTTACGGAGTGATTCAAACCGTGGACCATCGAGAGGCTTGGTGAAGATATCCGCCTTTTGATTGTCGGTGTGTATGAACTCAAGACACACAACTTTTTCCTCTACCAAATCACGAATGAAATGATAGCGTATCTCTATGTGTTTAGACTTTGAATGCTGAACAGGATTCTTGGAAAGATTGATGGCACTGGTGTTGTCACAAAAGACACTCATCGTTTCTTGAGGAATTCCATAGTCATGAAGTAATTTTTTCATCCAAAGAAGCTGAGTGCAGCAACTTCCAGCAGCGATGTATTCTGCTTCTGCAGTAGATAGAGACACTGAATTCTGCTTCTTGCTCATCCACGAGACAAGGTTGTTACCAAGATAAAAACAGCCGCCTGAAGTGCTTTTCCGATCGTCCACACTGCCAGCCCAATCAGCATCTGAATACCCAGCAAGACAATCATTTGAGTCTTTTGAATACCACAGACCATAGTTTGCAGTACCATTCACATATCGAATGATTCTCTTAGCAGCAGTAAGATGAGATTCCTTCGGATTAGCTTGGTACCTGGCACATACGCCTACACTGAAGGCTATGTCTGGTCTACTGGCTGTAAGGTAGAGCAAACTTCCTATGATGCTCCTATACAATGTAGGACTTACTTCAACTCCCGACGAATCCACATTCAGTTTTGTGGAAGAGCTCATGGGGGTGGAGGCGTGCTTTTTGGAGTCTAGTCCAAACTTCTTGACAATGTTTCTGGCATACTTTTCTTGAGATACAAAAATACCCTCCTTCTGTTGTTTGACTTGAAGACCCAAGAAAAATGTGAGCTCCCCCACCATACTCATCTCAAACTCCTTCTTCATCTCTTCAGAAAATTCAGTAGCACGATCTTCGATAGTTGCCCCAAACACTATGTCGTCGACATAGACTTGTGCCACAAGGAGATAATCTTCATCATTTTTGACAAACAGAGTTCGATCTGCATACCCTCTCTTGAAACCTCTCTCTAGGAGATAATGTGTAAGACGATCGTACCAGGCTCTAGGTGCTTGTTTTAAGCCATAAAGGGCTTTCTTCAATCTTAGTACATGATCTGGAAAATGAGGATCTTCAAATCCTTTTGGTTGCTCAACAAATACTTCTTCATTTAGATATCCATTCAGGAACGCGCACTTTACATCCATTTGATAAAGTTTGAAATTCAAGGTGCACGCAATGGACATGAGGATGCGAATGGATTCGAGTCTTGCCACCGGAGCAAAAGATTCATCAAAATCCACTCCTTCAACTTGAGTGTATCCTTGGGCTACCAACCGAGATTTATTTCGAATTATTTCTCCATCTTCATCAGTTTTGTTTTTAAAAATCCATTTTGTGCCTATAACATGAACGTTCTCGGGCCGTGGAGCAAGTTCCCACACATCATTCCTCACAAACTGATTCAGCTCTTCATGCATTGACTCGACCCAATTCTCATCTTGAAGAGCCTCTTCCACCCTTTTTGGTTCAAATTGTGCAAGATAACAGTGATATGTCACATGATTGGCTAGCAGAACGTTTCCTTTCCTGAGGCGAAAACCGTCATCAAGAGATCCTATGATATTACTTTCCGGATGATTTTTGATAACTCTTGAAGATGGCCTTTTTGAAGTGGAAACTTCATCACTACGAGAGATAGGATGATGGACTTCCGGAGGAGTAAGAGGGCTTGATGTTCTAGACATCGATCTCGTTTCCATTCTTGGGTTGACGGGAGTCGATTCTACTTCTGGTATAGGTTCTTCACCTTCTATATCCAAAGCTTCTACCTCAACATCTGCCTCTTTGGTGCTTGGCCCTTCTACATCATCAATCATTTCCACCTTAGGTAAGGCATCATCAATCTTGACATTTATGGACTCCATCACAGTTTTTGTTCTCTTGTTAAACACTCTATACGCTCGACTTGTAGTAGAGTAACCAAGAAAAATACCCTCATCACTTCTCGCATCAAACTTCCCAAGATTCTCTCGATCATTTAGGATATAGCATTTACTTCCAAACACCCGAAAATACTTCACTTTTGGCTTCTTCCCATTCCATATCTCATAGGCAGTCTTCTTTGTACCAACTCGAAAGTAAATCCTATTGCCAATGTGACACGAGGTGTTGACAGCTTCTCCCCAGAAACTTTGAGGTATTTGCTTGTTGAGCATCATGACTCTTGCCATCTCTTGAATCACACGATTTTTTCTCTCTACCACTCCGTTTTGTTGTGGAGTTTTGGGAGCTGAAAATTCTCTCTTAATTCCATTCTTCTCACAAAAGGACTCGAATCTCGCATTCTCAAATTCCTTCCCATGATCACTTCTAACTTTGGCTATTGGAATCCCTTTTTCGTTTTGTAGTTTCTTGCACAGAATCACCAACCTTTCACAAGCCTCTGATTTTTCCCTAAGGAAATCAACCCAAGTGTATCTTGAGTAGTCGTCCACAACAACCATAATGTATCTCTTACCACCTAGACTTTCTGTTCTGGTAGGCCCCATAAGATCAACATGAAGTAACTCCAAGCACCGAGAGGTGGCTATCACATTCACCTTGTGATGACTTGCCTTAGTTTGCTTCCCCATTTGACAAGCACCACAAACGGTCTTATTCACTTTTCCAAACTTAGGAAGTCCCTCGACTGCTTCAAGTTTTGAAACTTTCGCTACTTGTTTGAAGTTGGCATGCCCAAATCTGTGATGCCACAACTCCAACGTATCCACACGAGCACTTCTACACGATATTGGTGCCGTG
Organism: Quercus alba; assembly: GCA_036321655.1. Lineage (NCBI taxonomy): Eukaryota > Viridiplantae > Streptophyta > Magnoliopsida > Fagales > Fagaceae > Quercus > Quercus alba. The sequence continues at coordinate 9,460,451 of CM070302.1, read as the reverse complement.
GGAACAATTCCATAACAGTTATCAGTAGTTCGATTTCCTTCCAAAACCTGAATCCCCTCTTCATTGATAATCAGACACCCCTTCTTAGAGAATTGTACCAGAAAATCATCATCACAAATTTGAGTGATGCTCAGCAAATTCGCCTTCAGCCCTTTTATGTACAACACATCTTTCAAAAGCGGCAAACCAGGTATCTCAATGGTTCCTTTGCCTAGGACTTGAGCATGGCTTCCATCACCAAAGGTCACATAGTCACCGATCTTTTCTTTGAGTGTCTTGAACAGAGACTTATCCCCTGTCATATGGCGAGAGCACCCACTGTCAAGATACCACAAACACGCATTAAACACCTTCAAAGAGGTATGCACAAATAGGTTCACATGTGATAGACATTCTTGACCTTCAAACACAACCTCATCATCAGTTTTTATGCTTCTTTCAGTTTGATTTTTCATTTTCAGATTCTCAATCATCTCACACAACATTCTATTCTTTCTTTTATATTTCTTAATCAATGATTTAGATTCAAATATGCTACTGTGTAAGACATAATTCTGATTTTCTAGATATTCCAGCATGTGAACAATAGCTCTAACATGTTTCTTAGTTTTTAACAATTCTACAAGCACATCAGTAAGACACCTGTCAGACATATGCAACGAGTCATTTTCACAAACACTTAAGCTACAATTCAGCATGGTATAAACCAAAACAAACAAACACAACACAGGGGTCAAGGATCACACTAAGGTAATAAAACCACACAAGTGTACCCGCTCTGATACCAAATGAAAGTTCAAAAACGTGTAAAAACACCTTTGAACGTTTAGACCCCCAAATAACAACTTAATCAATTCAAGCAATATGTCAAACAACTAGTGTGCGGAAACTTAACATATGCTATCAAACGAAATTGATTAAATACTATCTAAGCCATAACAAATTAATATCCACAGCAGATAAATAAAAAGGCAAAGATAGAGAGGAAGGAAGATGCAAACACAAAGACAACACGCGATGTGTTATCGAAGAGGAAACCGAAGTCCTCGGCGAAAAACCTCTCCGCCGCCCTCCAAGCGGTAATCAATCCACTAGAAAATATAGTTGGGATACAAGGACAGCAATAGACCCTCCAAGCCTAATCTACCCAGTGCACCTAAGCCCTCCAAGCTTCTTGCTCCAACGAGGTTGCGCCGAACCTTTGTCTTTTCTAGCTTCCCGGATTCCGCTACTAGACCGTAGCATCAACCAATGAAGATTGGTTCCTTCCTAACTGCTTCCCATAAATCCAAACAGCAGACTCACAAAGATGATGATGGTGAGAACCTGGTTTGGTATAATGCCTCTCAAGGTTTTAACAATGGAGAGGAAGAGAGTTGAGGAATTTGAAGAGATTCTAAGGTAGAGATTGTGGGTGAAACAATCTGGTTTTTCTTTAGGGTTTCTCTCTCAAAATTCTCTCTGGAAGCTCTCTTTCAATCGTGGGTAATAGGGGTATTTATACTAGAGTGGAGAGGAATGTGAAACGTCAGAATTCTACAAAACAGGGGTGGCTCGCGGCTTGACCTCGTGGCTTGACTAAGTCGCGAGATCCAGTCGCGAGATAACCGTATGGCCAGTTGTCCTGTTTTGTCCTGTAGTGCTCCAGCTAGCAGACTGTTCACCTTCCAGCATGCTTGGCACGTGAGGTTGCTTCTGGCGGCTTGAAGCCGCGAGTCACCCGCGAGACCCAGCCGCGAGACTCTGTTTTCTTGCACACTCTTGAGCAAACTTCACTCTATCTCACTCACTACCCTTACATCAAACCCACCTAAATACAGGGTTACTAAATGCTGAATTACAAGCAAATTTGGCACGGAATAAAGCCAATTAGATGGTTGAATAAATTCAACCTTACACCATTAATCTATTATGCAATATTTTCCACCATGTGACATAATTTTCATGTGAGACCAAAAATTCATGTTGAGAAAATTGTTTTTGGAACTTAAGGCTCATTGTTGAGTACAATCTCAAGTCGTGTATATTATTTTAAGCCAAAGATACAAAGATCAACGCTAACCACTCAAGTTATGAGATGTAGAGTCCGTGGGAAGAGATTTATTTCATTTGGTAGCTTCTTTTTTGTACTATTTATAGGTCTCATTTTTCTATTGGTTCTATTTAAAGGTCTCATTCTACTATTCAACTAGTTCTTAACTTTTTTTATTTCCTATACTTTCAACAAAAAGTTTTCAATTTTAACTAAATAAATTGTTTCCAAACAGACCCGTAATGTTAGGTTCATTTTAGAACTGTCTTTCACATAACAATGTAGAGACTTTCCATCAATATCATAATCATCAAGAATTTGAATTATTGAATTATTGTTTTTATTGGGTGACTTGTTGACTATTAATCTATTATGCAATATTTTCCACCGTGTGACATAATTTTCATGTGGGTCCAGAAATTCATGTTGAGGAAACTGTTTTTGGAACTTAAGGCTCATTATTGAGTACAAACGGACCCGTTGTGTTAGGTTCATTTCAGAACCATCTTTCACGTAACAATGTAGATATTTTCCATCAATATCATAATAATCAAGAATTTGAATTATTGAATTTTTGTTTTTATTGGGTGACTTGTTGACCATTAATCTATTATGCAATATTTTCCACCGTGTGACATAATTTTCATGTAGGGCCAGAAATTCATGTTGAGGAAATTGTTTTCGGAACTTAAGGCTCATTATTGAGTACAAATGGGCCCATTGTGTTAGGTTCATTTCAAAACCATCTTTCACGTAAGAATGTAGAGATTTTCCATCAATATTATAATCATCAAGAATTTGAATTATTGAATAATTGTTTTTATTAGGTGACTTGTTGACCATTAATCTATTATGCAATATTTTCCACCGTGTGACATAATTTTCATGTGGGACCAAAGATTCATGTTGAGAAAATTGTTTTTGGAACTTAAGGCTCATTGTTGAGTACAATCTCAAGTCGTGTATATTATTTTAAGCCAAAGCTACAAAGATCAATGCTAACCACTCAAGTTATGAGATATAGAGTCCGTGGGAAGAGATTTATTTAACTTGGTAGCTTCTTTTTTGTATTATTTATAGGTTTCATTGTCCTATTGGTTCTATTTAAAGGTCTCATTGTACTATTCATCTAGTTTTTAACTTTTTTTATTTCCTACACTTTCAATAAAAAGTTTTCAATTTTAACTAAATAAATTGTTCCCAAAGGAACCCGTAGTGTTAGGTTCATTTTAGAACTGTCTTTCACATAACAATGTAGAGACTTTCCATCAATATCATAATCATCAAGAATTTGAATTATTGAATTTTTGTTTTTATTGGGCAACGTGTTGACTATCAATCTATTATGCAAAATTTTCCACCGTGTGACATAATTTTCATGTGGGTCCAGAAATTCATGTTAAGGAAATTGTTTTTGGAACTTAAGGCTCATTATTGAGTACAAACGGACCCGTTGTGTTAGGTTCATTTCAGAACCATCTTTCACGTAACAATGTAGATATTTTCCATCAATATCATAATAATCAAGAATTTAAATTATTGAATTTTTCTTTTTATTGGGTGACTTGTTGACCATTAATCTATTATGCAATATGTTCCACCGTGTGACATAATTTTCATGTAGGGCCAGAAATTCATGTTAAGGAAATTGTTTTCGGAACTTAAGGCTCATTATTGAGTACAAATGGGCCCGTTGTGTTAGGTTCATTTCAAAACCATCTTTCACGTAACAATGTAGAGATTTTCCGTCAATATTATAATCATCAAGAATTTGAATTATTGAATTAGTGTTTTTATTAGGTGACTTGTTGACCATAAATCTATTATGCAATATTTTCCACCATGTGACATAATTTTCACGTGGGACCAAAGATTCATGTTGAGAAAATTGTTTTTGGAACTTAAGGCTCATTGTTGAGTACAATCTCAAGTCGTGTATATTATTTTAAGCCAAAGCTACAAAGATCAACGCTAACTACTCAAGTTATGAGATGTAGAGTCCATGGGAAGATATTTATTTAATTTGGTAGCTTCTTTTTTGTACTATTTATAGGTCTCATTGTCCTATTGGTTCTATTTAAAGGTCTCATTGTACTATTCAACTAGTTTTTAACTTTTTTATTTCCTATACTTTCAACAAAAAGTTTTCAATTTTAACTAAATAAATTGTTCCCAAATGGACCCGTAGTGTTAGGTTCATTTTAGAACCGTCTTTCACAGAACAATGTAGAGACTGTCCATCAATATCATAATCATCAAGAATTTGAATTATTGAATTTTTGTTTTTATTGGGTGACGTGTTGACTATTAATCTATTATGCAAAATTTTCCACCATGTGACATAATTTTCATGTGGGTCCAGATATTCATGTTGAGGAAATTGTTTTTGGAACTTAAGGCTCATTATTGAGTACAAACGGACCCATTGTGTTAGGTTCATTTCAGAACCATCTTTCACGTAACAATGTAGATATTTTCCATCAATATCATAATAATCAAGAATTTGAATTATTGAATTTTTGTTTTTATTGGGTGACTTGTTGACCATTAATCTATTATGCAATATTTTCCACCGTGTGACATAATTTTCATGTGGGACTAGAAATTCATGTTGAGAAAATTGTTTTTGGAACTTAAGGCTCATTGTTGAGTACAAATGGGCCCGTTGTGTTAGGTTCATTTCAAAACCATCTTTCACGTAACAATGTAGAGATTTTCCATCAATATTATAATCATCAAGAATTTGAATTATTGAATTTTTGTTTTTATTAGGTAACTTGTTGACCATTAATCTATTATGCAATATTTTCCACCGTGTGACATAATTTTCATGTGGGACTAGAAATTCATGTTGAGAAAATTGTTTTTGGAACTTAAGGCTCATTGTTGAGTACAATCTCAAGTCATATGTATGTGCTCTTAATGACATGATTAAATTAGTGATAATATATGCTTTTAGCCAAACCCCTAGAGATCAATGCTCAGCACACACAAGTGAAGAGATGTACTGTTAGGTTCATTTGACGATCATCTTTCATTTAACTGTGTAGAGATTTTTCATTAATATCAATATCATTAAGTATTTGTCTTATTGACATCTTTTGTTTTTTAAATGGGTGACTTGTTGACCATTAATCCATTATGCAATATTTTCCACCATGCAACGTAATTTCATGTAAGGCCAAAAATTCATGAACTTAAGCCTCATGATTGAGTAGAACATCATGTGAATGTGCTCTTAATGACATGATTAAATTAGTAATAATATTGGCTTTAAGCCAAACCCCCAAAGATCAATGCTCAACACACACAAGTGATGAGATGTGGTGTTAGGTTCATTTGACAACCATCTCTCACATAACCACGTAGAGATTTTTTATCAATATCAAAATTTGACTTATTGACATCTTTTGTTTTTTGGTTGTGTGACTTATTGACCATTAATTTTCATCTAAGACCATAAATTCATGTTGAGTACATTTGTTTGGAACCTAAGGTTCATGATGGAGTAAAATATCTTATGTCTGTGCTCTTAATGACATGATTAAATTAGAGATAAAATAGGCTTTAAGCAAAACCGCCAGAGATCAATGCTCACCACACACAGGTGATGAGATGTTGCATTAGGTTGATTTGACATCCATCTTTCAAGTAACCACGTAGAGATTATTCATCAATATCAGAATCATCTAGAATCTAGCTCTCTTTTTTTGACTTGTTAACCATTAATCCATAATGCAATATTTTTCACTGTTAGGGGCGACTCTACTTGTTAATCAGGGTGGTGACCACCTTGACTTAAATTCTATAAAAAATTAAATTTTAAATTAATATGTGTTGTTGACCACCCTAGAAAAAAATCTTGACCACTCCAAAAAAATCTTGAACACCCTAAATAAAAATTTGAGCCATTAAAAATAAAATTTTGGTCCAATGAAGATTGAACCAAAAAATTGTGAAAAGTGCTATGTTCACAATATTTTCACATATAAATCCTAAATGGCATAATGTTACCGGCTAATACTAGTGAACAAAAAGATAATTTCATTGGTAAGTTCATATTAAAACCAATAACAACTTACCAATTAGGGTTTGTTATGAAAGTATTATGAAAATGTTGTGGACATAGCACTTTTCAAAAAATTGCCCAAACACATACAAATTAGCCCAAAAGCCCAGATCAAATGTTTAATTGTGATTTTTAAATTTTGATTTCAAAAGGCATATTTTAAAATCATTAAATTTTTTTTCCTAAAAAACACACATTTTCAAATAGTTAGTCACTTAGTCCTTTTGTGCTTGCTTTCGTCTTTAGCTGAATTTGTTGAATTTATTTGATACATTTTCTACACAGGCATATGCACTAAAGTAATACTTGAATACTTTGTAGAACATGATTAATGTAACGGTTGAATGCCTAAGTTGAATATATTGAATGAACTTATAGTTTACTCCTTACTCTTTTGCTAGCACTATGAACAAATTTCTGATAAGGAAATCACTTGTATTGCAAGATTCATTTTCTAAGAAAATACGTATTGACTTGAATAATTTTCTTTTAGATCCTAGGATGTGGGAAAATGTTTCATCTTAATGATCAAGATGAAATAAGAAGGGCATATTTATAAAGAGGTTCTTGTCAACCTCTTGGCCATAATTAGTGGACATTGTGTTGATTTAATCCTAATTAGTTTAAAGAATACAAAAATTAGTTGGAACATATCATTAAAAAGGATGATGCATTTTGTTTCTATTTTAATTTACTTATTTTTGTAAGGTTTTAGTAATTGAATGGGAGATTAATAGTTTAATGATTGCTTGTTTGTGTACACTGACAAAGATAATGTAGCTAATAGCATTGATAATGAAGATATCATACAACGATTTCAAAATATGAAAACTCGTAAAAGAAAATTTTAAAACTTTATATATTTCTATGTTTTTTTTTTTTTTATTGTGTGTCGATATATTTAAGTTTCATTTTTATTAAATTTTGTTTAATTTAAGTTTTTTAACGATTCCTAAAAAAATTCTAAGGCCGCCGCTATCCACTATGCGGGATAATTTTCATGTAAGGTCAGAAATTCATGTTGAGGACATTTTTCTGGCACTCAAGGCTCACGATTGAGTGAAATTCCATGTGTATGTGCTCTTAATGACATAATTCCATTAGTGATAATATGGGCTTTGAGCCAAACTCCCAGAGCTCAATACAACCCCACTTCATTGGATGAAATAAAAATCCCAAGTTCCACTTCATTCTTTACTAATTTCAACCTCCCATGTGTCATTTCTTCCTAATAAAGTAATCAAAATTTATACCGGAAAGATGATAAGAGTTCAGTTGATTCACTTAAATCAATGTAGCTGCTGTTGTGTTGTTGTTCAAGTCATTGTTGTGCTGTCAATTAATGACTTGCACGTTCATTTCTTCCTCAAATTGGATTAATTTATCTTTTCAATGAGGCATAATTCTCTGGAAGAACTACTCAAAATTCATCTCTAATTTCTAAGAATTCACTAGTTCCTATCAAAAGAAATCATGGACATAATATAGTGTCATTGGTGAAATATGAAACACTCGTAGTGGAACAAAAGATATTTATCCATCTTCACGATTGTGTAGATTTTTATTCCACTTGTTTAAATTCAACATCTTTTCTTGTATATCGAGTTCACTTGTAAACTATAAATTGAAACATTAAGCTATAAAAGTAGTTATTACATCATTAGAAGACAGTTAAAAAAACATTATTGATCGAAATAGTTGTTAATACAAGTAGCAGGAACTCTATTATAATCATTTATGTACATTCATATAGGTAATGATAGGGTGGAATTCTTCTTTGAAACCCCAGCTGTCTCCTTTGGCCTAGAGCTAAGTAGGGGTACTTGTATTGTCCCACACAAGTTCGTCTCCATTAATTTGCCTCGAGTTCTTGATTTTGATGTAAGGAACAACTAAAGCATTTGAGATTTGTGAAAAATTCGAAGAGGCATGGAAGAGATTCACATCAACAATAGAATATCATGATTGAGTAGAACATCATGTGAACTTAAACCTCATGATTGAGTAGAATATCATGTGAATGTACTCTTAATGACATGATTAAATTAGTAATAATATTGGCTTTAAGCCCAACTCCCAAAGATCAATGCTCACCACACACAAGTGATGAGATGTAGAGTTAGGTTCATTTGACAACCGTCTCTCACATAACCGTGTAGAGATTTTTCATCAATATCAAAATCATCAAGAATTTGACTTATTGACATCTTTTGTTTTTTGGTTGGATGACTTGTTGACCATTAATTTTTATCTGAGACCATAAATTCATGTTGAGTAAATTTGTTTGGCATCTAAGGCTTATAATGGAGCAAAATATCATGTGTATGTGCTCTTAATGACATGATTAAATTAGTGATAATATAGGCTTTAAGCAAAACCTCTAGGGATCAATGCTCACCACACACAAGTGATGAGATGTTGCATTAGGTTCATTTGACAACCATCTTTCAAGTAACTGCGTAGAGATTATTCATCAACGTAAGAATCATCTAGAATTTGACTCTTCTTTTTTTGGGGACTTGTTGACCATTCATCCATTATGCAATATTTTCCACTGTCAAGGGTGATTATACTTGTTAATCAGGGTGGTCACATGGCCACCCTAACTTGAATTTGTTTTTTTATATATATATACCCCTAAAAAATAAATTTTAAATAAATATGTGTTGTTGTTGACCATCTTAGAAAAAATTCTAGACCACTCTAAAAAAAACTTGAACACCCTAAATGAAAATTTGAGCCCATTAAAAATAAAATTTGATCTCTTCAATTAGAATCAATAACAACTTACCATTTAGGACTTGTTATAAAAGTATTATGAAAATGTTGTGGATATAGCACTTCTCAAAAATTGCCCAAACAAATGCAAATTAATCCAAAAGCCCAAATCAAATGTATAATTGTGATTTTTTAAATTGTGTTTTCAAAAGGCATATTTTAAAATTTTTTTTTTTCCTAAAAAACACACATTTTCAAATAGTTAGTCTATTAGTGTTTGCTTTAGTCTTTAGTTGAATTTGTTGAATTTATTTGATACATTTTCTACACACTCATATGCACCAGAGTAATACCTGAATACTTTGTAAAACATAATTAATGTAACAGTTGAATACCTAAGTTGAATATATTGAATGAACTTATAGTTTACTCTTTGTTCTTTTGCTAGCACCACGAAAAAATTTCTTATAATGAAATCACTTGTATTGCAAGATTCATTTTCTAAGAAAATTCGTATTGACTTAAATAATCTTCTTTCTTGTCCTAAGCTATGGGAACTTGTTTCATTTTTTTATCTTAATGATCAAGAAGAAATAAGAAGAGCATATTTACAAAGTGGTTCTTATCAACCCCTTGGCCATAATTTCCCTTAAAAAAGAAATTAGTGGAGCATAGTGTCTGTTTAATCCTAATTAATTTAAAGAATACAAAAATTAGTTGAACATATCATAAAAAGGATGACGCATTTTGTTTATATTGTTACTTATTTTGGTCAAGTTTTAGTAATTGAATGGGAGATCAAAAGTTTAATGATTGCTTGGTTGTGTATATTGACAAAGATGATGTAGCTAATATCATTGATAATGAAGCTATCATACAACAATTTCAAAATATGAAAACTTGTAAAACAAAATTTTAAAACTTTATATATTTGCCTTTTTTTTTTTTTTTTGGTGATATAGATATATGCAAGTTTTATTTTTATTGAATTTTGTTAAATTTAAGATTTTTAATGACAATTTTGAAAAAATAAATAAATAAAAATTCCTGGATCCGCCACTGTCTACGGTGTGGCAAAATTTTCATGTAAGGCTAGAAATTCATGTTGAGGACATTTGTTTAGCACTTAAAGACTCATGATTGAGTAAAATCTCATGTGTATGTGCTCTTAATGACATGATTCCATTAGTAGTCCAGCAAGTAGGGTTCCCTCAAGTAACTTTATCTATTTGCGTAAACCTAGTTCACTGAGACAACCCATCTCATTTGAGGATTCGCCAGAATGGGAGGATACAGATGTTGATGTGAGGGTGGAGGAAGGAGGTGACCGTGACACTATTAATATTGTGATCACCCCAGCCTCCTCATCTCTCTCAAAGCTCAATGGTGAGTCCTTGCCATCTCCACCACTACTAGAGGGTGTAGTTGTAGCAAGGCAAATTACAAGGGCTTCAGTTGTTTGGAAAGACTTGACTGTCACAATAAAGGGTGGAAGGAAGTACTCTGACAAAGTTGTGAAGAGTTTGGATGGTCATGCATTGCCTGGAACTATGACAGTAATCATGGGTCCTGCTAGATTAGGGAAAAGTCCACTTTACAAAGGGCTATTGCAGGTATTTAAGCATGGTATCTGATAGGGAAAGAAATCGCGCAACATTGGGCCTGACGGATTCGAACTCATGGGCTGACATTAAGCAAGGGCCCAGGGCCTAGCATCACTTGAAATACTTGGTATACACGTTTGAAAATCTAAGGGAATCCTAGAGAAATCAGAATGCCCGCACAAGGATAATTCTAGAAGGTCCGCCTTAATGAAAAACCCACTCTACAAGGAAATGTTTGTCCATCACGTTTGGGATTGCTGAAAGTAGAGTCCCAGAAGGAAAAGACTTCTAGTCCAAGGAAGAGAAGCCGACTTTCTTCTACTATAAAAGCTTCAATACCCTCACGAATCAAGGTACGCATAATTTACCCTCTCTAGCACTCTCTAGCACTCTAGAGTTGAGAACAATTCTAACTTGACCGTCGGAGGGTATTTGGCCAACACCACACCAGTGCCCTTGGCGAGATCTCTTCTTTCTTCTTGCAGGTTGTTAGCTTGAGCGAGCGTGGATTGTGTAGCTCACTGGTGATTTTGTGGCATCATCAGTTGGCGCCGTCTGTGGGAAACGCGAAGAATTTAAGTCAGACTATCACCTCCCGACATAAGAGTCGCATGGTACTCACTCGCTCGATGGCTACCACTAACAATGCTCTAGAAGACGAGCCACTGAGATCTACTGCATTAGAAAGGCAGGTCCAGACTCTCATGACAGCAGTAGAACGACTCACAAAGCAGAACCATGATCTGGAGGAGCAGCTACGCCAAAGGGATGCAGGACCGAACCTCCAAGAGCAAAACCAGAAAGGTAACAGTGCCGAGCGAAGGGAGCAGGAGAAGCCGGAGGGCAGCAACGCCCCAAGCCAACCGGAGTGGCAAAACATGAGCCTTCTGTCTCTCATGGACTTTGCCCCGCCGCATATCATCGCAGAAATGCAGGCGATGAAGGAGCAGATGGAGGTCATGATGAACGCCCCCAAGGGACGAGTATCTTCTGATCTCGATGATTTAGTGAACAGAACCGACTCACCATTCACCGCGTTAGTCAACTCATTCCCCCTACCACCAAAGTTCCGAATGCCTCAGATCGAAAGTTACGACGGGGTCAAGGACCCCCTCGATCATCTAGAGACCTTCAAGACCCTGATGCACCTTCAGGGGGTACCAGACGAGATCATGTGTAGGGCGTTCCCAACCACGCTGAAGGGACCTGCGAGGGTTTGGTTCAGTAGGTTGACACCAAACTCCATCAATACTTTCAAGGAGTTAAGCGCCCAGTTCACCTCCCACTTCATAGGCGGACATCGATACAAAAGGTCCACCACGTGCTTGATGAGCATCAAGCAGCGAGAAGACGAGACGCTGCGAGCCTACATAACTTGTTTCAACAAAGAAGCCCTTTCGATTGACAAAGCCGACGATAAGATACTCGTGGCCGCGTTTACTAGCAGGCTACGGAAGGGTAAGTTCTTGTTTTCCTTGTACAAGAATGACCCAAAGACCATGACGGACGTTCTCTACAGGGCTACCAAGTACATGAATGCAGAAGACGCACTGCTGGACCACGAAGAAAAGCCCAAGAAAAGGGAGAGGCAGGAGGATATGCGACAAGATAGGGGGCGAAAGGTCGCTAGAACCGGGGATCAACGTGATGAAAAGCGCTCCAGACCCCCCACTGGAAGATTCACCAATTTCACCCCGTTAACAGCCCCGATCGACCAAGTATTGATGCAAATCAAGGATGAAGGAGCATTGACGTTCCCTAGAAAGTTGAAGGGAGACCCCAACAAAAGACCAAGAGACAAGTATTGTCGCTTTTACCGAGACCACGGGCACAACACGACCAACTGCTATGACCTGAAGTAGTAGATTGAGACCCTAATCAGGCAGGGAAAGCTACAGAGGTTCGTCAGCAGAGAAATAACTGATACACCAGAGGAACAGGCCCCACGACGGGAGAACGAGCGCCCCAGACCACCAATAAGGGACATTCGAATGATCGTAAGGGGCACAACTATAGCCGGATCTTCCAAAAAAGCCCGCAAAACCTACCTCAGGACGGTCCATAGCGTCCAACTCACAAGATCCGTACCAAAGATGCCGCGAATAGGTAACCTCGTCATAAACTTTTCAGAGGATGACACTCGGAGACTTCACCATCCTCATGACGACGTGCTAGTAGTCAGCCTGCAGGTTGGGGATTATAATATGCACCGAGTCCTCGTCGACAACGGCAGCTCAACAGACATCCTGTACTATCCAGCATTCCAGCAGATGAGGATTGACAGGGAGCGATTGTCCCCAACGAATGCCCCACTCGTGGGATTTGGGGGTACAAAGGTGTTCCCTTTGGGCGTAATAACGCTAGCTGTGACGGCGGGTGACTATCCTCAGCAGATCACTAAGGAGATAACGTTTCTCGTAGTCGACTGCTCATCCGCCTACAACGCCATCCTCGGTCGACCCGCTCTCAATTCCTGGAAGGCGGTAACTTCAACATACCACCTAATGATCAAATTCCCGACGAAATATGGGGTAGGAGAACTGCGGGGAAATCAAGTAACAGCACGAGAATAATATATTGCCATGTTAGAGATGGAGGATCAGCAGCAGACGATGTGTATCGGGAAGCAACGAGCGTTAGCAGAGCCAATTGAAGAGCTAGAAGAAGTAAGACTTGACGATACACGGCCTGAACGAATGACTAAAATTGGCACATTAGCCAGTTGGCCAGTACGCTAGACAATCACGACTTTCCTAAGAAATAACCAAGACATCTTCGCTTGGAATCACGAAGAGATGCCAGGAATCGACCCCTCGGTCATGGTTCACAGGTTGAATGTGTCGCCCTCCTTCCCTCCAGTCCGGCAGAAGAAACGAGTCTTCGCCTAGAAGCGGGACAAGGCCATAGCCGAGGAAGTTCGGAAGTTACTGGAGGCAGATTTTATCCGGGAAGTATACTATCCTGATTGGTTGGCGAACGTCATTATGGTTAAAAAGGCCAACAGAAATTGGAGGATATGCGTAGACTTCACAGACCTCAACAAGGCTTGCCCCAAAGACAGCTACTTGCTCCCACAGATAGATACCTTGGTGGATTCGACTGCAAGACACCAGCTCCTAAGTTTCATGGACGCTTTCTCTGGCTACAACCAAATCAGGATGGACGAATCTTATCAGGAGAAGACATCCTTCGTCACAAGCCAGAGATTATTCTGCTACGAGGTGATGCCTTTTGGACTCAAGAATGCTGGAGCAACGTACCAAAGGCTAATGAACAAGATGTTTGCACATCAGATCGGCAGGAACGTTCAAGTTTATGTTGACGACATGTTGGTTAAGAGCATGCGCGAAGAGGATCACCTAGACGACCTCAGAGAAACATTCGATACACTTCGATCGTTCAACATGAAGCTAAATCTGAACAAGTGTGCATTCGGAGTAACAGCGGGAAAATTCTTGGGTTTCATGGTATCCCAAAGAGGAATAGAGATCAACCCGGAGAAGGTGCGGGCCATAATGGAGTTGGAACCACCAAGGATGGTCAAGGAGGTCCAAAGTCTAAATGGAAAGATCGCAGCTCTAAACAGGTTCGTCTCAAGAGTGACGGACAGGTGTTTACCATTCTTCCGTACTCTGAGAAAGTCATTTGAGTGGATGGATGAATGCCAAACGGCCTTCAATGATTTAAAGAAGTATCTCTCGTCTCCACCGCTGCTCAGTCCGTCTGTACAAGACGAGGAACTCTACCTTTATTTGGCAGTATCGCATGCCGCAGTAAGTGCAGCTTTGGTAAGGGAGGAAGACGGGATACAGAAACCCGTCTACTTTACCAGCTGTGCACTTCGTGAAGCAGAAGAGAGGTACCCTCAGATGGAGAAGTTGGCTTTCACATTAGTAATAGCTGCGCGGAGACTTAAGCCATACTTTCAGGCGCATACAATCATTGTCTTAACGGACAAGCCACTAAGAAAGGCCATGAATAGCCCAGAAGCTGCAGGAAGAATGGCCTTGTGGGCAATAGACCTAAGCGAATTCGACATCAAGTACCGCCCGCGGATGGCCGTAAAAGGGCAGGCAGTGGCTGACTTCATCGCCGAGTTCACACTCGGGGAGGACTAGTTGGTGGAAGAGAAGGAACAGTGGAATATCTACACTGACGGATCCTCAAACAGACGAGCTGGAGGAGCCGGAGTAGTGATCTAAACTCCACAGGGGGACACGATACAATGCATGATCCGACTGGATTTTCCAACAACCAACAACGAGGCAGAGTATAAAGCCTTAGTCGTAGGGCTAGACCTTGCAAAGGCCGCGAAAGCAAAAAATATAATTGTCCACTGCGATTCACAAGTGGTAACGAGTCAGATCAACGGCGACTACGAGTGCAACAACGATAGAATGAAGAGATATTTGGAAGAAGTGAAGCACCAAATCAACAGCCTCGAAGTCGAATTCATTCAGATCCCAAGAGAAGAGAACGAATGGGCTGACCAACTAGCAAAAGCTGCATCAACCAAATCCATGCTGGTTCCCAAACAGGTATTATCATTCGTCCAAATATCCTCACTTATCGATCATAGAACAAATATGCAAGTGGTGAACTCTGAATATAACTGGACCACGCCATTGATCTCCTACCTAAAAGCCGGGGTGTTACCAGAGGAAAAGGGCGCCGCAAGGAAGCTGAAGGTCCAGGCATCACGGTTCGTGCTAATAAAGGACGTCCTATATAAAAGGGGTTTCTCTCGACCGTACCTGAGGTGTTTGTGCCAAGAAGAAGCAGATTATGTGATGAGAGAAGTACATGAGGGTATCTGCGGAAACCACTCGGGCGCACGATCACTGGTACACAAATTGATCCGAGCAGGATACTACTGGCCTACAATGATGAAGGATGCGCAAGCCTATGTCCAATCTTGCGACAAATGCCAGAGGTTCAGCAATTTCATCAGGCAGCCGTCCGAAGAGCTAACACCTATGACGGCACCCTAGCCGTTCACACAATGGGGACTTGATATTATGGGCCCATTCCCGACAGCTATCCGGTAGCTGAAATTCTTGGTCGTCAGCATAGACTACTTCACTAAGTGGGTCGAGACGGAAGCTTTAGCCACCATCACGGAGAAAAACATTTGGAGTTTTGTCTGGAGAAATATCGTATGCAGGTACGAGATACCCAGGGTACTGGTCTCTGACAACGGCAAGCAATTCGACAATAGCGCATTCAGAGACTTCTACTCGGAGCTAGGGATCAGGAATCACTACTCGTCACCCGCACATCCACAGGCGAACGAGTAAGTCGAGGTCACAAACCAGTCCCTGCTCAAAATAATCAAGACCCGTCTCGAGGGGGCAAAGGGCATCTGGCCGGACGAACTACCTAGCGTCCTATGGGCGTACAGGACCACAGCAAGAACTCCTACTAGAGAAACACCATTCCGACTTGCGTATGGAACCAAAGCTATCATTCCCGCAGAAGTAGGTCTTACAAGCTACCGGGTGGAGAGCTACGACGAAGATAAGAACAAAGAGGCTATGCGCCTCCAGCTCGATCTAGTAGATGAAGTCAGAGCGGCAGCAGAACAAAGGTTGGCGCGCTATCAGAATCTCATGGCGAAACACTACAACAACAAAGTGAAGCACAGGGACTTCCAGGTCAGGGACCTTGTACTACGAAAAGTATTGGGTGCCGCTAAAGATCCTTCACAAGGAAAACTCGGCCCCAACTGGGAAGGACCCTACAGGATCGCGTCATGGAAAAGGAAAGACACCTACAACCTTGAGACAATGGACGGACAAAAGCTACAGCACCCCTGGAACGCGGAGCATCTACGGAAATACTACCAGTAGAGATTGAATGTGAAAAACCAACAATCTCAGTTTATTTTATTTTTAGCTACAATTTACTAGTTTTTCTTTAACTTTGCTACAATCTTTTATGCCTTTTTAAGCCCAAGGGGGCAGGTACTTTTTCTACAAATGCATTTTCTTTAAAGAAGAATATTCAGACACGGGTTTTTGATTTTCCACATTGATGTTTATTATGGATGAAAAAGTTTACATGTCCACAAAGTGGATGAATCACCCAAATGGTGACAGTTTACAAAGTGGACAAATCACCCAAAGGGTGAGAAAGTCTACAAGTCCACAAAGTGGACGAATCGCCTAAAAGGTGAAAAAGTTTACATGTCCACAAAGTGGACGGATCACCCAAATGGTGACAGCCCACAAAGTGGACGAATCACCCAAAGGGTGAGAAAGTCTACAAGTTCACAAAGTGGACGGATCGAAAAGTTTACATGTCCACAAAGTGGACAGATCACCTAGAAAGGTGATAAAGTTTACAAGTCCGCAAAAGTGGACGTATCACAAAGTTTACAAGTCCACAAAGTGGACAGCTCACCCAAACGGTTTGCGGACGTATCACAAAGTTTACAAGTCCACAAAGTGGACGGATCTCCTAAAAAGTGAAAAAGTTTACAAGTTCACAAAGTGGACAGCTCACCCAAACGGTGACAAATTTTACATGTCCAAAAAGTGGACGGATCATCCAAAGGGTGATAAAGTTACATGTCCAAAAAGTGCACGGGTCATCCAAAGGGTAAAAATTAATCTTAGTGGACGAATCACCCAAAGTGGAAGACTGATTATACGTCACTCACAACAAAAAAAAAAAAAAAAAAAAAAAAAAAGAAAAAGAAAAGAAAAAAGAGACGGATTGAAGAATGCCCTTATGTACGGGGATAAATGCCCAACCATCAACAAAGTTATGCATAGACGGATATGCACTCAAGACCCTCCTTTAAAAAGACGGATGTTTATGCTTCATTCAAAAAAATGATAAAGGCTGATATAAAGCGGAAATAAAATTTAAAGTAAACAGTGACGGATAAAACCAACAGAATATAATTGTTTGATACACAAAAGGAGGGACGAACCGTCCTCAAATACCAAAAACTTTACAAAAACATTATCAATCTACATTTTTCAGGTCGGCGTCTGGGACATTCTTTGGTAGGACTGATTCCCCGTCACCCTGAACTGCTTCATCTCCAAAAAGGTCCTCCGTGTTTTCAGAAACGACGGGAAGAGCAGAAGTCTGGCCTTGATCGTCAACTTTGATCATTGACACATCCAGATCAGGATAGGCTTTCTTAATCTAACGGAGTGAGTCATCAAAGCCTTGGAGAAACGAGTCCGCCAGCTCGCCCAATAAGGAGTCAGAGTCACAATACTCTTGGACGGCTACTTCTTTAGCATGACGGACCCTTTCCTACAGTTCTTTGATTTCCTTTTCTTTCATCTCCAAGGCCGTCAACGCCTCATCCGTCTTCTGCTCCAACTCTTTCCTTGCTTGCTCTGAGAGGTCTAGCTTCTTCTCCATAGTAGACTTCCACTTGTGAAGTTGACCAAGCTCTTCCTCCATCTGCTCAGCCTTTGCAAGCACCCAGTCCAAAGTGGCCTCACGATTGAGACACCGGTCCATTAGGCCCTTCATCATGACCAAGGACTAAAAACAAAAAGAGAGCCCGTCTCATGATCTATGTGTTAAACAAAAACGAAAGACAAACCAAACTTGACGGGCGTAAAATACCTGAGCAACAGCGAAGAGGCTCATCTCTCCCATCGCCTCCGTCGAGTGATTTCCCAGATCCTCATAGTCTTCCATCGTGATAATAGATGAAAGCTTCTCCAATGCAAACTTAGAGTCGTCACGGAGGAGAGGAGGAGGCTTCTCTTGGTTTGTGGCCGGAGCCTTCATCAAACCCTTTCCTGTCCCATGTTTAGCTGGGGTGACGGTCTTTGCACCTTCGGCCATCAAACCCACAACGGGTTCGAGAGAGACCTTTTGTTGTTTCAACGGACGGTCAGATTTTGTTGATGGTTTCCTTTTCGACAATGGAGTCGTCCCCTTGGGAACCACCTCACCGGATTCTTTCTTCTTGACAGCTTGAGATTTGATCAGTGCCCTCCTCTTTGCGTCATCCGTCTCTGCAAAATATGACGGATGAAGTTATTTACATGCAGTTGAAATAAATTGATGAAGTGAAAATTGACGGGCTTACGTCTATGAACCCTCTCGTCGTATCTAATGGCCTCTTGAGTGGGCTCGGGACCGTCACAGTACCAGTGTATTGTTTTTGGGTTCACCAACTTGGCCCAAGTCCTTTCTTTCGGCTTGGTCTTTTGGAAAATCTTCTCAAGAAAACTGAATTCCTCAAGACTAACTTGTGGGCGCCGTCTACCTACAGAGAAAGAAGACGGTTAGAAAAAGAATTATAATGGACGGGTATGAAAAGGTTTACAAAAATTTGGATGGGTGCATACGTGATGAATGTATCACTCCCCAAGTTGTGTCAACGGGCATGTACTTCGTCTCCCCTGAACGGTTCATCCATTTGTCACCCTCTAGGAAGAAGTAACGACTCTTCCAGTCTCTATTTGAGTTGGGAGTCTCAAAGATAACCTTCAACAAAGGGCTTCTACTAGCAAAACTATACATCCCCCTTGATCTATCTATCTCATCTGGACAGTAGCAATGAAGGAATTCACGCACCGTCAACCTCCTAGCGCCGTCCGACATTGCACCATAGAGAATCTCCATTGCTATGAAGACCCTCCAGGAATTCGGAGATATCTGGGTGACGGACAGTCCCAAATAATGTAAGAGTTCTCTATGAAGTGTACTTAGCGGAAACCGAAGTCCTGCCTTCAACATCTACTCGTACACTCCGACACCTTCTACCCCTTCGTAGTAACACTTCTCCGACACATATGGTAGATGGATGGGAATGTTGTTTGGAATTTGGAAGTTGGCTCTAAAAGTGCTGAAATGTCTCTCCTTGATGATGGATCTGAATTTATGCACCGTCCACTCTGGTAGCATGATGAACTCCCTTAGTCCATCAGCACCAACGACGGATCCCAATGCTTGATCCCCGTCGTCATCAGAAGAACCTTCTTCTTCAACTATCTCCATATTCTCATTTGCTGAGGATGAAG
Organism: Quercus alba; assembly: GCA_036321655.1. Taxonomy (NCBI): domain Eukaryota; kingdom Viridiplantae; phylum Streptophyta; class Magnoliopsida; order Fagales; family Fagaceae; genus Quercus; species Quercus alba. Next base: position 9,441,026 of record CM070302.1, on the reverse strand, counting down.
AAGAGGCAGACGGACTCCTATCTTCGCCGGGACTCTCTTGGTCTTTATAACCGGACGGGTATACCTCCTCGTATTCCATCCCATCACGAACCACTGACTGGTTACTTGACGCACTAGACATTGCCTACAATTGACGATGAAACCTAAGACTGATGGGTCTAAAAGTATTGACGGGTGTGTAGGACTAACAAAAATGCAAACACACAATGTAACTTGAAAAAATGAAAATGAGTACTCACCACACTTAGTAAAGGGTAGTTGACGGTTGAGTAATCGACGAATACAGATTGTCGACGGAGTGCTCTGACAAGGTTGACGACTTCGCTCTGACAACGATTTATGGCTGAAAATAGTAGAAAAAAAGGGAGAGAGGTGCGTTATATATATGAGAGATGCACGGAAGACGAAGCGACGCTTCGATCCGATACACCATTCAATCCAAGAGTGACATGTGGCATGCCTCATAAATGTTGACAACCGGTCAGCACACATCCACAGATTATACCCTTTGTGGAACCGTCAACTTCATGAATCTTCAGCCGTCAACATGATCAATCTGGAAACGTCAACTTCGTAAATTTTCAACCGTCATCATGAACAATTCTTAATCGTCATCCCCAATTATATTTAACCGTCACCTAATGATCCGATCACTTAAAATCATGACGGACCATAGGGTGAAGGGGGCAACTGAAAGGGAAAGAAATCGCGCAACATTGAGCCTGACGGATTCGAACTCATGGGCTGACATTAAGCAAGGGCCCAGGGCCTAGCATCACTTGAAATACTTGGTATACACGTTTGAAAATCCGAGGGAATCTTAGAGAAATCAGAATGTCCGCACAAGGATAATTCTAGAAGGTCCGCCTTAATGAAAAACCCACTCTACAAGGAAATGTTTGTCCATCACGTTTGGGATTGCTGAAAGTAGAGTCCCATAAGGAAAAGACTTCTAGTCCAAGGAAGAGAAGCCGACTTTCTTCTACTATAAAAGCTTCAATACCCTCACCAATTAAGGTACGCATAATTTACCCTCTCTAGCACTCTAGAGTTGAGAACAATTCTAACTTGACCGTCGAAGGGTATTTGGCCGACACCACACCGGTGCCCTCGGCGAGATCTCTTCTTTCTTCTTGCAGATTGTTAGCTTGAGCGAGCATGGATCGTGTAGCTCACTGGTGATTTTGCGACATCATCAGTATCTATTGTCATTTCAATTGAAGCATTTGAATTATGTATTTTTCTTGGTCCTGTGGATGTTTAAAGCTTAAATGTTGTTCTCTCTTTAATCTAGTAAGATCCGAAGATTGCACCACTCAACCAAAATGTACAATGAAGTGTTTGTTAATGGGGCCAAATCGCACAAGCCTTATGGGTCTTATGTAAGCTCCAAGTAATTTCACTTCCTTTTAATTCTTCATTCTTCAATTGTGGTTTAAGTATTTCCTTAATTATGATCTTGCAATTGGTTCTCCATTTATCCTACTCATCTGCATTTTGCTTAAGGGGTCCTTTTTTGTTACTTTCCTTCCAAAATTCTAATGCAAGGCATATTGATCTAATATTTAATTATATAAGATTAAAATAAGCCCTGTTTTCGGAGTATTATGTCAATATTGGATTTTAGAGTAACTGACTCCAACTCAGATGAAGCAAGCTGCACAAATACTTGAAAATGATTGTATAATTTGGAGACTACAATTTATAGTAACTTACAAATGTGAGATAATATGGTGTTGTGACTTGTGAGTGAGACTGAGATTTTCATGTGCTTTGAAAACAGGTTTGTTGATATTTTTCTTTGGTTGGCAATTGTTTATATTAATGAATCTTTTTTTCCCCTAATTTTAGAAGATGCCCAATATCAATTGTAGCAATAGTCATTTACATTATTACTCAGCTTTCAAATGATAAGAAACCTCATAGAAGTTCATCATATCCTTAATTTTTAGCATGCCATTGTTTATTTGAATTTATTTTAAACTTATTTATATGATTTGGAACTTGCTGATATTTTCAGGTTGAGCTAGATGAGCCAAAGTTGTTGAATCATTTCAGTTATATAGATAAATAGTTAAGGCTTTATGCAAAGAGATGTGCTGTTATGAACATCTTCTTTTTCTAAGTGTTGATAGTTATACCATGTAAATGCAGATATTTCATTTACCACTTGAGTTGCAGAAGGGACAATAAGGAATTCCTACAAGTTAGAAGTTGCCTTGTTGAAAACTTAGGGATAAATGATCCAGACATGAAGACCCATTGCAAAGCTGCTTTTGATTGTCTCATTTTCAATTATTGCCATGATGGTATTCAAAAATAGATTTGAAGGAAATCCATTGTAGTGGATTTCCGTTGTAAATGAATTTTTTTCCTTCTTGTGATGAGCAAGTAGCAAAGTAAGTAGCAGTCAAGATACTTATAATGGATTTCTTTGTAGTCTGGCTTCTTCCTTTAGATGCTTTACAAGAAGAGACCTATTTGTTGTACATGAAAGTGGGTTATAAATTTTGGGGTCAAATGTCCATAATATCTAGATCGATTATGATTGTCCTCTCCATTGATAATGATTATGATGGAACAATAAAAATTGTTTTTAGTTATATGATAAATTCATATTTTGCAAGTCCATATTGTAATTAATAGCAAATTATTAGTTGTCTATGATGACAGATTTTTAGTCATCATCTTGTCAATTGGGTTATCAATGGCTTTTTCATTACCCCATGTATTTATTAAAAATGTTACTAAAATTATAATGCAAAAGGTTTAAGAAAAATAATAATTGGAAAAAATATTTTATGATCTTAAATCCAATTCTAAATCCAAATCCAAATTTAGGTATCCAAACAATGAAATTTCAAATAATGAATTTCAAATCTCGAGTTTTATAAAAAGACCCAAACAAGGAATTTAAAATCAATGGATTTCAAATCAAGGCATTTTAAATCCATTGATTTAAAATCCAAATTCAAATCCAAATGTTGCCACCCAAACACAAATTTAAGTTTTTTTGCGAGAATTTCAAACTAAAACTTAAAAAAATAAGTGTGTGTGTGTGTGTGTGTACTACATAATTTTTTTTATAGATAACTTATCATATTTTAAATTATAATAAGTATACAACAAAATACAACAACTTAATGACAGAAGAAAAATTTATAAGTTCCACCGAGACTTTTAGGGTGGCTGGGGGGAGCAAGTAGAGTGGTTATATAAAATTTTTATTGTCATTTTGGTCTTTCAAATAAAGGTTTTAGGGTTTTTTTTTTTTTTTTTTTTTTTTTTTTTTTTTTTCAATGGCATCACGATCATTTTTTAGGTGATAAGGGTATTTCTATCATTTTTAAAATTCCAGGGACATTTCAGTCATTTTTAGGTTCTAATGGTATTTTGATCATTTTTAGATTCTAAGGTTATTTCTATAATTTTATAGGATTTTGAGGGTATTTTGCTCATTTTATTAGGTTTTAAGTGCATTACAATCATTTTTTTAGGTCCTAAAGGTATTTCAGTCACTTTTTAGGTTACAAGTTCATTTTCGTCATTTTTTAGGTTTCAAGGTCATTTCAGTCATTTTTAGGGTCTAAGTGTATTTTGGTCATTTTTTAGGTTTTTAAGGTCATTTTGGTCATATTTAAGGTTCTATAGGTATTTCAATCAATTTTTAGATTTCAAGTGTATTACAATCAATTTTTAGGTTTTAAGAGTATTTCAGTCACTTTTTAGATTACAAAGTCATTTTTGCCATTTTTTTAGGTTTCAGGGTCATTTAGGTAATTTTTTAGGTTCTAAGGGTATTTTGGTCATTTTTTTGGTTTTAGGGCCATTTCAATCATTATTTAGGTTCTAAGTGTATTTCGGTCATTTTTAGGTTTTAAGGGTATCCCAGTATTTTTTGAAAGTTTTGGGGATATTTTGGTTACATGTGATGTTATTATTGTTCAATGTGACAATAGAAGTATCAAATGTGAAAAAAAAAATAAGGGAACCATTGAATGTGATAAAAGTATGGTCACATGTGATGTTGGTACTATCCAATGTAACGATGTAACTGTCAAATATAAGAAAAAAAAAATAAGAGAACCATCAAATGTGATAAAAGTACAGTCATATGTAATGTTGGTCTTACCTAATGTAAAAATAGAATCATCAAATGTGAGGAAAAAATAAGGGAACTATTGAATGTGATAAAAGTATGGTCACATGTGATTTTGATGCTGCCCAATGTGACAATAGAATCGTTAAATGTGAGAAAAAAAATAAGAGAACCATTGAATGTGTCAAAAGTAAGGTCATGTGTGATGTTGGTATTGCCCAATGTGACAATGGAACTATCAAATATGAAAAAAATAAAATAAAATAATGGTGCCATAGACTGTGACAAAAGTATGGTTAAATGTCATGTTGATACTACCCAATGTGACGATAAAAAATTCAAATGTGAGGAAAAAAATGAGAATACCACCGAATGTGACAAAAGTATGGTCAAATGTGGTATTGGTATTGCCTAATGTGATGATGAAATTGTCAAATGTGAGAAAAAAAATAATGGTATTATCAAATATGACAAAAGTATTGTCATAAGTGATGTTAATACTGTCCAATGTAACAATAGAATTGTCAAATGTGAAAAAAAATAGGGACTATTAAATTCGACAAAAGTACAATCAGATATGATGTTGGTATTATTTAATGTGACAATGAAACTATCAAATGTGATAAAAAAAGAAAAAAAGTAACAACCAAATGTGATAAAACAACAATTACATGTGATGTTAGAATTGCATAATGTAAGGATGGAACTGACAAATATGATAAAAAAATAAGATACAATCGAATGTAACAAAAGTACTATTAAATGTGACAAAAGAACAATCACATGTGACGTTAGAAATACACAATATGAGGATGAAGCTGTCAAATGTGAGAAAAAAAATAAAGGAACCATCGAATGTGACAAAAGTACAGTCACTTGTGATGTTGGTAGTGCACAATGTGAGGATAGAACCGTCAAATGTGAAAAAAAAAATAAAATAAAGGAACCACCAAATGTGACAAGAGTATTGTCATATGCGATGATGAAATTGCACAATATGAGGATGTAATTATCAAATGTGAGAAAAAAAAAAAAAGGGAACCATCAAATGTGACAAAAGAATTGTCACATGTGATATTGAAACTGCACAATGTGAGGATGAAATCGTCAAATGTGATGTTTTGGCAACAGAGTATAATAGATTACCAACTAGTGAGTATTGTACCCAAAAAAAAGGGTACCGTAGAATTACTCAAACCACAAAGGGGAGAAAGGAAATAAAGGAAACAATCAATGTAGTGACTAGTGAAACATACATAAATGTAGTTAGAAGATGAGCTAGATTGTAATTAAACCAACTTATTTCAACCATCGCACACCCTTGGTGTGATGGTCACTCCACAAGTATAAGTGCTTGTAGAGTGTGGGGGGCAAGGGCCGGAGTTCAAGTCTCCAGAAGGAAACTTCACACACACATATACTTAGATTAGACTAGAGTAGAATTCTATTTTGTAAAAAAAAAAAAAAAAAAAAAAAAAAAAAACCAACTTATTTCAAATGTGACACAAAGTTATTTATATATCCATAGAATTGGAACTTATGGCATTCTTTCTATTTTTTTTTTTTTTTTTAATACAAGATAGAATTTTTATTCTAACCTAATTTAAGTGTATATGTGTGTGAAGCTCCCTTCTGGAGACTTGAACCTCCCTCCTGGAGACTTGAACCTCCCTCCTGGAGACTTGAACCCTAGCTCTTACCCCCCACACACCACAACCACTTATACTTCTGAAGCGACCATTGCATCAAGAATGTGCGGTGGTATGGCATCCTTTCTATAAGAGTACTATTCTCTAGCAATTATTCAAGACATCAATAATTGTTAAAAACAAAATTTAATTTTTCTCAGTGTTATCTTTTTTTATTAATAATATAAATTTTAGATTTTTTAAAATAAATTAATTTTAGCTTATTTTGTAATATATTTAACATAAAAGTTTTTTTAAAAAGAAAAGTATTGATGATTACACTCTCCTCCCTTGAGGTTTGAAGGAATGACACTTAACTCCAAACTTGAATAGAAAAAACACTCCCTTCCACTAAATTTTGAAAAATTAACTTTCTAGTATAAGAATCTCATTACAAAAGTTTAACTATGGTTAATAAAAAAAATTGATAAATTTAGAATAAAAAAAAAAATTTTATCAAGTACCAAAATAGTTGGTATAGCAAATATCTCCATAAGCCGTTGAAAAAAGAAAAATATAATAAACAAAATTTTTTAAGACTTTCTCCCTTCTCCCTGTATGTGTGTTAAAATACTTAATATTCTTTAAAAAAAAAAAAAAAACAATGGGTTAATATCACATTGAAAAATAAGTGTGAGTTAAAGAGATTTAAAATCTGTGCTTGTATCTAATAGTTAAGCTCTTTTTTTTTTTTTTGAGAAACCAGACCAGAACATTTGGGAGTTTATTCATAAACTAAAAAGTTCAGTGAGCATTCCTTTCAACTAAAACGTCCCTTAAAACAAGAGGGATAAGATCAGGTGGAGAAACCTCCAACCAGACCTGAAGACCGGTCATTGTGCTTGCTTTTTTTGCAAGTGCATCAACAACTGAATTACAAGCTCGGGGAACATAATGAAAATCTACCAGTTAAAAACCTGAAGCTAGTGCACAAATGTCCTCAATAACATTTCCATAGCTGGTCTGATTGCCCTTGGCCGTGGTAATTGCATTGATGTCCTCAATAACAATTAAGCTCTTTTGGATATACACTACTATCAATTCTTTAATATATTCTGTGTGTGTTTAAAAATACAATTCAATTAAAAATTTAATACAATTAAATCTTTTGATAAACTTCAAATATTTTAATACAAAATTAATACACCTCAAAATTCATATTTAAAAATTTAATACAGATTAATTACTTTACCAGAAAAATAAAATAAAATAAAATAAAAACACCATCACCACCGCGAATAAAATAAAATAAAATATTAAAAAAAAAAATTAAAATAAAATACTCTCGTATAGTTCGTTACCAAACTACTCAAAAAGCTTGCGTTTCTGTAATCTGCAACATCTCTCTCTCTCTCTCTCTCTCTCTGTTCTGAATCTTTCATCAATGGCTTGCGTAAGTCTCTCTCTCTTTCTCTTACAATTGCACACAGCGAAATGTTTATTCAACTTTCAAATTCCGAATCCACAAAGTTATACAACTAGGACTATTGTTAATCTCTGTTTGTTTGGTTGCTGAGAAAATTTTATGAAAGTTGATTTTTATGGTTGTTCAGTATGATAGATCCGAAGAAATTAGGCAAATTCTAAATGCCCCTTTTTTGTGTTATTAGTTTTGGATCTAAAGTTTCGTACAATTTGTAATTTTTTGGTTTAGATCTGTGCAATGTGTGAATTTATTTACATTTTAGTGATCATAATGGAAAAAGAGTGTGTAGTTGATGTTGTTGTTGAATGTTTGTTTATAAGGTGTTTGTTGTTAATACTGAACCAAGACTTCACTTTGGAGATCAATGTAATGTTAATGTAGGATCTAGTGGTGCTGGTCTGGAGCGCTTGGGATTGGTTTTGGGTTTGATGGGTGCTTTATTTGGATGCAAAAGGGTGTGATCTGTGTGGCTTAGTGGTAATAATTACATGGTCATGGTGGGGGGTCGGGGGATCAGATTGGCTGTGTTATGCTTATTTGACTATGAAATTTTAGCCAGTTTTGGGGTTTTGCTCAATGTAGGATGTCGTGGCAGCTATTTGGAGAGTTTAGGATTGGTTTTGAAAATGCTGGGTGGTTGGTTGAGCTCTAAAATCTGTGATCTGTGTGATTAGTGGTAGTAAGTACATGGTGGGGATCAGATTGGCTGTGTTAGGCTTATTTAACTATGAAACGTTATCTAGTTTGGGGTTTTGAACTTTTGATCAATGTAGGACTTTGTGGCAGTTGGTAGGAGACTTTGGAATTGGTTTTGGACATGATGGGGGTTGTTTTAACTCTAAATTGTGTGATCTATGTTGAATAGTTGTAGTATTTAAATGATGGGAATCATATTGGCTGTGTTAAGTATTTTTGACAATGTTTGTGACGTAAGCTTACGGGGCTATGAAATGTTAGCCATTTTGGGCTTTGATTAATGTAGGATTTCCTGGAGTTCTTATTAGATTTTAGGTTTGGTTTTGCAAATGATGGGCTGTTGGTTTAAGTCCCAATGTGTGATCAATGTTCATTAGTAGTACTAATTAAATGGTGGTCCCAATGTGTGATCTATGTTCAATAGCAGTAGTTACTACATGGAGGAGGATCACATTGTCAGTGTTAGGTGTATTTGACTATGTTACCTAAAACTCAACCAAGAGATCAATTTATGTGGCCATGAAATGCTAGCCATTTTAGTATTTGATTAATGTAGGATCTTGTGAGACTTGTTAGGAGGATTTGGGATTGGTTTTGGAAATGATGGGGGGTTGATTTAGGTCCAAACTGTGCGATCTATGCTGATTAGTTGTAGAGTATTGGAATGGCTAGAATCACATTGGCTGCCTTAGGCGCAGTAATGCACAAAGAATTGCATGCAGCAATATGTGAATCCCCATTCCGCAGCTTGGTACAGTTATAGAACCTCTAGAATTTGAGGGAATTATGGAGGGTGACTTGGTTGAGTGAGATTATATGGTGTAAGCAATAGCATTGGGGTGCCTACATGGCCAGTTGTGTGGAACTTGACATAAATCAATAGAATGATAATGTTGGAAACAGAGCCAATGATACAGTAGTCTTAGTCACATATTTGTTCATGAAAGTGAAATGCTAGTGAGTTCTAGCTCAAAGAGAACTCCCCCTCACACAAGAATGGATGGAGGGTGAGTCTGTGGGTTCAAAAGCCATTAGATGTGTAACTTATCAATGGAAAAAAGTTGTAGGTTCGTCAGAGTGATTTTAAAGTATTGGTCATGCAGACTTTAGTCTTGGTCGTGCTAGTAACATGCAATAGATTTTTTTTTTTTTTGGTTGAAAAATTTAGATATCTCTATGGTTTGACGTAGCAAAAAAAAATATTGACCTAGCAAAAAAAAAAAAAAAGATATGTTCTGCATTTTTTAATTGTTACATTTTAAACGTGTCCATTGTAGAGTGGGCAATTTGCCTATGAAATATTTGGGGATGCCGTTGGGGACTTCTTTTAAGACAGCTTCGATTTGGAATGTTATTTTGGAGAAAATGGAGAAGAAGCTATTTGGGTGGAAGCGTCTCTATTTATCTAAGGGTGGTAAGCTCATGTTACTGAAGAGTACTCTCTCAAGCCTCCCAATGTACTTTTTATCTTTTTTTACTATTCCTAAATTTGTGGCTGCTAGATTGGAAAGTATTCAGAAGAACTTTCTTTGGGGGTCTTTTGAGGAGAGTTTCAAATATCCTTTGGCGGCTTGGGAAAATGTGTGTTTACCCATCGAGATGGGTGGTTTGGGGATAAGAATTGTGGTGTCTATTAGGGAAATGGTTGTGGAGATATGGTCATGAAGTTACCCATCTTTGGCGACGAGTAATCTCCACAAAATATGGTGAGGGTCAAGGGGGGTGGTGTACTAAAGTGTGCAGGAGGACTCATGGGTGTGGCCTATGGAGAAGCATTAATGGAGGGTGGGAGAGCTTCTCTAAGCATTTGTCTTTTGTAGTGGGTGAAGGCACTTCTATCCGCTTTTGGCATGATAGGTGGATTGGTGATAATACTCTAAAAGATCTCTATCTTGAGCTCTATGCGTGTTCAGCAGTCAAGGATGCTTGTATCTCTGAGGTTTTGTGGATTCCAGAAGGGGGTACTGTTAAAGTATGAGATTTAAGGTTTTATAGAGCTTTTGAAGATTGGGAGCTAGCTACGTCTTATTCCCTATTCCAACTTATCCAAACTCGTATTCCTCAGGGTGATAGGAGTGATACTCTTTGTTGGCGGTTAAAAGGTGATGGTAAGTTTGACACCCGGTCTTATTACCATGCGATTCGGGGTGCTTCGAATTCTTTGTTTCCTTGGAAGGGTGTTTGGAAACCAAAGATTCCTAGGCGAGTGGCGTTCTTTTTGTGGATTACTGCACATGGTCGGATCCTCACTTTGGATAATCTTATGCTTAGGGGTCGCCCGTTGGAATTTGGTTCCAAGGTGCTCAATGTGGATTGTGTGGTTGGAACGAAATCGTCATTCCTTTGAGGATAATGAGAAGACGTTGGATGAGTTAAAAGTTTTATGCCAACGTAGTCTTTTGGAGTGGTCTTATTGTTGGGGTTTTATTGATTGTTCTTCTCTCTTTGAGTTTATGTCTTCCCTTAGCTTAGTTTCTTGATTACTTGTTTTGCTGTGCTGTTTGTTCTTTTTTTTTTTTCTTGTTGTTCATCATCATGATCAACTTGTACTTTTTCTTTTTTTTTTTTTGTCATTAATAATAGTTTTCTGATTACCTATCAAAAAAAAAAGTAAAGGGATTTGTTACTCTATTAATCTAGTTATTTTTGTTTTAAATAGGAATCATGCCCTACGGTGAAGAACATTCTTCTTCTAGACTCTGAAGGGAAGCGTGTAGCAGTCAAGTATTACTCAGATGATTGGCCAACAAATAGTGCAAAGTTAGCTTTTGAAAAATCTGTATTTACCAAGACTCTGAAGTCCAATGCTCAGGTCGAAGGTATGCTGTGATAACTCAACTTTAAATAGTACAGTTGTTCTAGTCCAAATATTATCTGCCAATTAATTATATATATGGGTACGCAAACTTTCTCATCTATTTTTTTGCCTTCTTAGCTAGTTGTTTGCTATTCTATTGCATTGAAAACTATTTTCTTCTGCTAAATTAGAATGCAGTCTTAATATTTAAACAAAATCAGAAAGCTTCCCCTTGATGCCTGCCATTCTGAGTTTTTCTTTCTTTGACTAAAACATTTTGCTTATCAAAAAAAATAAAATCAGGAAGCTTCCTCTCATGTATTTCAGAAATAATGATGTGTTACATCAGTGGATAACTAGAACCTGTGTGCATGGCTTTCAATTCTATGCATGTAAATTCATGCGCACCATTCTATATTGATCGGGAAAAATGCCATACACCCCCTGAACTTTGAAGTAGTGGCCAAGACACCCCTTGAACATTTTTATTGGCCAATTTACTCCGTAAACTTTACATACCTGCCAAATCAGTATCTCCAGTTAGTATACTGTCAAAACTAACGGAATAGTCATGTGAGACACACATGAGCTTTAAAAATACAAACTCAAACCCCTTAATTTAAAACTCAATGGATTAATGGAAAGAACAAAGAAAAGAAGCAAGGTCAGACTGGATAGAGGATGGCTTCTCTAATATCTCTTCAAGGCTCAAGAAACTCCATTATCTCTTCCCACTTGAGACCTCAAATAGCACCACAACTTTCAACTCAGCTCTCTCAACCCCTCATCTTCCAAACCTCTATGCACCTATGCACTACCCAATACCCACGACTCAAAGGCCTATTGCCGCCACGGTAGCGGCGTCTCTCACTGCCAAAGCACCAACACAGTACAAATCCCACCCTGAACCTTCTTCAGTCACAAGAGTAACAGGAAGCAGAACGACTCCAATGTGCAAAAGATGAACAGTAATTAGCTTAACAATGAAAATGAGAGTGACCCATTATGCAGTGACCCACCAAATGTTGATTTGATGGGTTTGTGTGAGGAGGCAAGGTTGAACAAGTTGTGGAGTGGTTTTGCCTGTGTGTTGAGTGGTTGCGTTCAGTGTGGCTGGAGGAGTTGATTTTCCGCTTGGGCTGACAACTGGCCTGGGCGAAATTGTGGCCTATTTTCCTAGTTTTTTTTGTTGTTGTAATGTTTAGTTGCTGGTAGTTTGGTGTGGTTAAGGACTTCTCTGTTTTTTTTTGGTTGTTGTTGTTGTTGTTGTAATAGTCGATGTGTAGTCCAGTGTGTTGTAGTTAGTGTCTGGTTACTCTGGTTACTCTGATTTAAGTGTGCTGTTGTAAGCGTGAATTCTGATTTATCTTGTATGTTTTGTTCTATGAAGCACGGGTGCGTTTCGGGACTCGGGTGCGGGTGCGGGTGCGGGTGTGGGACTCGGCAATTTTTGAAAAAGTAGGGTGCGGGTGCAGTGGGACTCGGCGATTAAAAAATTATTAAAAATATTTTTATTTATATTTTCTATATATTTTTACTATTAAAATATTCTTAAAAAACACATTAATATACTTGATTCATAAAACAAAGAAAGAAGAAGGAAAAAAACACATCTAAGGTCAGAATTTCGGCTGCTCCGGCGAGTTTTAAGGCCAATTTCGGCCGTTTCCGGCCTGTTTTGGCCGTTTCCGGCCTGTTTCGGCCGTATCGGTCGCCGGCCGATACGACCCGATATGGCCGATACGGCCTGATTATGGCCGATACGGCCCGATTCGGCGCGAATCGAGCCGCGTCGGCGCGAATCCAGCCGATTCGGCTCGAATCCGAGAAAAAAAAAAAAAAAAAAAAAAAAAAAACTCAGACGCGGCCGGACTCGCGGTCAACCGCGTCGGACGCCGTGTCCCACATCGCGCCGCGTCGGACTAGGGTGCGCCACCCTCCCAGCCGCGTCCGTGCTTTCTAGGTTTTGTTTCATCAATAAAAGTTCCACTGTTATGAAAAAAAAAAAAAAAAATTGTGGAGTATATGGGTCAAGGTGTTTGTGCTGATTATGGTGTTTTCTGTGTGTTGTTGGATTTGTGTGGGGATTCGAAGCCCCTTCAAGTTGGTAAGAGTGTCAATGGGTTCTTGAAATGTTCTCTGTCTTTGCATCAATTCACCAGGTTTCAAATTAAGGGGTGAGTTTGTTTTTTAAAGCTCATGTGTGTCTCACATGACTATTCCGTTAGTCTTTTTAACAGTAGACTAACGGAGGTACTGATTTGGCAGGTATGTAAAGTTTATGGAGTAAATTGTCTAACAAAAAAGTTCAGGGGGTGTCTGAGTTGATCCCTCTAACAAGTTCAGTTCTTGATCGATGTGATCTATACTTCTTCAAACAAAACCTGTGTCACTTTTTAAGCACAAGATTTTGTATTAGTGCCTTGAATTTCAATATAGACTGTAGAATTTAAAACAATAGCATCATACAATTCAGTTAAGTTTGTGTGCTCTACAGACTACAGAGGACATAGCCATATGGTCAATCATGTATTATTTTTCTGAAACTGGGAAAATGGGTAATATGATTAATCTTTATACATAGATTTTCTCTGGAGACATTTGCAAGATGTCGGTGAATCACTTTCTTGTTAAATGACCTTGGCTAAATTACTGATTAGCAGTTTTCTATCCTTGAACATATCCAATTTCCAAGGGCATTGGAGTCTATTGCTTGCACTATATTCTGTATAGTTGTGTAATAACAAAAGTTAGCCTTAGTGTATTTTTTTTTAATGGTAAAAGTTAGCTTTAGTGTATTTCTTGCATTATTTTCTCTATGCTATTTGTGTGCTAACAACGGTTAGCCAAAACCATCAACCACCACTTTAAAAGTATGATAATACAGGTTTTGGTATTTTAGTTCATCTTCTTACTGGTGTCAAAAGGATTGGTAAAGCAATGATTACATATCTTCATATTTTAGCCCCATGGCTTGAAGCCACAAATGCATATTCTTGTGAACGTTAAGCTAAAAGTGACAAGCATGTGCTTTAGTTTAAATTGCCATACTCTATCGCATCTTTCATTTATATTCTACTTGACCAGCAAAATTTTTAGCTGGGACTCAACAAAAACACAAAATATTAGTATTGCCACAGGTGATAGGACCCTCTATGAAGGTTGATGAAGCCTGGTAAATATGGTACACTGCCTGAGACTTGAATTATTGATATATTGCTGTATTACTGTCTGCAGCTGAGATAGCTATGTTTGAGAACAACATTGTTATCTACAAGTTCGTCCAGGACCTGCACTTCTTTGTGACTGGAGGTGATGATGAAACCGAACTCATCTTAGCTGCAGTTCTTCAGGGATTCTTTGATGCAGTTGCCCTTCTCTTGAGGGATTATTTGTCATAATTAACCTTTGTTTCTTGATTTTTGATAAAGAGATTTATTAGTTTGTGCTTCTGTTTTATGCGTTCTTCTATTTCACTTGCTGTAGGAACACTGTCAATAAAAGGGAGGCACTCGAAAACTTGGATCTCGTTCTTTTATGCCTTGATGAGATTGTTTATGGAAGGTATGTAACATGCTTCTTAAATTCACATACCCTGCATATTTGCAATTTATCAAATATTTCCATGTTCCTTTTTCCACACTTCCAATAATGAATGTGGGATCAGTTTGATAGATCATAATGGATAAGAAGAACATAGAGGAAAAGAAATTTGTTCTACCATAGAGAATTATCAATCTTCCAATAATGAATCTTCACACTGTCAGTGGAATCCACTTCACCCACCACCATGCTTCCTTCTCTATTGGAGGATTTTTTTTTTCTTTTCCCATGAAGCATCAATAAGTGTTGTCAAGTTTACTGTAGTGCTTCTATGGTGAAGGAATGTGTTATTTATTAAGAACATATATCTATTTTTTGAAGATAATATGTTCTCTGTAAAAATTAAACAATTTCTATAATTATTTTTCATCTTTCTATCTCTACCAGTATATCATTCTATTATTTTGGATGTATTTGATTGATATTATTCTTTTATAAGGTGGTCCATATTCTTCGAAATTATCTTACAGTATGCTATTTTTTTTTTTTTGACAACTAAACTTTCGAAGTTTCAAATAAACTATTCAAATTCTTCATTCTCATAAAGGGGATTATTATGATAATCAAAACTCATAACAAACTTATACTAAATATGTATAATTTATTTTCTAAATTTTATTGTAGATAATTTGTTCTCTCTCAAAATTAAACAATTTCAAAAAGTAATTTTCATAACTCTATTTTACAAATATATAATTTTATCACTTTTGATGTTTTTGATTGATATTGTTATTTTTTGAAATGATTCATATTCTTCTAACTATTGTTATTATGTTTATATTTTCTTAATTTTTTTGGGTACAACTAAAATTTTTAAGTTTCAATTTATTATTCAAATTCTCATTCTCTTAAGGAGATTATTATGATAATCAAAACTTGTCATATAATTCACATAAAAAAAAAAAAAAAAAAAAACTTTTCATATAATTACAATTGATAGTACTCTCAACTCAAACTTGTATTTTCCCATTCTTAAGTAAGTACACTAAATTGGACTGAAGTGAACTGAAATAGACCAAATGGATCGAAGTAGACTGAAATGAACAGAATGGACCAAATTAAACTGAATAGATTGAACTAGACCGATTTGGACGAAATGGACCGAATGGATCGAATGGGACCAAAATGGAATGAATGGATCAAATTGGACTGAACTGATCAAAGTAAACCGAATTGGACTTGATATACCAAATTGGAAGTATTGGACTAAAGTAAACTGAAATGGACCGAATAGACTAAAATGGACCGCAGTAGACAGATTTGGACCAAACAGAACCGAATGGACTGAATTGGACAAAAATAGGGCAAAGTGAACTAAATAGACTGAATGGACCTAATTGGACCAAAGTAGACCGAACTGGACCAAATAGACCAAAGTGGACAGAATGTCAATCTGTAATTAACATGGTCAAGGTTGTATTTGGATATAAATTCAAATTCAAATTTAAAAAATGAGCACTCTAGCTTGGGTTTATTGGCTCGCTCTATGGACTAAACCTCACCAAAAAACTTATTTTTAGATAAGTGTTATATTTTTTATGAACTATGTTATTTTGATTTGGGTTGAAGAGTATGTACATCTTTTGGAGTTGAAGGGTCATGATACGATTATTAAATAGGTTGGGTTTGAATTGAGCTATTTGACCGAATAACCCTACCATGATACGACGTGCTAACTCGAATTAACACCCCATATGAAACAATGAAAGCATTAACATTCAAATTGGCCAAGTGTTTGTCATGTAAACGGACTAGGGGAGTTGCTCCTTGTATTGGATGTGTTCAAAAATAACCAGCACAATTTCAATTCCATGCACTTAAACAAGTCAGTCTATCACCTATGACCATGTCGGGATACTTTTCTATCAAAACTCCTTCCTTCGCCAAGATCCAGTCCTAAAATCCATCTATCACCCAGGCTTGCATATATGAGATTCCTAACCCAATGGTACATGTTTCAACTAGCGACTAGATTGTAAAAATAACATATCAATATGTGATATTTGCACTTGTCAAACATCATAAAATTCCATTGAAATTAGCAAAAATGCTTTGCAAAGCAAATCAGGTAAATTCACAAATCAAGCACAAGATACCTCCATGTTTTACAGGTATACCACAAGATAGAGAAATTGTTAGGTCCACTGGTAGATTGCTGATGTAGTCTTCCTTAACCTCCCAACCAATATATGTCATTATTTATGCAAATGTGACATCACCTGATAATTTTTATTTTTTATTCCTTATGCTGATTTGGAAGCTCACTCACACATTTATATAAATGACATTATCTCATTTGTTGAGAGAATCATGTCAGCAATTCTTCTGGAGGACCTAATAATTTTTTCATAAGATGGCGTGTATAATTTACTCTTCATAAACAAAAATGATCTGTATCCTTGAATGGTAAAGAAATGATAGTCCAATTTTTTTTTTTTTTTTGAGAAACAAGAAATGATAATTTAAATTTATTCTATGAGATTGGTAAATAAAAACAAAAAAGGTAGAGTTAGTATATTTTTCAGCCTAATAGCTAGGTTATTTAACCGAATAGGAGAAAAAATAACCATGTCACATTTTGAATGTCCATTTGACCAGATCATTTGACTTTTAATTTTGAAGGGACTGGAATATAAAAAATGTGGATTTCATATATCTTTCAAGCTAATAAATTATTTATCACTCAAATATGCAAAAGTGACCATGTCATAAACTTTTGAGTTTACTCAGTTGACAACATTATTACTCATATGTTTGCGATTATAGTGTATTGACCAAAAATTTTGTTTTTCTTTAAGTGACTAGCACTTTATAGATAAATAGTTCTTACACATCCTACATAGGAATCATAATCTGTTTCATTTTGTTCATGAATATTTTATGATAAAATCATAATGAAATAAGATCAAGAAGTTTTCTTTTGTAAACAGTGCATGAACTGGTGTCACCAAATTGCAATATTCAATAATATAGTGATGTGAGTATTAGCAGCATGACTATCTAGGCATCAAGCTTAACTTCAATTCAAATAACGCCATGTCAAAATTATAAGAATTCATGTCAAGCCCACCTCTTTGATATTCAATAAGTATATCCTCCAATGGAATTAAAGCCTACAACATGAGGTGAGAAATTATGCTACGCATTGTATTTGAAAAAAACAAAGGGTACTCTACACCACCTATTTGATGCATTATGTATGAGAAACAATTTCTACTGTCATAGTACAACTTTGGTTCTATTGAGGGCATTCCCATGAGTTCCTCTTTGTCCATTTCAAATATCTCTAAACAAAGTCAAATAGTAGCATAGTAGTAATGGTATTCTTTATGGTGATCCATCCGTAGTTGAAACCCATCTTCCCCTCCAATATCTACCCATTAAAAAAGGTTTCAAAACATTAAAACAAAGTCTGAATTTATAAATGAACTTTATTTCGAACGCAATGGGCTAACTACAAATATAGATTGAAGTTAAAGATAATCTATATTTGTGAAATAAAATCCAAATGACTATCATATTAGCTACGAATTAAATCATATGTTCAAAGTAGGTAACTGCTACATTAACATGAACCAACCAATATTAAGGACATAATACTTGAAATAATACCTTTTAGGTAGATAATGATGCCTTTCACTTGCAAAAGCAGACTCTTGCCTTTCTAGACAACCAATTCATCTATATCACTATAGTCACATACATCCGATCTTTAATGTCATCAGCAAATCTGAAAAAGCATGCCTCCAAGTCCTATTGAAGAAGAAAGCTCCACAAATTGCCCAAAAACCAGTTGTGAATCCAACTCCCATACCTTATATAGAAGTTGGAATTTTTAGAGTCATCTTTAGCACTGCCTAGCATAAAATCAATTTAAGTATGCCCAAGAAATAATTTTCCTTGAATATGCCTTCCATAAAATCAACTTGAGTATCCCCAAGAAATCTTCCCCTCCCCTCCCCAACCCTTGAAGGTGACCATCCCATTTCCCACACTTTGCTGCCCAATTGTAGATATCTTTTGCCAATACTATAGTTCAAAAGTGATTGGATGTTAACATTAACTCTACTTGAATAACTTTAGACTTTTTAAATAACTAAATTTGTTCAAGGAAACTAGTAAAGAAGTTAAGGTAATCAATAGAACAAATCAAAAGATCTTTCCCTCGAATCAAGATAATCCCACTACTTCAAATATAGAAAGGATGGGTCACAAGAAAATTCTAAGATCCTAAACATCTCATGCCACAGTCACACAACTTCAAGCTCATAATGCAACATTGGAAAAAGTTTCCAAATTACAAATAGAACCTTACCACGAAAGTTAGTAGATTCGCCATTCCTGCCAACAGCAAAACTAAGGCTACTCCAACGAGGAGCAGCTGTTGGTTGTGGAGGCAATTCATGTGCATCACCTATCCTTTTAGTATCAGGAATAAGAATTTCATCCATAGACATGGAGAAACTTTTAATTTGAGCATGGACGTTTTCTTGGACTTGGCTCTGCTGATCAGCAAGAGAGGCTTTACTAGCCATTCTATGATCTCCTCTGCATCTGCCTCATCAGCATTCCATCCCAAACCGTTGTAGCTGGATGTTCAAGTCTGTCATGAGTCAAAATTTGTGATTAAAGCACACCCAATGAAGTCGTACCCTGAGCAACAAAGGTAGCATAAATTCACATGAAGCCAAGTGGCAAAGTAGGGAACAAACAAAAGTTGTATTATCTGCTTGGTGATAAAATTCAAATAATAGTAGAAGTTCAAAACTTGATATAACTTGATTTTAATGTTTTCCTGACTTCCATCCAAGTTTTAGCTTCTTTGATCTTGTGCATCTACACAAAATGCAAGACATCATTTAAAAGTTCAATCTTGGCTTGATCCATCAAAAAGTTAAAAGAAATTTTAGCTTTGTTAAAGTACTTGATGTAGATACACAAGATCAAAGAAGCTAAAACTTGGATGGAAGTTAGGCAATAATTAGAATCAACTTTTGGGTTGATTTTTAGAAACTTGAAAACCCAAAATAGGCTCAAAATATAAATTAATTAGTGGTCATATAAACCTAAAATACCTAATTATTATAGTACTACACTCACTTCTAACTTTATAAACCATCAAGATAGGAACTAAAAATTAGTAGGTGCCTCTATGAATGTTATACACGAAGGTTCTGTTTGTTTTGGCTTAGAAATATCAACTTCTTTTCACCATCATCTTATGTAAATCTTTTTAATGCCTCACTTTTTCTAAGAATAGTTGTACTGTTTATTTTTTTAACAAAGTAAGGTAGTCAAAATAAGCTCATCCAAACACACTCGTGAAAATTTATTCAATTTTACTTTGTGAACATATTTATTCACTTATTACAAAAGGAGATAAGGATTTTGATTATTAAAAATAGGTTATCCTCAAAGTTACACCAGGCTAGAAGGGTATGACAGTACCAACATTAGCTTCACCATCTAAACATATACCTTGGTGAAGTATTTCACCATCAAGCTTAGAAATAATGAGGTCCTTTAGTCTTTCAGAGAGTTCAGCATAATTCAATGATCTGCAGAAAAATCATTAGTAATTGTTACTTTAATGGGAAAACTAGAACACACCCACAAGCTCTTAAGTAACCAGAACGAAATGTGGAAATTTTGTAATAATTAAATGAGACTTCTTTTATACCTAAACAAAAGATAGGTACTAAAAACCCAAATAATGTAGTTATGGTAAAAAAAAAAAAGTGTTGCACATATAAACCTTTCTCTTTTATTCACTTCACAAATTCATAAGTTTTATTATTAAAATTAAATCGCCATAAATTGCATTCTAACTTCATGTTTTTTTCTACATGTAGGCCGAAAAGAGCATTGCTTAGCTATGTTAATAGTGGCATAAGTAAAAACAGTTCACTGTTGACAATTTGATAAAAAAAACTAACCATGAAAAAAAGCAACTTATTAAATACAAAGAGCAGTTCAATAATTATTGAAGACAGCAAGGTCAACAAGAAAGATCAAATGCAAGTATCAGATAATGGAAATGTTGAGAGCCCCTGCACCACAAAATGCAGAAGAGAGTGGCGATACATGATCATGTATATCAAACTAAGTGCAGCAGACAATGCAAAGCAATGTTGCCATCAAAAGAAACCTAAGGAATTTAACAATTGTTGGACAAGCAACTCAGCAGAAGATAACAATACAAATTTCTGGATTTTAATGTTTTCATGTAATACGAAATTTATCCAAGCTCAACAAGTACATACACTCCATTACATTAAGCAAAAACTGATAGTCTTGCAATCAAATCTAGGTGTAGAAACATTCTAATTTGATTCCACTATAGAGACTATGATATGGGGTCTTGCTTATATGCGTAATTGTAATGCATTTTGTCACAATCAAACATATTTGATAGTTGTGTATTACGGAATAGGCACCCAGTTGAAGCCCTCTCATCCAACCTCTGATGCGTCAAGGGTTGATTTGATGTTATTGGGGAATATATTTAGGAAAAAGTTTGGAACATTAACCATATAATTAAAAGAACACCGATTAGTTCTTACCACATAAGGAGATTAAACTGGAGGGCATAAGTCTAGCTTGGAGGACATCCTTGTACTTCTAGAGATATTGATCCCCTTTTTTTCCCACATATCCATGTATTTGTTAGCCAGCAAAATGCCATCCAAATACTAAAATGAGAATTGATCACAATCTAGCACTTTCTTGCAGTAAAATAATCTGAACCTCTATGTGTTACCTCCAATACAATGACTATTGAGAAATGGAGAACAGTATTTTCAGTAGAAGTGTAAAACTAAAACCACAAAGAGAGAGAAAGAGAGAGACCTCTTGGAATTTGTTGAATAGAAAAGCCATTGTGAAATGAATCAGTGAATCCAAACAGCAATCTGTTTGGTTCAGTGAGCTGAACTCTGAAATGGACTGCAAGCCAAACGAAGAGTGTGTGCTTTCCGTTACGACTTTATGGTGGTGTGCCTGAGTCCTGGTGTTACAGAAGATGTCTATTGTGTCGACTTTAGGGCTGTAACGTCGACTATATCTTTGACCTCTCAATTTATTTCTTGTTTCACATTTCAATGACCTGGCCAAAAACTTGTCTATGGTCTGTGCCTTGGTTTGTTAGGTCGAAATTAATTCGCTGTAATAATTTTAAAAATACTTAAAAAAAAAGAGTAAAATATTATTTTGATACTTAAACTTTATTAAAATATTATTTTCATCCCTAAACTTTGTAAAGAGTTTTCTTTAATAGTTCATGAAACAAAATAAGGATGAAAAACGAATTTTTTTCAATAGTCTAATGATGAAAAATAATCTTTTCTAAAATTTAAAGACAAAAATTAAAACATTTAAAAATAACTTAGAGATGACAAACGAAACGTTTTAAAATTTAGGATTAGAAAACAAACTTTTGATATAGTTTATGAATAAAAATAAGTAACATTTTAGTCTAAAAATAAAAAGGATAAGAGATAATCTTACCTTCTTTTTTCCTGAATAGATAATCTTACCATTTATACAGTATACTCTTTTGATTTTTGTTAGCAAGTTGATCCATTCTAATAGGTTTTCCCTGTTGATTATTTAAAAAATAAATAAAAGGCCCATCATTGGCTTCAATAATATGGTGGCCATAGTTGGCCCTTTAAGCATGAATCCCTAGGAAAAGTGGGCTTTTTGCAAGAGTTTTCATAGCCTGCAAATATCATTTACAAAAGAGCAGATGGGTCATACAAAACAAAAACACAGAAAAAAACTAAACAAAGGCCAAAATGAAAGAAAGTTTTAATAGTCATGACTAATATTGTAATAGGTTTGCTCAAAGAACAAGAGCCCAGCTCAGATTAGTCCAACAACAGTAATTGACTTGGCTCAATTGAGTAGAGCTTGTTGGTTCCATAATGGAAAACCCATTTTTGCTGTTGAGAAATGGAGATCAGTATTTTCAGTAAAACTAAAACCACAGAGAGAGAGAGAGACCTCTTGGAATTTGTGGAATGGAAAAGCCATTGTGAAATGAATCAATGAGTACAGGAAGCACTATTTTTGGTTCAGTGACCTGAACTCTGAATTTATGCTAATGGTGAAATAATTCTTCATTAAATGACTAGTAGCACTATATAGATAAATAGTTCTTACACATCATATTCAAGAATCATAATTTGTAGCATTTTGTTCATGTACGTCTACAATACATCCAGGATGAAATAAGATCAAGAAAATATCTGTTGCAAACAATTCTTTTTGGCCTTTTGAAGAGCATGAACCACTGAACCAGTGCCACCTCCTGAAGTTTAAACAATTAATTAAATCATATATTTAAAGTAGGGTACGACCATATTAATATAAGCGAAACAATATTAAGAACATATTACTTGAATCAGTACCTTTTAGCTAGATAATGATACCTTTCACTTACTAAGGTAGACTCTTAGCTTTTCAATAACCAATTCAACTTTATCACTATAGTCACAAAAATCCAATCTCTTATGTCATCAGAAAATCTGAAACAAGAATGCCTCCAGGTCCTATTGAAGAAGAGAGCTCCACAAATTGCCCAAAAGCCAGCTACGAATCCAACTCCCATACCTAGTTGGAAGCTGGAATTTATAGTCATCTTTAGCAATGCTAATTTGTGATCTATTCAAAGATTCTTCCTCTATTGTGCAATTTTTTGGAAGAGGATCACCACATAGTTAAGGATTGCCAACGTAACTGAGTGCATCAAAAGATTGAAGTTGGGTGTTTTGAAGGAATTCTACTAGAGAAGTTTTTGTAAGACAAATCCAAGTAACTAAGAAATGTTAAATTAAACATGCTTGGTGGAATTTTCCCCGATAGATGATTTCTTGAGAGGTCAATTGATTCCAACTCTTTAATGCTCCCAATTTTTATTGGTATCTTTCCCATCAAATGATTTCGAAACAAATTCAAAAAATGTAATTCAGAAAGAACACAAATTTCAGTAGGTATTGATCCAAACAAATTGATATTTGAAAGGTCTATGATCTTAACAAATTCTAGATTCCTTGCATATTCCAATTCCTTCCCTTTGGCCCTTCGGGAACCAACTTAAGATTCTCAACGTAGGATACATAACCATACATATATTTTAAAGGTTCAAAAGGAAAAACTAGAATACTGGGTTCTGGTAGTGCCATGGCACTAATATTTTTCAAGCAATTTGGTATGACACCAGAGAGACTATTATTAGCAAGATCCAATACTCTAAGAGAAGAAAGTTGGCATATTTGTGGAGGTATATGACCTTTGAATTAACTTGATCTTAGACGAAGAATTAACAGATTTGTCATTTCTTCAATCTAGGGTGGTATGATCCTTGTCAAATGATTATTACCTATATCAATGAGCCCAAAATTTAGGTGATTTTTGAATGATGAAGGAATATCTCCAGAGATGCTATTGTTTTGTAAACGCAATGATTGGAGATTAACTAAAGGCTCCATGGAGTAGGGAATTCTACCTGCGAGACTATTACTCCCTAAGTTTAAATGGATCAAAGACTACCAATACCTCCAACAATGAGAAAGATTAATTATTTTTTAGCTCACTTTTCTTTTGGGTATGTAAGCTGTTTATACAACCATTGAAATATAAAATTGCATATGGGATCAGATTGTGTTTTTCTTTCATCATCATTTCTTTTTTTTTTTTTTTTTTACTACTTTGTGATATTGGGTGGTCATAATTTTTTCTAATTGACTCAGACTCTTCTCAATTGGTATGCAATTTGTCAAAAATCTTTAACAAGTGAGGACAAAGAGTAGGTTGTTGTTGCTCCCAGAAAAAAGAAAGAAAAAAAAAAAAGAGTGTTTCTACTTTCCTTGAATTATAAACCTAAACTTGGGAACACTGTCGACTGAGCTCACATTACCCTCGATCCTATCATATCCACAAGATCTATGAAAGCGAACCATATTTCTAATTTTAAATTCGTTTGTTGTGAATTTAGCAAAGACAATTTTTTCTCCCTTAAAGGTAACATAATTTAATCATAAAAATAAAATAAAATAAAATAAAACATTCACTGGACCAAGCTATCTGTTTCAATTTCATTTGTTGAGGTACCTGCATTAAAAGCATAGGATGAATAAAGTCTTTCATGGACCAAAAGGAAAGGTTTTTGTCAACAATTACCCTGAGGGTACAAGACATTGCTTGACCATGTCATGAAAATTCTAATCATCTTGGCCAAACATGGCATTGCTTGACCATGTTAATAGTGGTATGTGTAAAAACAGTTGATTGTTAGACAATTTGACGAAAGCTAACCATGAAACAATAAATGATAAAATACAAGCAGTTCAAGTATTATTGAAGCCAGCAAGGCCAATAAGAAAAAATCAAATGAAACAGTCAGAATCAGATGACTGAAATGTAAAGAAAAATGAAGAAAATAGAGGTTATGCATAATCATGCATATCAAACTATTTCTGAACTTTTTGGTTTTACGCACCAAGTGCGGCAGCCAAGGCACAGAAATGTTACCACCAAAGTAAACCTATGGTCTTTCTCAATTGCAGGACAAGCAACTCAGCAGATGATAACGATACAGATTTCACGCTTCAGATGTTTCCCTATTACACCAAAGTTATCCAATCTCAAAATGTGTGTGTGTGAGAGTATACACATAGGTACATTAAACAAATCTGATTGTCTAACAGGCAAATCTGGGTACAGAATCACTTTAAATTTGATTCCAGTACACAGAATATGATATGGGGTACTGCTTATATGCTCAGATGTAACGAGTTCTGTAACAATCAAACATACTTGACGTTTGTGTATGGCGGAACTGGTACTGAGGTTGAAGCCCTCTCATCCAACCTCTGATGTGACAAGGGTTTTTTATATGGCAGTATCGGGAAATATAGTCAGCAACAGACAAAAGTTTGAGACATTGTTCATATATTAAAAACAATGTCAATTAGCTCTTGCCACATAAGGAGATTGAACAGGAGGACTTAAGTGGCTTTTGTACTTCGAGAGATATCGACCCTTTTTTTTCCCTACCTGGATTTTACTAGTAATTTTTCTTTTATCATCTAACACATATCCAGGCATTTGTAAGCCAGCAACACAGCATCCAAATATTAAAATGAGAGTTGAACATGATCTAGCAATTTATTGAAAAAAATGAATCTTGAATGCTAAATGTTTTACCTCCCATCCAACAATTTCCAATCAATGCCCTGAAGAATATATAACAAAACTGAGAACTTAATACAAACTCTATTAATGAACGCAAATAATGTTACGTTCTTGATGCTGCCATGGAAGATTAAGTTGTTATCACTTAACAAGTTTGACTGTTCAAGATTTATTTTATAAGGCCATGTGCCAAGTCCAATCGAAGTAAAAGTGGGGTTTTAAAGGTCTAGTTATATGTGTCCTAAGATTGAAACAGTTTTTATTTGGGTTTTTATTCAACAAGTTCTAGTCAATTTTGGAATTAGGGGCAGAAGTGAATTTAGGGTTTTTTTTTTTTTTTTTTTTTTTAATCTAGAATTTTCTAGGAGATCATAACTATCTTAGGTTTTATTTTCTTTGGGTCCAAGTTAGTCTTTTACATGTTGGCCTTATTGTTTATTTTCTCTATCTTTGTTCTCTCCTTTCTTCTTCTCTTTCTTATGGTACTGTTCATACTCATACAGGCCATACCATAAATTTCTCTCTTTTCCTTCTTCGTTATATCCAAAACCCTAAGTAAAGCCCTTCCTCTTGCCTATCAACACCATAACTCCCCACACATTTTCTCTATCAAATCACCATAAAAAACTCATCAAACCCTTGCCAAGTTTTTGTCTTCACCTTTTCTTCTACAACTTCATACCCTAGATCTATTAATCCTCCCAAACTTAACCCATTGAAAGCACCTATATACAAATTCGCAATTTAGGTTACAAACTGGTTGAGATTACTTGTTTTGCTGTAATAAGGCAAGCAAAGCAAGGATCAAATACTCTTATTTAGAGTTTTGACTTCAATGAAATGGAGCCAAGAGATATTCTAGAAGGTTTTAACAGCATGCAAGAAATATATATTTTTTTATTGGTAAGTTACACATGTGGGTAAAAGAGGAGGAGAATGCTCATAGCAACATTGAAAAAGAAATCTAGCAACTAGGGCATATCATCATCCCAAAAATATAATATCAAGAACTACCAATGACTCACATCACCAAAAAAAAAAAAAAAAAAAAACATGATTTCAAGAAAGACCTTATAGAAGTACAAAAATTTGAATCCTACCAATTGACTTTTGCCAATCAACTCTAGCTCAACTGGCACCTCCTCTCCTTGCAAGTGCTAGATGGAGGGTGAGGTCAGGGGTTCAAGACCCACTAGATGCATGTCTAACTTACCAAAAGAAAAAGACCTTATAGAAGCTAGAGATAATAGATAGAGCATTAGATACACCAACAGACTCCCAATCAGTACTCTGGAAATAGTGATTCAATACTCCTTGAAGATGCCATCCAATCAACTTCAAGCATCTTCAAGGCATCTTTCCCTCACCTCCCCTACCCCCAAGGCCACCACCCTGTTTCCTCCATTTTGCTGCCCGATGCTTAATTTTTTAAAATGAATGGGTGTTGACTTGAACTCTACATGAATAACTTTAAACTTATTAAATAACTATATTTGTTTAAAGAAACTAGTAAAGAAGTTAAGGTAATTGATGGAACAAATCAAAATATCACTCCTTTGAACAAGATAATCACACTAGGTACACCCAGTTATACTTGGTTTGTGTTTTTTTTAATAAAATTTATCGTTACTTATCCAAAAAAGAAAAATCAAGATAATCCCACTACCGCAAACATAGAAAGGATAAGTCACAAGAAAACTCAACAATTTGAACATCTCAAGCCACAATCATGCAAATTCAAGCACATAATGCAACATTGGAAAAATTTTTTGGATTGCAAACAGAGTCTTACCAGGACGTTCAGTAGGTTGGTCATGCCTGCCAACAGCAAAACCAAGGCCACTCCAACAAGGAGCAGCTGTTGGTTGTGGAGGCAATTCGTGTGCCTCACCTATCCTTTTAGAATCTGGAAGAAGAATTTCATCCATAGACATGGAGAAACTTTTAATCTGAGCATGGATGTTTTCTTGGACTAGCTTCTGTTGATCAGCAAGAGAGGCTTGACTAGCCATTCCAATGATCTCCTCTGCATCTGCCTCCCCAGCATCCCTTCCCAAACGGTTGTAGCTGGATGTTTAAGTCTTTCATGAGAAAAAACTTGAGATTAAAGGACACACAATGAAGTTGAACACTGAGTGACAAAGGAATCATAAATTCACATGAAGCAAAGTGGCAAAGTAGGGAACAAACAAAATAGCATCTACACAAAATGCAATAGACATTATTTAAATGTTCACTTTTGGCTTAATCAATCAAAAAGTTAAAAGAAATTTATCTTTTGTTGAAGTACTCGACATTGATGCACAAGATCTAAGAAGCTAAAACTTGGATAGAAGTAAGGCAAACATTAGGATCAAGTTATGTCAAAAAGTAATAAATATTTTGATTCACAAGGGATATGTCACAATCAGTGAGAGAACAACCTAAATGTAAACAATGAAATTCTTAATCTCTAGATGGTCAATAGCCAGCACAACACCCATATTTTTCCTTTTTCTAATGTTTTGTGGATGCAGAAAAGGGAAAACATAAAGAATGTCTCAGTGAGAAAACAACCTAAATGATAATCTCTACATGATCAATAGCTAGCACTATGTCCCTATCTTTCCTTCTCTTAAAGAGTATGATTCTCAAAAAATTATATCGACATACATGAAATGATTGAGGGCTCCAAGGGTTTTGTGTGATTGCCATATGCCTATGGATGAAGGGAATGTCTTTAAGATATCTACAAGACTGAACATTCTTTGTTAAGCAATGTGTTGGGCAAACAAGTTTGTTATTGTTCATACCGGACCATTGCTATACATTGAATATGAAATGGATGATTGGTGAAAAGAAAAGAAAATTAATATAGCTATAGTAGCAACTAAAGCAAAATGAGATGTCATGGACAACTAAAAATAAAATGCAGAGAAAGAGTTCATCGTCTAATGATTAAAGGCACTGCAAGGACAATTAGATCTGACACAATTATACCAATTGATAAGGTTGGAATCTAAGTATCTACCCCCCTTTTTTTTTTTAATATTGGTAAGTTACACACCCAGCAAGTTTTGAATCAAAAAACTTACCCTTAATCCCATTTTATGGGAGGAGGAAATGTCATTTGAGGTACAACTCATTGTTATGGCAAATTTTTTTCTAATTAATTTGACCATAGCATCTACTCCACAACAGCTACTACTTCAAACATAAGCATGTTTATCAACAAAATTGAGGAAAATAATTCACTCAACAGATTTATTAAAACCAATCGAATGGTCTACACTCTACGCTACTAATATACTAATAAGCTATCTATATTTGCACATTAACACAAACAACAGCATTACTGAGACTAGCCAGTAGACACATACAGTTCATGTTTAAAGGTAATATATGAGAGATAATTCAATTAACAAATTCACAGTCACAACTGACCTGGTATATAGAAACAATCTATTTATGTCTGCTTCAAATTGTAACTGTCTTGGATCCCTAGCAAAAGTGGGACTTTTTGCAAGAGTTTTCACAGCCTGTAAATACCCATTTACAAAAGAGCAAAAGGGTCATTCACAAACACCAGAAAAGAAGAAAACAAAGGCATAAATGAAACAAAGTTTTAATCTTTATGACTAATACTGATCTGGGTTTTCCCTAAGAACAAAAACCCATATCAGATTAGTTCAATAACAGCCATACATTGTGTTCAATCGAGTAGAACTTAATGGAAAAGTGAAATCCCATTTTTACTAGCGAGAAATGGAGAACAGTATTTTCAGTAGAAGTGTAAAACTAAAACCACAAAGAGAGAAAGAAAGAGAGAGAAACCTCTTGGAACTTGTTGAATAGAAAAGCCATTGTGAAGTGAATCGATGAGTACAGAAAGCAATCTTTTTGGTTCAGTGAGTGTGCGCTTTCCGTTACGCCCTTTGTGGTGGCGTGCCTGTGCCTTGGTGTACTGAAAACGTCTATTGTGTCGACTTTAGAGTTGTAACGTCGACTATATCTTTGACCTCTCAATTTATTTCTTGTTTCACATTTCAATGACCTGGCCAAAAACTTGTCTGTGGTCTGTGCCTTGGTTTGTTAGGTCGAAATTAATTCGCCGTAATAATATTAAAAATACTTAAAAAAAAGAATAAAATATTATTTTGATACATAAACTTTATCAAAATATTATTTTCATCCCTAAAAATGGTAAAGAGTTTTATTTAATAGTTCTTGAGATAAAAGAAGGACAAAAATAAATTTTTTTCAATATTTCAATGATGAAAAATAATATTTTCTAAAATTTAAAGACAAAAATTAAAATATTTAAAAATAATTTAGAGATGACAAATGAATTTTTTAAAATTTAAGGATAAAAAATAATTTTTTGATAAAGTTTATGAATAAAAATAACATTTTAGTCTAAAAAATAAAAGGATAAGAGATAATCTTACCTTCTTTTTTTCCTGAATAGATAATCTTACCATTTATACAGTTTACTCTTGATTTTTGTTAGCAAGTGATCCGTTCTAATAGGTTTTCCCTGTTGATTATTTAAAAAATAAATAAAAGGCCCATCATTGGCTTCAATAATATGGTGGCCATAGTTGGCCCTTTAGGCATGAATCCCTAGCAAAAGTGGGATTTTGCAAGAGTTTTCATAGCCTGCGAATATCATTCACAAAAGAGCAAATGGGTCATACAAAAACACAGAAAAAAACAAACAAAACAAAGGCCTAAATGAAAGAAGGTTTTAATAGTCATGACAAATATTGTAATGGGTTTGCCCAGAGAACAAGAGCCAAACTCATATTAGTCCAACAAAAGTAATTTATTTGGCTCAATTGAGTAGAGCTTGTTGGTTCCATAATGGAAAACCCATTTTTGCTATTGAGAAATGGAGATCAGTATTTTCAGTAAAACCGTAAAACGAAAACTAGAGAGAGAGAGAGAGAGAGAGAGAGACCTCTTGGAATTTGTGGAATGGAAAAGCCATTGTGAAATGAATCAATGTGTACAGGAAGCACTATTTTCAATGAACTGAACTCTGAATTTATGCTAATGGTGAAATAATTCTTCATTAAATGACTAGCATCACTATATAGATAAATAGTTCTTACACATCATATTCAAGAATCATAATCTGTAGCATTTTGTTCATGTATGTTTACGATACATCCAAGATGAAATAAGATCAAGAAAATATCTTTTGCAAATGATTCTTTTTGGCCTTTTGAAGAGCATGAACCCGTGCCACCTCCTAAAGTATAAACAAAGAATTAAATCATATATTTAAAGTAGGCTACTACACATTAACATAAGCAAAACAATATTAAGAATATATTACTTGAAACAGTGCCTTTTAGCTAGATAATGATACCTTTCACTTACTAAGGCAAACTCTTAGCTTTTCAATAACCAATTCAACTTTATCACTGTATTCACATTATTCCAATCTCTTATGTCATCAGAAAATTTGAAACAAGAATGCCTTCAAGTCCTATTGAAGAAGAGAGCTCCACAAATTGCCCAAAAGCCAATTGCAAATCCAACTCCCATACCTAGATAGAAGCTGGAATTTATAGAGTCATCTTCAGCACTGCCAGTTGGTGATCTCTTCAAAGATTCTTCCTCTGTTGTGCAATTTTTTGGACCACATAGTTGAGGATTGCCAACATAACTGAGTGCATCAAAAGATTGAAGTTGGGTACTTGAAGGAATTCTACCGGATAAGTTGTTGTAAGACAAATCCAAGTAACTAAGAAATGTCAAATTAGACATGCTTGGTGGAATTTTCCCCAATAGATGATTTTTTGAGAGATCAATTGACTCCAACTCTTTCATACTCCCAATTTTGTCTGATATCTTTCCCATCAAATGATTTCGAGACAAATTCAAAAAATGTAATTCAAAAAGAACACAAATTTCAGCAGGGATTGATCCAGACAAGTTGTTATTTGAAAGATCTATGATCTTAACAAATTCTAGATTCCTTGCATATTCCAATTCCTTACCTTTGGGAACCAACTTAAGATTCTCAATGTAGGATACATAACCATACATATATTCTAAAGGTTCAAAAGGAAAAACTTGAATATTGGGTTCTGGTAGTGCCATGGCACTAATATTTTTCAAGCAATTTGGTATGACACCAAATAGACTATTATCAGCAAGATCCAATACTCTAAGAGAAGAAAGTTGGCATATTTGTGGAGGTATACGACCTTTAAATTCATTTGATCTTAGACGAAGAACTAATAGATTTGTCATTTCTCCAATCCAAGGTGGTATGATCCCTGTCAAATGATTATTACCTATATCAATGAGCCCAAAATTTGAGCAATTTTTGAATGATGAAGGAATATCTCCAGAGATGCTATTGTTTTGTAAACGCAATGATTGGAGATTAACTAAAGCCCCCATGGAGTAGGGAATTCTCCCTGCTAGACTATTACTCCCTAAGTTTAAATGGATCAAAGACTGCCAATACCTCCAACAATGAGAAAGTTCTCCTGACAATAGATTGTTTGATGCATCTAAGACCACTAATTTATTCTTTCTAATTACCTTTTGGCATATGAAAGTGGAAATGGGTCCAAAATATGAGTTGTTAGCTATATTGAGAACTTTGACATTTTCAGACAATAATGGAAAGCGACCCTTGAAGTGATTAGATCTTAGATTTATAACAGTAGAATTCAGCAAAATATTCAACAAATCCGCTTCTATGTGGTTGTCAGATAGATTGATAGCTTCAACATTTGAAGTCCAATTCCAAAACCAACTCGGAGCCTTGCTTGAAATTCCTGACATTGACATATCCAAAAACCCGAGGGATCTTTGTGATTGTAGCCATGAAGGAAAATTAGGACCTATCTTGATTGAGCTCATGGAGACATACTCAAGTTGAAAGGGGGGAACCCAATTGGAATTGACATTAAAGAACAACTGTGGTTGAGACATAGAGAGATCCTTTAGTTTTGATAGTTTTTTGAAATGCCCTTCCTCTATAGTTCCTGTTAAGAAATTATTTTGGATATATAACTCCTCTAGATTTGAGAGAAGCCCAAGACTCTTTGGAATGGTGCCATTCAGCTGATTTTGGTTGAGGGATAATGTTCTCATATGAGATAAATTCCCAACAGATACAGGGATAGGACCATTTAAAGAATTAAAAGAGAGATCGAGATGTGTTAGATGCTTAAGCTGGCCTAATGACTCTGGAATTTTTCCAATTAGATGATTGGGATATAAGGATAGATATTCCAATTTCTCTAAATTGAAAATGCTGGGCGGTATCTCGCCTTTCAAAGAACTATCGTCCTAGTAAAGCTTTAAGAGACTTGAACTAAGATTAGAGAACCAATTAGGTATCTCATGATTGAAATGATTTCC
Source organism: Quercus alba (assembly GCA_036321655.1). Classification (NCBI taxonomy): domain Eukaryota; kingdom Viridiplantae; phylum Streptophyta; class Magnoliopsida; order Fagales; family Fagaceae; genus Quercus; species Quercus alba. The sequence continues at coordinate 9,408,153 of CM070302.1, read as the reverse complement.
AGAAAGATAAAGTACTTGAAGAGATGTGAAATTGACAAATCCAAGAGATGGATTCAAACTATCAAGCTTACAATTGGACAAGTATAGCTCAGAAAGAGAGGAGAACTTACTCGTTATTTGAAGCCAATCAGTTTCTTTGTGAAGGTCAAATAAGCTTAGGTCAATGTATTGAATGGAAAAGAGACCAGACATCCAATAAAGATTATCTGCATAGAGATCAAAATTAGATCCAAGATACAGATAGCAAAGGCTTGAAAGGTTCCCAAGCTGATGAGGAATAAGTCCAGAGAAGTTGGCATCTGAGAGGTCAAGATGTGTGAGATTACCCATTGAGCCAAGGAAAGTTGGAATAGGAGTACGATTAAAGTCATTGAAACTCAAGTCCAAGTAATTCAAAAACTCTAATTCAAGCAATGAGTGACTAATTTCACCCCCTATCCCGGTATACGCTAGGTGGAGCTCTGTGACTCGACTGGTTTTGTTATCACAATGAACACCATCCCATCTACAGCAATCTTCTTGGCTAGACCATGATGAGAGTAAGTTGAAAGGATCAGTGAGGCCTCGTTTGAGGCTAAGAAGTGCTTGTTTGTCTTTTTCATTGCAAGAGACCTCATTTGACATTGTTTTGAGGAAGCTTAAACTGAAGGTAGCAGCAAAGAACCATAGTAAGAAAAGCACATGAGTTGCAAAAGAGGCACCCATGACAAAGAAAAACAAAAACGAAGGAAGAGAAGCTGAGTGTGAGTAGTGGAGGTGATGCAATTGGAGACTACTAGCTCGTGACAATATATACTGATGAATCTACTGGGTATGATAATATATACTGATGAGACTTTGACTTGTTGAAAAAATTATAGTGATTCTTCGAAACAATCATTATCTTATCAAGATAATTTTTTCAATGAAGACTTTGACTGGTTGACTTAAGCCAAACGCCAAAAGATCAATATCGTCTTTCACTTTAACGCGTAGAAATAATTGTTTATTGTGTATCAAAGTCATCAAGACTTTGACCTATTTACTTTTTTTTTTGGTTCGGTGACTTGTTTTGCAAAGTCATCAGGAAAGGTTTTTTATCCAATGAGCACATTGTATATGTCTTTGGTCTAACCTTCGGCATTTTGTCCCTTTCTTTCGTTTTTTTTACTCCTATATTGCAGAAAAATAAAATCTCATGTATGGAACTCTGTTTATGCAAATCTGTTTGCACAAAAGTAAATTCTTATTTAAGTTCAGCATTAAATGACATGATTGCAGAATGGTTACTATTTAAGGGTTGATACCTTTGCCCAATATTCTACTAGTTGATATCAACAGTGAGATCTATTTAAACTTAGACATTGGATATTCATTGGAAAGAGTAATGTAGTAATTTTTGTGCTCCGTGGTTTCCTAATTCCCAGCAACTTAGATCTACTCACAGCCAAATTTGGGTACTTCAAAGTTCAAACTGTGGCAGTGTCCATGGATGCTACAATGAATGGAACCCCAGCTATTCAATGACCATAATATTCCAGACCAGCCAATTACTGCAATTGTTGCCATACCTGTATCAGCATGACAACAGCACCGGCAACACCATTGCTTCGGGGATTCCATCCCCCTGTGCACGCGCGCAGAGAATTCCCCTTGTCTTCCAATCCCTCCATTGTCCTTTATGTCCTTACAGCATGTAATTTGGATCCTCAAGATCTTGCAAAACTAGAGGCATGTAGAGATCCTATTATGTGCTAACAAGCATATGCGTTTTAGTTGGGATGTTTTATGCTATAATCTTTATTCTTATTTAAGTCCATGCTGAAATGTTTCCAATATCATTTTGCATGACCACCCTAGAATATCTATATTGACCTATGTATTTCTAGTCAATTTTTGAAAAATCAGTTTGTCCAAGTACTTATGCTCTGATGGAGTTAATATTTGGATCTAATTTTCCATGCTAAAGGTTGGTTTTTTAGTGAACTATTTTCCATTTCAGTGCTTTTGATACAACAATTAAGGAATGAGCGTTGCGAGAATTAGATCAGAAAATGAGAGTATACAAAAAATACACATCCGGAAATTCATTTAGAGGACATTTGTCTGGAACACAAGGCTCATGATCGATTGAAATCTCATATGACATGATTTCATTAGTGATAATATGGGCTTTAAGCCAAACCCTCATAAATCAAAGCTCACCACACACAAGTTATGAGATGTGCTAGGTTCATTGGATGGATTAAAAATCCCCTGTTACATTTTATCTGTCACCAATTGCAATTTGCTATATGTCATTTTTTTTCCTAATAAAGTAATCAAGTTTATGAAGACAAAGAAAATCAAAATAATATAATATAGCTGGTGGAACATAAAATTGAACACTCATAGCAGATCAATGGACTTTTATATTCCACTTGACAATCATTTTTCACATAGCCGCTTAGATTTCTTCATTAGTATCAATGTTATCAGAATTTTATTACTTCTTTTGGTTAACTATTCACTTCCCCCACTGTGGCATAATTTTCCATTATGCATTTTCCACCGTGTGGCATAATTTTCATGTAAGACCATGTCAAACGTCCAACGTCTAGATTTCTTCATTAGTATCATTGTTATCAGACTTACTGACTTCTAGCCTCAACCAAATTTGGGCACTTCAAACTGTGGCAGTGCCCGTGGATGCTACGATGAGTAAAACCCCAACTATTCAATAACATTGACATTCCTAACCAGCCAATTATTGCTATTGTTGCCACACCTGTATCAGCATTCCAAACCCTCCATTGTCCATTTGTCCTTCATGTCCTTACAGTGTGTAATTTGAATCCTCAAGATATTCAAAACTAGGGACAAGTAGAGATTATTTACATTTGAGAATGGAATTCTTTAATTTTTAACATGTTTATACATTCAGTTCCAACAGCTCAACTGCTCAAGACAACTTGGACATGACACCACTGAAGAGGTTTATCAGGTTGTGAACATTTTAACGTTCTTAGACCGGAGACAATGAATGCAAGATTATGTGTAGGAACTATATTTCTCAGCCAGCAGGAAAGGAAGCAAGTTTCTGTTACAATGGTTTAAAACTTATAATGACAACATTGCAAAGACAAAAAAAGTAAAAACAATTAAGGAAAGAACTTTGAATGGATCGAAATGGAAAGAGATGGAGTAAAGTGGACCGTCTGGACCGAATGAACCAAAGTGGACCGAAGTGCATTGAACGGACCAAAGTGGGCTGAAATAGACTGAACTGGACTAAAATGGACCAATATGGACCTCAATAGACTGAAGTGGAATAAGATAGACCAAAGTGTACCAAAATGGACCGAAATGAACTGAAATAGACCGAATTGGATGGAAACGACTGAAGTGGACCAAAATGGAGTGAATGGACCAAAGTGGACAAAATGGAGCACAGTGGACCCAATTGGAACAAATACATCATCTAGAAACAACCAAGACACAATTTGGAACATGCATGAATTAAAAGAGTAAAATTTTGAAGCTTAAAAATGCATGATTAAAGAAATTCCAAAGTTTTTGAAACCCTAGACTAGGAAAGTGCAGAAATTCAAACAATGTAGGGCAACGAACTCCTTAAAAAATGGGATATGTGAGTCATTGGTCAAATGGTCCTCTTTGATGTTCAAAATCAACATTTTGAGTCAATTGTTCGATTGGGCTATTTAGCCGTGACCTGAGAAAATTTTTTCTAGGGATAATCCTCAGAGGTACTGAATTTTCTAGTTGTAGAAGAATGGATTTGAAAACGTTAGAGAAGGGTCTAAAGGTATAAACCACCTTGTTGGCTTTATTCCGTGCCAAACTTGCTTGTATTTTAGCAATTAGTAACTCTATATTTAGGTGGGAATCATGTAAGGGTAGTGAATGAGAGAGTGTGAAGAAATGCTCAAGATTGTGCAAGGATGCAGAGAATCGCGGCTGGAACTCGCGGGTGACTCGCGACTGGCAAGCCGCCAAAATTGGCACACGTGTGAAGCATGCAGGGGAGCTGAAGAGTCATTTCACACACACTTGAAGAAACAAATTCAAGCACATAAAAAAGGGGAAACCCCCATTAAAATTCAAGCATGAATAAGCACAAAAAAGAGGGTCAAAACTCAAAAACTTAAAAACCAACCCCAGACATCTATTTAAACACAATGTACAAGTAAATTCTCATCCATTCCAAAAACTGACCACTCAAATAATTGGATATTATGGGTATAACTGTGAATTTGAAAACTATGACAATATGGGATTACAGTAATAAAAAGTTCAAATTAAATATCACAAATATACTAGGATTCAATGCTTGCAAACTATTCAAATTCCAAACACGACAATATGACATTCTTACTTTATGACCGGTAGCAGACACACACTCTCACAGGTTCACAGTCACAGACACAACTTTCAATTTATGGTACAATATCAATACATTGGCCACTGATCACAAATTACAGAAAAACTCAAACTTTCATGTAAAAATCACATATTTATGAACCAAATTTTTCAGAAACTTAGGCGGAAAAAATCCTCTATCGTTTCTATTCAATGCTTCATTTGGTTGCTATGTAAACGTAAGGAAGACAGAAACTTACTCCGAAAAAAAATTCACCTTCCATTTTATGATAAAAGTTTCAAATTTTCATTTTTCCTTTCTTTTCTCTCACTTTCTCAGAGACCAAACAGTGCAAAGTGGTGAATAGAAAGAAAGAAAAAAGTGGTTTCTTATATATATTAGAAACCAAAACTTAATTTTGCTACTTTAATATAGCATTTGAAATGTCTCATATAGTAGTATTTTTGGTATTTGTTGTTCTAAATATTAAATATTTATCATTTAGAACACATGATGCTAGTACTCTAATATTGGGCTAATTAGGATTTTTTTTTTTTTTTTTATAAATTTTAAAGTTTTGTTTTTGTTAAGTTTTTGAGTTCAATAGTTGCTAATTGGGCTAGGCTAATCAAAAGGGAGGGGCTCTAAGTTTTTGGAAGAGGGAAGTGCAGCTCTAGAAATTTATAAAATAAAATAAAAAAATTATATATATATATAACTAATAAAAAAAATTTCTCTTTTTTTCTTTGGGTCAGGGGGCCCAATTTTTTTTTTTTTCCTTTTTTTCTTAGGGCCAGTGGGGCTCGGGCCCCACCTTGGGTCCGTCCCTAGTTATTGTATATGTGAAATTCACTAACTCACTCTCAAGTTTATTAATACACATTGTGCCCAATTCATAATTGATCCATCCAATCTGGTCATCTAAGGCATCTCCAAGGGATCTTCACAAGCTCATATTCCAAACTCAAGGCATCATTAAGCCTCTGCCTTGAGTTTGAGGGGGGAGTGTTAAAGATATTGTGCGTCGTGAACATAATGTCATCTCATTCCTCCATCAACCACATACACAAGAAAATTAGCAGGAACTAAACCGAAGAACCAATAGGGCTACATTTTTAAACTTTTGAAGACACAAAAGCACCAGAAGCACTCAAGGTGTAAACATTAGGAACCAACATTATATTTTAGCCTAGCTATAATGATTACTCTGGGGCCTATAAACAGGGTACCCAATTACATGAAATAAGGGGAATCAAATCATAATTCATAATTAAGATAGCAATCAAATAGCTGGTTCCCACGTCAAACATAGCAACAAGCCTAATATCACAATATCACGTCTGAATATGTCATCATTTGTTTAGTGATATCTTTCCATCTTAATTATTTCATAAAACAATTAAATTGCAAAGAAAAGAAACCACAATCAAACCTTTAGATTAGTTGCTAATCCAAACTTTGTATGTGAAGAAAACTCATGCATAAAGAACTGCGTTCCTCCTAACTCTCTGTATATGAAGAAAACTGGAGCATACAGTAGTGTGATCTTCATCTAGAGGTTGGCAATTGCTGTTTCAAAACAGTTGAATGAAAAATATGATTGCTAACTAAGAAAGATGGAAAAAGTACACCGATGTAAGAAGGTGCACAATGCAATATTGCTAACCAACCTTCACTCACCTCTATCTCCTTTGCTCCTCCTCTTCATCCACTGGAGTATACCATGCTAGTCGTTGGTCTGAGTTGCTCAACCTGAAGTTTAGCAATACTTGTTCATTATGAAGTGCCCTAGTAGCCACCAGAACAAGAGTCTTCAGGATAGAAATATTAGGCCCACCAAAGCTGCCAAATCTTTTCATCTTACTTCTTCAGCATTTCCAAACAATACATTGGGAATATAGGCTCTCATATCCTTCCCAGTCAATGGGAAATCATAAGGGCAAATCATGACAATTGGGACCATACCCTTTGCAGGGTAGTTAGCAAAATGGGGAAAAGCTAATAGGTTTCCCCACTCCAAAACATTTAGAACTCATTCCTGATTGTGTACCTACCAGAGGAGTATCGAGCAGCTTCCAAAATCCGCCTGAGCCTTTCTCAACACCTTTCATACCTTGTGATCAGATATGTGTTATGCGCATCAACTCGTGTATCCAGGAATGTAATGATAGTAAGTTGGAGAGTATATTACACCAGGCTAGAAGGCTATGACAGTACCAACATCTGCTTCACAATCTAAATATAAACCTTGACTGGCTTGATATCAAGCTTGTAACATTGAGGTCCTTTGAGAGAGTTCAGCACAATTCAATGGTCTTGTTACAAGAACAACTGTGCTGAAAAATCATTAGTAATTAGTACTTAAATGGGAGAACTACGATACACATGACACATACACAAGCTCTTAAGTAAATGAGAACCAAATGGTTGGAATTTTGAATAATTAACAGAGACTCCTTCTGTACCTAAACATAGGTTAGGTACAGAAAACCCAAATAATGCAAATATGGTCAAAACAATATGTGCCTTACATATAATTCTTTCTCTTTTATTCTCTTTACAAATTCATAAGCATGGTCATAAAAATTAAAATAAATTCTAACTTCATTTGTTTCTACATATAGACTAAAAATGGCATTGCTTAGCTATGTTAATAGCGGCATAAGTAAAAAATTGTTAATTGTTGACAGTTTGATGAAAAACCGTGATCACAACTATAGTTTGAATATGAAATGGAAATTGGTGAAAATAAAAGAAAATTAATAAAGTTATAGAAACAAATAGAGCAAAATGAGATGTTGTGGATGAAAATACAATGGAGAGAAAGGGTTCATCGTCCTATGATTAAAGGTGCCGCAAGGCTAATTAGATAAGAAAGAATTCCAACTGCAGAGCCACATAGTTTTAGAACAAAATTAGAAATTGCGCAATGATAAAGCGGTATTTATGGAACAGATTCTAAATTTTTGAGACTTTGGTTGACAAATAGATCTGACACAAGTTATAGCAATTGCTAGGGTTTAAAAAAAAAAAAAAAAATTGATAGGGTTGGAATCTCTAAGCATCAACTCCTTTTTATTAATATTAGTAAATTGCTCGAGCGATGCATGGATAATTTTGTGATATTTTATGTAAGACGGTTTTGGATAATGTTGTACATATATTATAAAGAAAAAGTAAACTAAATTAGAGTAAAGAAAACATATACATTTTGAGATATTAAAAATTAGTTTAGTAGCTTTACCGCATAATTGTAGCCTTCTTAAAGTAAGATTTAAAAAAAAAAAAAAAATCATGAAATCAAAAATAATTGCAAAAGAATAATAGGATCATGAAAATCAACTAATTTGTGTTATGTTCACATATTTCATACCATGAAATGAAAGTATGCCCGACCGTCTTCCATTCATCGATAGTGCGAAATTAAGGCATGATGTGGGCAAGTGTGTATGCATGTGTCTTATAGATGATTTAAAATTAAACCATGATAGAATATAGCTTTATATTGTGCACCAAATATTCTCTCTACTAAATCACCTAAACCTAAATCACATTTAACCCCCTAATTTAAGAAGAAGAAAAAAATTACCCGTAAGGGTTTCAGCATCTTGATGGTGGTAGGAGGCTAATATAACAGAGGTGGTAACCCTTAAATTCCTCTTTCTCTCTCTTTCAAATGTTTTGTTAGTCTCAGGTCTTTTATTTTGGTAATATATAGTGAATAGTGCGTTTTATTTAACAATTCACAACATTTTTGTATCTCTCTATCTCTCTCCAGTGTCTCTTATCTGGTTAGTTATTACTATTAATCCTTACTTATTATTATTATTATTATTTGCTTTTTTTAAAATACTAAAATAGTAGGTAGGCTAAAAGGCATGAAGAATAAAGAAAATTGTAGCGTAAGCTTAGACAACTAATGAGATAACAATAAAATAAATTAATGTGAACTTTTGGGTAACAATAAAAAAAAAAAAAAAAAACTTAATAGAGGTAAAAATAAAAAAAGGCTAAATGCAAAATTAGTGCGCCACTTGGCAGGAGTTAATGCACTCCCACATGAGGTCTCTATTTATATATATATATATATATATATATATTGATTTGTATAAGTTGCATAGCCAACAAGTTTTGAATTTAAGACCTTACCCTTGATCCCATTATTATGGAAGAGGAAGTGTAATTTGAGGTAGAAATCATTGCTATGGTAAAATCACTCTAATTAATTTAATTTGTCCATAGCATCTACTCCATAGCAGTTACTACTTCAAACATAAGCATGTTTATCAACAAAATTGGGAAATTGTAAAATTATGAAAGAGGGAGGAAATGCTCATTTGCAACATTGAAGTTTTCAAGAAATCTAACAACCAGTATAGAACTACCTATGAACAAACACAAAAACATGATTTCAAGAAAGACCTTATAGAAGCTAAACAGATTGACAATAGGCATTCAAAAACTAGTAATTAAATTTAAACACTCCTTGAAGATGTCTTATTTAGAACAATTTAAGTGTCCCCAAGGCATCTTCCCCTCCCCTCCCCACCACCCAAGGCCACCATCATTCCCTCACTTTGCTGCCCAATTGTAGATTTCTTTTGCTAACACTTCAATTCAAAAGTGAATGGATGTTGACCTGAACTTTGCTTGAATAACTTAAAAGTTTTCAAATAACTAAATTTGTTTCGAGGAAACTAGTAAAAGAGATCAGGTAATCACCGAAACAGATCAAAGATCACTCCTTCGTTGCAAGACAATCCCGCTACTTCAAATAAAGAAAGGATAAGTCACAAGAATATTCAAAGATACTGAACATCTCAAGCCACACTCCAGCAACTTCAAGCTCATAATGCAACATGGAAAAGGTTTTTGGATTGTCAAACATAATCTTACCAGGACGGTTAGTAGATTGGTCATTCCTGCCAACAAACCAAGGCCATTCCAATGAGGAGCAGCTGTTGGTTGTGGAGGCATTCCATGTTCTTCACCTATCCTTTTAGTATCAGGAAGAAAAATTACATACATGGACATGGATATTTTCTTGGACTTGCTTCTATTGATCAGCAAGAGAGACTTTACTGGCCATATCAATGATCTCCACTGCATGCCTCATCAAAATTCCTTTTCCAAATGTTGGTAGCTGGATGTTTAATTCTTTCTTGAGAAGAATTTAGAGAATAAAGGAAAATCGATGAAATTGTACACGTACTGAGTGACAAGGGTAGCATGAATTCATATGAAGCCAAGTGGTAAAGTAGCGAACAAACAAAATAACATCTACACAAATTGTTGTGGAAATAACACCCCAAGATTTAAATTAATAACAATAAATAATAGGCATATACACACAAAGAACACTAGCATTTATGTTTTTTGGCAAACTGCCTACATCCATGGACAACAGTAGAGAAAGTTTTACCATAAAAAAAAAGGAGATACAAATGTTCGTGGTTTGCCAAACTGGTTCTTTTGCTGACTCTGTTACCACCATATATTCTACCTTTATAGTGTATAGAGCAATTGTATCCTGTAGAATTGTTTCTAGCAGATTGGGTCACCAGCAAACACAAACACAGCCCGTCAAGGACCTTCTACACATGACATATACATAAATAATCCAAAAACATCCCAATAGGTGATGTTTGCACCTGCCAAATCATAAAATTCCATTAAAGTTAGTGGAACCACATAGAGCAAATATGAAAGGTAAATTTTTAAATAAAGCACAAGAGAGCCACATGTTTTACAAATATACCACAAGATAAACCAAAAAAAAAAAAAAAAAAAAGCTATTTCTTTGAATGGTAAATGAATGATCATTTAAATTTTATGAGATTGGCAAACAAAAAGGTGGAGTTGGTATTTTTTTGGGGGCCTAATAGGTTATTTGATACTCAAATATGCAAAACTACCCATGTCACAATTTGAATGATCAATTGACGAGATTATTTTGGCATTTAAGGGATTGGGAAAAAAAGGGTGGAGTAAGTATATCCTTCTGGCTAATAGATTATTTAACACTCAAACAAGAAAAAGTGACCATGTCATAATTTAACACTTATATGTTTGGGATTATAGTGTATTGTTTTTATTTCAAATACCAAAACAAGCTTACATTACAAGCAAAACAATTATGATCAACAAGTACATAAGAAGCACTTAGTCAATATACTTGTTTTGAAACTTAACTTAGTTAAATAAGGAAAAAAGTAAATAATTATGCCAATATTTTGTTCTTTCAGTGATTGGCACTTAAGTACTGTACCTAAGTTTTTTCCTTAATATTTTATTAGAAAATCTTCCTATGGAATTGAAGCTTATAACATATGAGGTGAGAAAATATGCTATGCATTGTATTAAAAAATAATAATAATAAAATTAACAATTTTATATTTTATATTTTCTATTTAAAAAAAAAAAAAACTACGCCACATATTTCATGTATTTTTATATGAGAAACAATTCCTCCCGGCATATTAGCCCTTTGTTTCTATTGAGAATTTCCCGGCATAGTAGCCCTTTGTTTCTATTAAGAATTTCACATGATCTCTCTATTTTTTCTTTCAAATATCTCTAAACGAAGTTCAATGGTAGCTCAAAGATAATGATATCCTTTAAGATATCCGCATGAACTTTATTTCTAACACAATGTTCTTGTTGCAAATGAAGACTAAGGCTAAAGTTATGCCATATTTGTGAAAAAGAAAATTCAAATGACTATCACATTTAGTTATGAATTAAATCATATATTCAAAATAAGTGATTGCTACATTAACATGAATGAACCAGTATTTAAGGACATATTATTTGAAGCAATACCTTTTAGCTAGATACTGATATCCTTCACTAACTAAGGCGGTCGCTTCATAGCTTTTCCAGTAACCATTTCACCTTTAGTATTGTAGTCACATAAAACCAATCCTTTGTGTCATTGACAAATTTGAAATAAGCATACCTCCATGTTCTTTTAAAGAAGAGACCTCCACAAACTCCCTAAAAGCCAACTGCAAATCCAACTCCCATACCCATATAGAAGCTAGAACCTTCAGAGTTCTCTTTAGTTTTGCCAATTGATGTTCTGTTATGAGATTCTCCAATTGGTGGTTTGCAGCTTTTTGGGAGAGGATCACCACACAATTGAGGATTGCCAATATATCTAACAGCATCAAAAGACTGAAGTTGGGTGCCTGAAGGAATTCTACCTGAGAAATTGTTATATGACAAGTCTAAGTAATCAAGATATGTCAAATTAGACATACTTGGAGGAATTTCACTTGGTAGATGATTTTGTGAGAGATCCATTAACTCTACCTCCTTCATTAGCCCAATGTTTGCTGGTATGTTGCCCATCAAATGATTTCGAGATAAGTTCAAAAACTGTAATTTAGAAAGAACTAGTATTTCAACAGGAATTGATCCAGACAAGTTGTTACTTGAAAGATCTATGATCCTCACGAATATAAGGTTATCCTCATATTGTAGTTCATGTCCTTTTGGAACCAGCATAAGATTCTCAAGGTAAGAGCCATAGTCAAAGCAGTACTCTAAACTGTCAAAATAATCTTGATTTTTTGGGTCAGGCATAACCAGGACATTGATATTTTTAAAGCAACTTGGTTTAGGCCTTGATAGGCTATTATTTGCAAGATTTAATATTCTAAGAGAAGAAATTTGGCATATATTTAGAGGTATATTTCCCTTGAATCCACTGGATCTTAGACAGAGAACTATAAGTTTTGTCAATTTTGTAATCCAGTGTGGTATGGTCCCTAAAAAATTATTATCACCTACAACAATGAGCCCTAATTTTGGGCACCTTTTCAATGACAAAGGAATATCCCCATAGATGCTATTATTTTGTAAACTCAATGATTTGAGTTCAACTAAAGACCCCAGAGAATAAGGAATTCTACCTGATAAAGTATTACTCCCCAAGTTTAAATGGATCAAAGATTGCTAGTACCTCCAACAATTAGAAAGTTCTCCAAGTAAGAAATTGTTTGATACATCTAAAACCTGCAATTTTTTTTTTATTCATCTTTTGGCACAAGAAAGTGGAAATAGGTCCAAAAAATGAATTGTTAGCTAGATTGAGCACTTCAACATTTGCAGACAATCTTGGCAACCACCCCTTAATGTGATTAGATCTTAGATTCAAAATAGTAGAATTCAACAAAATGTCTGGTACATCCCCTTCTATTTGGTTATTTGAGAGATCAACCATATGAATGTTGGAAATCCAATCCCAGAACCAGCTCGGAGCCTTACCCGAAATTCCTGACAAGGGCAATAACAAAAACTGAAGGGATGTTTGTGTATGTAGCCACGTAGGAAAGCTGGGACTTATGTTGCGGGATCTTCCAGACACATATTCAAGTTGAAAAGGAGGAACCCAATTGGAATTCACATTAAAGAACAAAGGTGTATAAGAGATTTCTAGGTTTTTTAATTTCTAGAGTTTGGTGAAATGCGCTTCATCTAGACTTCCTGTGAAAGTATTGAGTGCAATAGATAATGTCACTAAATTTGAGAGATGTCCAAGACTATTTGGAACGGTGCCATTTAATTTATTTCCATCGAGGAATAAGAATTGCAATTCAGATAAATTTCCAATGGGCAAAAGGAAGAGGACTACTTAAAGAATTAAAACCAAGATAGAGATAGGTTAGATGCTTAAGTTGCCCTAAAGACTCTGGAATTTTTCTACTCTAAAGAATTATCTTCGAGGTCGAGATATTCTAATTTCTGAAAATTCAAAATGCTAGGTGACACCCCGCCTATCAGAGAACTTCCAGCCAGGGAAAGCCCTAAGAGGCTTGTACTCAGATTAGACAACCAATGAGATATCTCATGATTGAAATGATTTCCAGAAAGATCAAGGGATCGAAGAGAAGTGAAATTTACTGATGCAAGAGATGGATTTAGACTATGAAGCTGACAATGGTGCAAGTATAGCTCAGAAAGAGATGGGAACTTATTATTTGAAGCCACTCAACTTCACTGTGAAGGTCGGCTGAGCTCAGGTCAAGGTATTGTATGGAAGAGAGACTAGACATCCAATGAAGGTTATCTGCAAAAAGGCCAAAATTATGTCCAAGATTTAGATAGTGAAGGCTTGAAAGGTTCCCAAGCTGATAATGTATGACTCCACAAAACCCAGCCTCATGGAGGTCAAGATGTCTCATACTGCCCATTGAACCAAGAAAACTTGGAATACCAGTACAATTGAATTCATTCTCACTCAAGTCCAAGTAATTCCAATGTTCTAATTCCAGCAACCAATGACTAATAGCACCCCCTAACCTTTTTCTGTAGTTAAAATCTTCATCACCGTCCCATGAAAAATTGAGGCGGAGCTCCGTGGCGCGACCAGTAATGTTGTTGCAGTGAACACCATCCCATCTACAACAATCTTTTTGTTTAGTCCAGGAGGAGAGTATGTTTTCAGAATTAATGAGACCTTGTTTGAAGCTTAGAACTGCTTGTTTCTCCTTATCATTGCAAGAAACATCTGAGTTTGACTCTGCTTTGAAGAAGCTTAAACTGAGGATAGCTGCAAAGAAGCATAGTAAGTAAAGCACATGAGTTGTATAAGAGGCACCCATTACAAAGCAAAAAACGAAGGAAGGGAAGTTTGAAGGAAGAAAAGCTGAGTGTGAGCAGTGGAGGTGATGCAATTGGAGGATACTAGTAATAATATAGGGGGGAGCTTGTGTACGGTGGCCAGTACCATTGGACATGTGTCCAAGACTGGACACGTATCCATATCCTAACGGGTGCAGTGGCCATTGGCCACTGGACAGAAGCCGGACCCAATAATACATAGTGTGATTCTTCAGTAACTTTCTTATTAATATATTACTTTAATGAAGACTTTGACTCGTTGACATAGGCCAAATGCCAAAGACCAATACTCTTGTCTTGTTTCACAAAACAGTAATTGCACTTCAAGCTGCTTTTTTGTTTCATTTGTTCCGTGACTTATTTGCCAATGGACATCTCACTGTTTACCGTAAGGTGTTTTGATAATTTGTGAAGAATTTCAACTTTTGTTTTTCATGAATATACTGTGTATGGCTTTGTTCAAACTTCAAACCTCCACACTTTGGTCCCTTTATTTTCGTTTTTACTATATTGCAAAAAAAAAAAGTAATGACCATGATTGATTAAAATCTTAAACTCTTCTGCTATGCATATGAAATACTGTTTAGTGGCCTTAAAAACATGATTGCAATATAATTACCACTTCAGGGTAGATAGATACCTATGCCCAATATCCACTAGTGAATATAAATAGTAAGATGTCATTGGAAAGAGTAATCTAGTAATTTTTGTGATCATGATTTCCTAATTCCCAACAATATAGATCTATCATCAGCCAAATTTGGGCACTTCAAACTGTGGCAATGCCCATGGATGCTACAAAGAGTGGCCCAAGTGTTCGATAACCATAATATTCCAGACCAGCCAATTACTGCTACTGTTGCCACTCCTGTAGCTGCATTTCAACAGCACCAACACAATTGCTTTGGGGATTCCATCCCCCGGAAGGAATCCCCCTTTTCTTCCAATCCCTCCATTTTTCTTTATGTCTTTACAACGTGTAATTTGGATTCTCAAGATCTTGCAAAACTAGAGGCAAGTGGAGATTATGTACAATTTGAGAAAGGAGTTCTTTAATTTTAAACATGTTTATACATTCGGCTCCAACAGATTAAGACAGCTTGGACATGGCACAACTGAAGAGGAATGGTAACCTCAGTCTATCATGTTGTGAACATTTGAACATTCTTAGACCTGATACGATGAATGCAAGAATATGAAGGAACTATATTTTTCGGCCGGCATGAAAAGATGCAAGCTGCTGTTACAATAGTTTAGAACTTTAAAATAAAATAAAAAGGTCATGTGTAGCTTTGTACCAGTAAATGATAGTGTTTTCTGACGTATCTTCCTGGATATTTCAAAATATATAAATAAATAAAGAAGAAGAGAAGAACATAAACAATGGTCTTTGGATGTTTTTCAAGTTGCTAGGGTTAGTCATGTACTAGGATTCGTGCAAAGGAGTTAGTCACATATTGGGATCCGTACATCATTAGTGGCGTTTAAATACTAGTGAGTTTAGAGGTTTTGAAGCGGTAGAAGATTTCTACTATAAGTTCATCTACGGGAATTGTAGAGTCTAGAGATAAAGGTTTTGTACTAAATCTGAAACTTTTCTTTACTATAATGAATTGCTTTTCAGGAAGGTTTTCCCCCCAAGTTTTTTACTATGAAACTAATTTATTTCATTGGTTTTCCTAGGTCATCATATCTTGTCTTATTTACTATTCCGCTGTGCATGATATTGACATAATATTGATGTTTGTTTGTTTTAACAAGGTTTACTCGAGTTTAAAACTTGTTAATTCTATCAACCGGGGTCTAAATTTCCCAATAGTAAGTGTTTAGGCTAAGAACCTCTCAAGGATGCATATGTAGATAGAGAGGTAGAAATAGAGGAAAACTTTAGAGAAATGGTGTAGATGATTGTGGGTTTACAATCTCTAACTCCTAAGTGTATAGCTAGGGTTTTCTCTTTCAAAAGTTCCTTGGAAAAACTCCTTACAATGTTTGGGTAATGTGGGCTTATATAGTGTTGGTAAAGGATTGAGATAAACAAACTTTAAAAAGCTCCAGGCAGTGAGTTTTGCGAGTTACTCGAGACTTGGCCTGAGTCGCGAAGTAACTCGAGAAATCCAGCCTGGCATGAGACTGTTCATATTCCAGTATGTGCTTCTCAGATCCAGCCAGTCGTGATCCAGTCTCAAAATTTCTTTCCTCACAGATCTTCACCAAACTCTCACACACAACCTTTACGTTAAATCCCACAATAAATACAGGGAAATGATTGAACAAAAATACAATCAAATTTGACATGGAATTAAAGCGAACATAATAACATAGTTGTAAATCACAACTTTACATATATTGTTTAACAAATTAGCACCAAATTGTTATATCTTTATTATATGATGTTTTTAGATGCGTGAGTAATTGTTTTTAAGCATTTACGTATATTTTGTATTCTCATCTTCCTTATCTCATTAGTGTATTTTTTTGAGATTTTTAAGAAAACAAATTCAATTTGGAGTTTAAAATTATTTATTTATCTATTCATTTTTTGCATGTTGGATTAGATGTTTGATTAGAATTAATATGATAGTATTAACACAATATTTGGCTTGATTACAATCATTATGTATAATAGGGTAAAAATTTTGAATTTGATTATATATTGAATATTTAGCTTGATCACATCACATTTGAAATGTTTTACATATTAGGGAGAATGAGTTTGACTTTGATGTGAGTTTTATTTTTCCCTTTCTTTTTTATTTGAAGTGTAGTTTTGTTGAATTTTATAAATTTTTTTGATACATTTCTCGGTGTTTTTTATCGTACAATTGGGTTTGAAAAAGTTTTTTTTTTTAACTAAAAAATAATTTCCAAATTTTAGTTACTTTTTAATGATACACAAAATGTTGCAAATAATTTTTATTAAAAAATTAATATTTTTTCAACCTTTTGAATTCCTAAGAAAAATTGTATTGTTTTCATTTTGGTATAACAAAAATTATATATTACATTTATGATTGTGACTATAACAAATGAAAATATGATTATGAAATACATTACTATTTATTAAATTAGTCCAAGTTGCAAAAATAAATTTAATGAGAGCACCCTAAAATTATTATCATGCACAATGCGCAGGATCTACGACTAGGTCTAATTAAAGTCCGTGCTGAAATGTTGCAATAGTTTAGAACTTTAAAACAAAATAAAAGGCCATGTGTGTATCTTTATCTTTTTCACTGAATGAAAGCAGGAGGTTTGTAGCTTTGTATTAGTAAATGAGAGTGTTTTCTGACATATCTTCCTGGATATTTCAAAAAAATAAAAATAAATAAAGAAGAAGAGAAGAACATAAGCAATGGTCTTTGGATGTTTTCATGCTATAAGCTGAATTCTAATTAAAGTCTATGCTGAAATGTTGCCAATATCATTTTGCATGACCATCAAAGAAAGGTTTCAAAGCTCAGATTTGTGTGAAAACACACGAGCTTGTTTAGATCCCAAATTAAAAATTACGGCTAAATTGCTTTTACTCAAACTTTACAAAGTGTGGTGTACGTTTTTAGACCCCTTAAAACACAATTGGATTAACCTAGTTAATTAGCCAAGTTATTACTTAGTCCAAATTCCAAATCTAGGTTATCATAATCAAACAATCATATCATGCAAAGCAGTGGAAATATAAATATCACAATGATATGATCACCCAGGAAACCAAACCGGTAAAAACCTGGGGAAGATTTAACCTAACTATTCTCAAGGTAAACCTGAATCTACCATGAAAGAATCAAAGTTTTACAATAGGACTTAGACCACTAACATCCTATTACTACCCACTAGTTTACCCACTAGTAGAAACTTACTGACAGGACCATGTGCAAGTTCCGAGACCACGGACTCCTTCTTTCTTGGATTCTCCAGCAAGTACAAGCACACTCGCTTGTGTTTCTTTAAGTTCTTATGGCAATAACTGAATGATCATCAAGTTCTTGAACGAATCTCCTCTTGATAACCCTAAGCTTGTGTAAAGGAAAGCTCCTCACAGATCTCACAAGAGATTTACACAAACCGCAATATGAGCAACATCTAAAACGTGGCTAGGGTTTGCCTTATATACCTAGAGCAAAAACATAAAACCCTAAACGTTTTAATGAACTAGGGCTAAGTTGGAATTCTACAGAAAAACGCATTTTGCCCGATTTTCGATGGATCGAGCCTAAACTTCGATCGATTGAGCCAGGCCGAAATGCATTATCGATTCTGCATCAGCTTGAATCTAACTTTACATAAAAGACACAACTTTGAGCAAGTCTAAACACGACTAACAATTGTTTTGATCATGGTTTGCCAACATTACACATTAAAGTTCTAAATACATTAGTTCCTAAGTCTTTAGAACCTAACATGTGAAACAAGAGTAAATATGTGCAATGAACCGATAATACTACTCTAAGCCATATCCATCAACAATCTATATATATATATATATATATAATAATAGATGAAGCTGAGAGAAATTCAAATTAGAATTCCAAATTAGAGTTCTAATTTTGCACCATGTGTCCTAAATTATTTATTCTTAAAGAGTTTTATTTCTTAATTTTAGAATCAAATGTGGGACCACATTATAAATATTCATCTAAGTAAGTTATTAGGTACAAAAATCAAAGAGTCTAGAGTAAATGAATCGTAAAAAAAAAAAGTGCTTCACAATAATAAATAAATAAATAATATGGATAATTTACATTTTATATCTAATAATATCCTTACAAAAAGCCAACGGAGACTTGGCTCAGTTGGTAATGCTCAGACGCTTCGTCTAACCCATCTAGGTTCGAGTCCTGCTGCCAGCAGGAGTCTATTGGTGGGCATCCACACGAGTTGGCTAAAACTGTCCAACTCTAGCGCCCTACCTGGAGGCTAGCGTAACCTAGTGAACCCCTATTTTTCTTAACCAAATATATATATATATATATATATATATATCCTTACAAAACTTTTTAAAGAGTTAACAAAATAGAAAAATGACTATTAATAATATTTAAATTATATATATATAGGAGTTATATTATGCATCTTATTGTATATCTTTAAATATATCCATGCATATGCATGGGGTAACAAGCTAGTTAACAATAAAATGAAAGCTTAAAGAGTAGAGAAGAGAGATGCAAATACAAGATAACACCAAGATGTGTTATCGAAGAGGAAACCGAAGAACTCGGTGACAAACCTCTCTGCGACCCTCCTAGTCGAAATCGATCCTCTACAGAATAAAGTTGGAGTACATAAATAACAAAAGACCCTCCAAGCCTAATCTACCCCATGTACTTGAGCCCTCCAAGCTCCTGCTACCAACGAACTTCTCAAAGTCTTATCTTCTCTAACTTTTCGGATCCCTCAATTCAGTACGATTGCATCTGCCACTAAATGACTCCTTCCAATGCTTCTCAACAGCACCAAAATCTCACTTAACACTCAAACATGGTGTGGTAAGTGTTTGGGCTATGAACCTCTCAAGGATGTCAAGATAGAAAGGTAGGAGTTAAGGAGAACCACAAGGAAATGTGTAGATGATTGTGGGTATAACAATCTCTAACTCTTAAGTGTATTTGCTAGGGTTTTCTCTCTAGAAAGCACTCCTTACAATTCGTGGATAATGAGGGTATTTATAATGTGGGTAAAGAATTTGGTAAAGCACTTTATCTTTTTGCCAAACAGAGAGTTTCACGGGTGCCTCGCCGAATGGCCCTTCTCATGAAACACTCGCGACCTTGATAGCCTAGTGTGACTCTTTAGCTTCCAGTCATGTACTTCACCCGTGGCCTTTCACAGGTTACTCTTCTCGCGAGCTAGTTGCAAACTGCACTAATTCATCTTTGAAGCTTGATTCTTCACCGATCTCTAACACTCATCCCTTAGAAATAAACCCACATACATACAGGAAAATGATTGAAGAAATTACAATCAAATTTGACACGGAATTAAAGCCAACACAAGCTAGTTGGGAATCACAAATTTACAAGGTTGATCCTTATCCATATTGACCATGTATTTCTTGTTAGTTTATTGAAAAATCAGATTTTCCAAAAACCTATGATCTAATGGTGGAGTTAACATAAAGGTTGGGTTTTGGGGAACTATTTTCCGTTACATTGTGGTTCATACAATAATTAGGCAATGAGCCTTGTTAGAAGGTCAGAAAATGGAAATACACATCCAAAATTCACGTTGTGGATATTTGTGGAAATTAAGGCTCACAATTGAGTAAGATATCACCACACACAAGAGATGGGAAGTAGTGATAGGTTCATTTGATGACCATCTTTCACGAAACTACATAGATATTTTTCATCAGTATTAGAATAATCAAGAATTGATTTACTAACATATTTGGTTTCTTTGTTGGGTGACTTGTTGACCATTAAATTATTAATTCATTATGCAATATTTTCCACTGTGTAGCATAATTTTCATGTGAGGCCAAAGATTCATGTCATGGACATTTGCATGCATGGAAGTCATGATTGAGTAAATATCATAAGTTTGTTCTCTTAATTACATGATTTAGTGATAACATAGGCTTTAAGCGAAACCCCCAAAGATTAATGCTCACCACACACAAGTGAAGAGATGTAGTGTTGGGTTCATTTAGCGACCATTTTTCACGTAACAGTGTAGAGATTTCTCATAAATATCAAAATTATCAAGAATTTGACTTACTAACATCTTTTGTTTTTTTTTTTATTGGGTGACTTGTTGACCATTAATCCATTATACAATATTTTCCACTATGCAACATAATTTTCATGTAAAGCCAAATATTCATGTTGTGGACACTTGTGTGGAAGCCATGATTGAGTAAAATATCATGTGTTTGTGCTCTTAATGACATGATTAACTTAGTGATAACATAGACTTTAAGCCAAACCCCCAAAGAGAATAGATCAATGCTCACCACACACAAGTGATAAGATGTAGTGTTGGATTCATTTGACAACCATCTTTCAGGTAACCACATAGAGATTTTTCATCAATATCAAAATCATCAAAAAATTGACTTGTTGACAACTTTTGTTTTTTTTTTTTTTTTTTTGTTGGGTGACTTGTTGACCATTAATCCATTATGCAATATTTTCCACTGTGGGGCATAATTTTCATGTAAGGCCAGAAACTCATGTTGAGGACATTTGGTGAGAGAGCTTAATTATGTGTGTGTGTGTGTGTGTTTAGCATTTAGTTTGTTTAAATAAATAAAATAAAAGAAATGTTGAACATTGAAGGTGTGGCATGAACTTGAAAAAAGTGTGAGACAAATTGTGGAAATACAATCTTCATCTTCTTCCACAAAATATGGACTGACCTGGGGGGGTGGGGGGGCATTTTTTTTTTTTTTTTTTTATGGGTTTTACTATCGTATGGCCTTAGGGCATATGTTAGTAAACCATTTTAGAAAATCTTTTATAGGAAAGCTTTTACCTAAAAAAATTTCCATAAAAAATTTTCTAAAATAGATAACTAATGTGTGCTCTAAAAGCATACATTAACCGGACTTTCTTTTTATTTTTTATAGTTGGGCCCCTTGTCCTCCAAGATTATTAGCTCACAAAATTAGATAAATTTATAAATTGAAAACTAGTAAATCTACAAATTGAGATTGCATAGATGATTGCACTATAATACATTTAAAAACAATGGTATTTTGTATTTTTTGTCTTTGTTAGTAGATGATTGTATCTAAATGTATTAAAAAACAATAATTTTGTGTACTTGTCATAGTTTGTTAATACTATATAAATACTTATTTAAAAAAAAAAAAAAAAATCTCTTGTACTTCAGCTCCTAGCTTGAAAGCTTGTGTCCATCTTGCAAAAAAAGCATATAAAGCTGGAAGGAGGTTCAACGCTTCGTTGAGTAAGCTACTCAAGTCAACCTGCAAAAGCTAAAGCAATTATCAATATGCATCATGCATGTACCAAAGATAGGGAAAGAAATCATGGCTTTTTTCTAGCAGACTACAAAACATCAGTTGGTGCATTGCCCGATTCACTACATGGAATTTTAATTTATAGTGATCATTAAATAATTATTATTATTTTTCCTGCAAAGGCATCAATAAGGTTTTTTGTTTCTTTTAAATATATATAGGCGAGATTTAATCTGCTGTCTAATATTTGAAAAAAAAAAAAAAAAAAAAAAAACCTTTACATTCAATAAAATGATTAAAAAAATGGTATTTTTCATCAATATATGTACTTACATAAATGCTTTTCTTCTTCTTTTTTTTCCTTTTTATCTTAGGAATATTTAAAGTTGACTTGAAAATAGTATGACAAGAATACAAAAGAATTGGTAGAATTGTTGATTTGAAAAAAAAAAAAAAAATCACCGTTATTTGAGGGCTAGATACCACCGTATCTAACACTTGTAACGTGGACTTATACAACTCTAGAGGAGTAAATCACAAAAATCTCCACAACTCACGTGGCTCGTTGCCAAAAACAAATGTACTCTATATCTCGATTCTCATTTCTCAATACTTTCATAGTGATAGATCCCTAGAAATGAAGTAAATTCTAACTTTTCTATTAGTCTATTTTATTAAATTTCTCCCTTGTTATTACGTTTGGATATAAAGTTTCTTGCAACTTTTACTTTTATTTTTGGTTTAGATGGTGCACTGTATGAATTTATTTACATTTTAGTCAAAAGCGGGTTCACATAGTAGAAAAAAGAGTGTGTATTTGATGTTGATGTTGAATGTTTATAAGGTGTTTGTTGTTAAAACTGAATCGAGACTTCACTTTGGAGCGCAATGTAATGTTAATGTAGAATCTACTGGTGGCTGTTTGGAGGAAAAATTATTGCATAGTCTGGAACTATACTCCCTACCTCTCATAGAGAGGTGGGCTCCGTGGTGGGTGGGACCCACCCCTCTGTGAGAGAGAGAGAGAGAGAGAGAGCATAGTCCTAGACTATGCAAAACAGCCTTGTTTGGATAGCATGAAATTACTCTAGGGTCTATAAATAGTATAGCAAAGTACATGAAATTAGGGAAATCAAATCAAAATTCATTACTGTAGCAAAAAAAAATCATAATTCATAATTAAGATTTCAACTAAACCCTTAAAAGTTAAAACCCTCAAAACAAAGAATCCCATAATATGGACTAGTGGAATCAATTGGCGTTAACTTGGTGTCCGCACCACAGTACAAATATCCAGTCCTTTGGATTAAAATATGTAGCATCTAAATGGTGCATTATTGTTTACATGATCTCAATGATACTAAAAACTACAAAAGCAGGTTTCCAACTCAACATAGCAACTAAGATAGTATCACATCTCACGGTAAACGTCTGAATATGTCATATTTAATAATATCTTTTTCCATCTTGATCATTTCATAAAAGAATTAATTGCAAAAGGAAAGCAACCACAAAAAATCCCTCAAAACAGTTGCTAATCCAAACTTTGTATGTGAAGAAATCTCAAGCATGCAGAACTACATTTTTTTTTTTTAGCACAAGTGTTCAGACCTTTTTGAGTATTACCTTAGGCATGTGTAGTCCCCCCACCCCACACACATCGGGTAATTATAGGGAGGAATCACTTGGAAGTGGCCCCAAAATGCTAGCAAAAGGTCTTGAACCCATAATTTCACGAATATCATAAAGCCTTAAGAACTACTAAGCCAACCCTTAGCATAAAGTAAACTTGAAAGAAAACTTGAGCATAAAAGTAGTACAGAACTATGTTACTCGTGACTCTATGTACATGAAGAAAACTTCAGCATAAAGTAGTACAATCTTCATACAGATGCCATAACTCTGTAATTTACAAAGGTTGGAGATTGCAACTTCAAAACAGTTAAATGAAAAATATGATTGCTAACTAATAAACATGGAAAAAGTACACCAAGGTGAGAAGGTGTAGTATAAAATTATGGCTAACCAACATACACGAAGCTCCATCTCCTTTGGTCCTCTTCATACATTGGAGTATATCATGCATCGTCGCTTTAAGTTGCTCAATCTGTAGTCTAACAGTGGTTCTTCATTAAGAAGTACCCTAGTAGCCACCAAAACCCCAATGTTGGGCATTGATTACAGTTCCATCATACCCTGTTATCTTATATGTGTTCTGCACATCAACTCGAGTATCCAGGAATGTAATGTATAGTACACTGGTAGAGTATACTACACCAGGCTAGAAGGCCATGAATGCACCAACATCAGTTTCACTTTCACCATCTAAACATAATCCTTGACTGGCTTCCTGTGTGGCATTTGAGATGGCTTGATATCAAGCTTGTAACAATGAGGTCCTGTAGTCTTTCAGAGAGTTCAGCACGATTCAATGGCTTTGTTTCAAGTACAACTGTGCTGAACAATCATTAATAGTTAGTACTTAAAATGGGAGAAGTAGAACACACATCACACACAATCTCTTATATAATCAGAACCAAACAGTGGACATTTTGAATCACTAATTAAAACTTCTGTACCAAAACATAAGATGGGTACAGAAAACCCAAAACAATGTGTTGTACGAATAGTCCATTCTCTTTTTTCTATTCACAAATTCACAAGTTGTTATCATAAAATTGAAATGCCATAAATTGCATTCTAACTTCATCTGTTTTCTATGTTTAATTAGGCAAAAAATGGCATTGCTTAGCTATGTTAATAGTGGCATAGGTAAAAACAGTTCATTGTTGATAATTTGAAGAGAAACTAAACATGAAAAAAATTATTATAATAATAATAAAAAGAACTTATCAAATACAAGGAAGAGCAGTTCAAGTATTATTGAAGACAGCAAGGTCAAGAAGAAAAATCAAATGAAAGTGTCAAATGACGGAAATGTCAAGAGAGCCTCTGCACCACAAGATGCAGAAGAGAACGCGATACATGGTCATGTATATCAAACTAAGTGTGGCAAACAAGACACAGAAATGTTGGCATTTCACAATTGTAGGACAAGCAAGCAACTCAGCAGAAGATAACAACACAGATTTCTTGATTTTGATGTTTTCCTGTAATATGAAATTTATCCAAACTCAACATGTACCTATAAGCCAGTACAATAAACAAAACTGATAGCCTTGCAGAGAATCATGGTGCAGAAACACTTCTAATTTGATTCCATCTAGAGCATATTATCATTACAAAAATATAAAATCAAACATCTAAGAATATTATCATGATTTTATTATCATGATTTCAAGAAAGACATTATAGAAGCTAGAGATAATGGATATAGCATTAGATTCCCCAACAAACTCCCAGTAGGCATTCTGGACAGTAATTAAATACTCATTGAATATGCCTTCCATAAAATCAATTTAAGTATCCCCAAGAAATGTTCCCCTCCCCTCCCCTCCCCGCCCCCGCCCCTGAAAACCACCATCCCATTTCCCACACTTTGCTGCCCAATTGTAGATTTCTTTTGCCGATACTTCAGTTCAAAAGTGATTCAATGTTAACATTAACTCTACTTGAATAACTTTAAACTTTTTAAATAACTAAATTTGTTCAAGGAAACTACTAAAGAAGCTAAGTTAATCAATGGAACAAATCAAAATATCTTTCCCTCAAATCAAGATAATCCCACTACTTCAAAAATAGAACGGATGGGTCACAAGAAAATTCTAAGATCCTAAACATCTCAAGACACACTCACACAACTTCAAGCTCATAATGCAACATTGGAAAAAGTTTTCGGATTGCAAATAGAACCTTACCAGGACGGTCAGTAGGTTGGCCATTTTTTACGAACAGCAAAACCAAGGCCACTCCAACAAGGAGCAGCTATTGGTTGTTGAGGCAATTCATGTGCATCACCTATCCTTTTAGTATCAGGAATAAGAATTTCATCCATAGTTGTGGAGAAACTTTTAATCTGAGCACGGCCATTTTCTTGGAGTTGGCTCTGTCGATTAGCAATAAGAGGCTTTACTAGCCATTCTATGATCTCCTCCGCATCAGCCTCATCAGCATTCCTTCCCAAACGATTGTAGCTAGATGTTCAAGTCTGTCATGAGAAAATATTTGGGATTAGAGGACACCCAATGAAGCCGTACCTTGAGCGACAAAGGTAGCATAAATTCACATGAAGCCAAATGGCAAAGTAGGGAACAAACAAAACTTGAATTATTTGTGTGGTGATAAAATCAGATAATAGTAGTAGCTCAAAACTTAATATAACTTGATTTTAATGTTTGCCTGACTTCCATCCAAGTTATAGCTTCTTTGATTTTGTGCATCTACACAAAATGTAAGACATGATTTAAAAGTTCACTCTTGGCATGGTCTATTAACTAGTTAAAAGAAATTTAGCTTCGTTAAAGTAATTGAGGTAGATACACAAGATCAAAGAAGCTAAAACTTTGGATGGAAGTCAAGCAATAATTAAAATCAAGTTATGTCAAGTTTTGAACTTCTACTATTATTTGAGTTGTATCACCACCCAATAATACAACTTTTGGGTTGATTTTAAGAAGCTTGAAAACCAAAAATAGGCTCAATATATGAATCAATTAGTGGTGATTTCAACCTAAAATACCTAATTATTATAGTACTGCACTCACTTCTAACTTTAAAAACCATCAACATAGGAACTAAAAAATAGTAGGTGCCTCTATGAATGTTATATGCTAAGGTTATGCTTATTTTGGCTTAAAAACATCAGCTTCTTTTCACCATCATCTTACGTAAATCTTTTTAACGCCTCACATTTTCTAAGAATAGTTGTACTATTATACAGCTTATTTTTTAACAAAGTAAGACAATCAAAATAACCTCATCCAAACAGACTAGTGAAGATTTATTCAATTTTACTTTGTAAACATAATTTATTATAAAACAAAGGCCTTAACAACTAATTTATTCATTTATTATTAAAAATGGGTTATCCTCAAAGTTACACCAGACTAGAAGGCTATGACAGTACCAACATCAGCTTCACTGTTTAAACATATACCTTGGCTGGCTTCCTAGTGAAGTATTTCACCATCAAGCTTGTAAATAATGAGGTCCTTTAGTCTTTCAAAGCTCAACACAATCAATGATTTGCAGAAAAATCATCAATAATTGGTACTTTAATGGGAGAACTAAAACACACATGACACACCCACAAGCTTTTAAGTAATTAGAACCAAATGTGGAAATTTTGTAATAATTAATTGAGACTTCTCCTGTACCTAAACAGAAGATAGGTACTAAAAACCCAAATAATGCAGTTATGGTAAAAAAAAAATGTGTTGTACATATAAACCTTTCACTTTTATTCTCTTCACAAATTCATAAGTTTTAATATAAAAATTAAAATGTCATAAATTGCATTCTAACTTCATGTGTTTTCTACATGTAGGCCAAAAAGGGCATTGCTTAGCTATGTTAATAGTGGCATAAGTAAAAACAACTCATTAAATACAAGGAGCAGCAGTTCAATAATTATTGAAGACAGCAATGTCAATAAGAAAAATCAAATGTAAGTGTCAGATGATGGAAATGTTGAGAGCCTCTGCACCACAAGATGCAGAAGAGAGCGGCGATACATGATCGTGTATATCAAACTAAGTGTGGCAGACAACGCAAAGCAATGTTGCCACCGAAGGAAACCTAAGGAATTTCACAATTGTTGGACAAGCAACTTAGCAGAAGACAACAATACAGATTTATGGATTTTGATGTTTTCCTGTAATACAAAATTTATCCAAGCTCAAGAAGTACATATACTCCAGTACATTAAGCAAAAACTGATAATCTTGCAATCAAATCCTGGTTCAGAAACATTCTAATTTGATTCCAGTACAAAGACTGATATGGGGTAATGCTTATATGCACAGTTGTAATGAATTTTGTAACAATCAAACATATTTGACAGCTATGTATTACGGAACAGGCACCCAGTTGAAGCCCTCTCATCCAACCTCTGATGCGGCAAGGGTTGATTTGATGTTATTGGGAAATATATTCAGGAAAAAGTTTGAAACATTAACCATATAATTATAAGAACACCAATTAGTTCTTACCACATAAGGAGATTAAACTAGAGGGCATAAGTCCAGCTTGAAGGACATCCTTGTAGTTCTAGAGATATTGATCCACTTTTTTTTCCCACATATCCATGTATTTGTTAGCCAGCAACATGCCAATACAGTAACTTCCAATCAAGGCCCTGACGAATATCAATCAAAACTGAGAACTTCACATAACCTATATAATCAATTTGGTTTCCAAGGTTTCAACCCAAGTAATGTCATGTTTTAGGTTACAAACTAGTTGAATTCCTTGTTTAGCTGCAATAAAAATGGCATTCAAAAAAGAACAAATACTATTTTAGAGTTTTAACTTCAATGAAAAGAAGCCAAGAGATATTCTAGAAGGTATTAACAACATCAAAGCTTGCAAGTAATCTTTTTGTTTTATTGGTAAGTTGCACATATGGGTGAGTCATGAACCCTCAATCTCACCTGCCACCTTGTTCTTAAAAGAGGAGGAAATATTCATTCGCAACATCGAAGTTTGGAAGACATCTAACAACCAGAGTATATTATCATTCCAAAAAATATAAAATCAACAGTTCATCTAAGAATATTAATTTAGAAGTACAAAGGTTAAAAAGTATATAACTGCCTATGAATCACATCACAAACAAAAAAAACATGATTTCAAGAAAGACCTTATAGAAGCTAGAGATAATAGATAGAGCATTAGATACCTCAACAAACTCCCAACATGTAAGAGTAATTAAATACACATCAAAGATGCCTTCCATAAAATCAAGTTAAGTATCCCCAAGGCATCTTCCCCTCCACAACGCTGCCCAAATGTAGATTTCTTTTGTTGACACTTCAGTTCAAAAGTGATTGGATGTTAACTTCAACTCTACTTGTATAACTTTTAAATATTTTAAATAACTAAATTTGTTTAAGGAAACAATTAAAGATCTTAGGGTAATCAATGGACAAATCAAAAGATCATTCATTTGAATCAAGATAATCCCCCTACTTCAAGGATGAGTCACAAGAAAATTCAAAGATCCCGAACATCTCAAGCTGCACTCACACAACTTCAAGCTCAATAATACAACATTGGAAAAGGGTTTTTTTTTATTACAAACAGAATCTTACCAGGACAGTCAGTAGGTTGGCCATTCCTGCCAACAGCAAAATCAAGGCCACTCTGACAAGGAGCAACTAGCTATTGGTTGTGGAGGCAATTCTTGTGCCTCACTTATCCTTTTAGTGTAAGGCAGAAGAATTTCATCTATCCACATGGAGAAACTTTTAATCTGAGCATGAATGTTTTCTCGGACCTGCTTCTGTTGATCAGCAAGAGAGGCTTTACAAACTATTTCATTGAACTCCTCTGCTTTTGCCTAATCAGCAGCCCTTCCCAAACAGTTAATGAGAAAAAAACAAAAAAAAAAAATTTGAGATTAAAGGACAACCAATGAAGTAGTACACTGAATGACAAAGGTAGCATAAATTCATATGAAGCTAAGTGGTAAAGTAGAAAGAACAAACAAAATGACATCTACTCAAAAGAAATTTTACTTTGTTACAGTACTTTAAATGGATGCACAACATCTAACAAGCTGAAACTTGGATAGAAGTGAGGCAAACATTAAGATCAAGTTATGTCACATCTACTATTATTTGACTTTTTTCACCATGCAACTAATATAACTTTTTCAGTAATTAAGATTTAACAAGTTTTGAAACCAAAATAGGCACAAAATATGCAATTAATAGTGGTGACTCAACCCAAAATTATTAATTATTATAGTACTACATTCACTTCTACCTTTAAATACCATTGAGACAGGAACTTGAAAATAGTAAATGCCTTTTAATGAATTTTATATGCTAAGGTTCTATTTGTTTTAGATTAAAATGTCAATTTAATTTCACCAATAACTTATTTAAAGCCTCACTTTTTTTAACTATAGTTGTGTTTTTAAACAAAGTAAGACAGTCAAAATAAGGTCATCCATACACAATCTCAATTATAATTTACCACTTCTTTTTAAGTAAATTTAAAATAAAAAATAAATATAAATAAAAATCCTTAACTAATGCATTCACTTATTACAAATAGATCTGACACAATATATGGCAATTGATAGGGTTGAACCGTAGCATCGAGTCTTTTTTTTTATTTTTTTTTTATCATTATTGTTAATTTTTTATATTATGCATTCAGTAAGTTTTGAATCTAAACCTTACCCTCTATCTCATTATTATGGACGAGAAGTTCATTTGAGGTAGATCTCATTGTTATATTAAATTTGTTTTAATTAATTTGACCATAACATCAAATTCCATGCAATTACTACTTCATAAGCATGTATATCAACATAATTGGGTAAAAAATTCATTCAAGAGGTTAATAAAAACCAATCAAATGGTCCACACTACTGATATGGTCCCTATCTTTGCACATTACTACAAACAACATCCTTAGCGAATTGGCCAGTACCAGTAGGCAATAGCCACATACAGTTCATATGCCGAGGTAACAAACAAGATTGTCAAGATATTTCAGACAACAAAGTCATAGTTACACTGACCTGGTATATAGAAACAATTTATTTATGTCTGCTTCAAATTGTAATTGTCTTGGATTGCAGGAGTTTTCACAGCCTATGAATATTGTTTGCAAAAGAGCAAAAGGGTCATACAAAAGAATGAGAAAAAAAGAAGAAGAAGATAAGAAAACATAGCATAAATGAAAGAAAGTCTTAATCTTTATGACTAATATTGTTATCAAAAACCCAACTCAATTCAATAACAGTCATAGATTTGGCTCAATGGAGAAGAGTTTGTTGGTTCCAAAATGGGAAACCCATTTTTTAAAAAGGGAACAGTATTTTTAGTAAAACTGTAAAACAAAAGCAAGAGAGAGAGAGAGAGAGAGGGCCTCTTGAAATTTGTGGAATAGAAAAGTCATTGTGAAATAAATCAATGAGTTCAGGAAGCACTATTTTTTGGAGAAATAATTCTTCTTTAAATGACTAGCACTATATAGATAAATAGTTCTCACACACATATCCAAGAATTATAATCCATAGCATGTTTTATGATAAAACCAGGATGAAATAATATCAAAAACAGATTTCTTTCGTTAATGATTTTTTGGCCTTTAGAAGAGCATGAACTATTGCCACTCCTGAAGTATAAACAATGAATTGCAATTTTCAATAATAGTGATGTGAATATGAGAAGTATGACTACCTAGGCATCAAGTTTAACCTTCAATTCAAAATACGCCATGTTGAAATTCTAAGAATTCATGGTAAGCCCTCTTTGATACTCTACTTGTAAATCCTCCTATGGAATTGAAGTTTACAGCATATGAGGTGATAAATCATGCTATGCATCCTATTTATAATAATAATTATAAATAAATAAAATTCTACACTACATATTTGATGTATTATGTACATGAGAAACAATTTCTTCTATCATAGTTGACAACAACAGTAACATGAAAGAAACAATATTAAGGACATATAACATGAAGCAATACCTTTTGGCTAGATAACGATGCCTCACTTATTAAGGCAGACTCTTAGCTTTTCCAGTAAATTCATCTTTATCATTGTAGTCACATAAATCCAGTCTTTTATTTCATCCGCAAATCTAAAATAAGCATGCCTCCAAGTCCTATTAAAGAAGAGAGCTCCACAAATTGCCCAAAAGCCAATTGAGAATCCAACTCCCATACCAATGTAGAAGCTAGAGTTTTTAGAATCTTCAACACTGCCAATTGGTGATCTATTCAAAGATTGTTCCTCAATTGTGCAGTTTTTTGGAAGAGGATCACCGCATAACTGAGGATTTCCAATGTACCTAACAGCATCAAAAGATTGAAGCTGGGTGCTTGAAGGAATTCTACCTGAGAGGTTGTTGTATGACAAGTCCAAGAGACCAAGAAATGTTAAATTAGACATGCTTGGAGGAATTTTACCCGATAAATGATTTCGTGAGAGATCAACTGACTCTAACTCTTTCATACTCCCAATTTTTTCTGGTATCCTTCCCATCAAATGATTTCGAGACAAATTCAAAAAGCGTAGTTCGAAAAGATCTGAAATTTCAGTAGGGATTGATCCAGACAAGTTGTTACTTGAAAGGTCTATGAGCCTAACTAATATAAGGTTCTTTTCGTATTCCATTTCTTTCTCTTTGGGAACCAATTGAACATTCTCAACATAGGATCCATATATATACGAATATATAAAAGACATAGAAGAAAATGAAAAAATATTGAAATTTGGTAATGCCATGGCACTAATATTTTTCAAGCAATTTGGTATGGATCCTGATAGGCTATTATTGGCAAGATCCAATATTCTAAGAGAAGAAAGTTGGCATATTTGTTGAGGTATATAACCCTTGAATTCACTTGATCTTAGACGGAGAACTATAAGATTTGTCAATTCTCCAATCCATAGTGGTATGATGGACAAATGATTATCACCCATATCGATGAACCATAGACTTGAGCACTTTTTCAACGATGAAGGAATATATCCATAGATGCTATTGTTCTGTAAACGCAATGATTGGAGGTTAACTAAAGCCCCCATGGAGTAGGGAATTCTACCTACCAGATTATTGCTCCCTAAGTTTAAATGGATCAAAGACTGCCAATACTTCCAGCAGTGAGAAAGTTCTCCTGATAAGAGATTGTTTGATGCATCTAAAACCTCTAATTTATTCTTTCTAATTTTCTTTTGGCATAAGAAAGTAGAAATGGGTCCAGAAAATGAGTTGTTAGCTATATTGAGCACTTTGACAGTAGAACTCAGAAAAATGTCTGATACATCACATTCTATGTGGTTGTTAGAGAGATCGATAAATGTAATGTTTGAAGTCCAATTCCAGAACCAACCCGGAGCTTTGCCTGAAATTCCTGACATGGACATTTCTAAAATACTGAGAGATCTTTGTGATTGTAGCCATGAAGGAAATTTAGGTCCTATCTTAATTGAGCTCATTTGGGCATAGTAAAGTTGGAAGGGGGGAACCCAATCGGATTTGACATTAAAGAACAAAGGTGCTTCAGACATATAGAGATTCGTTAATTTTGAGAGTTTTCTGAAATGCCCTTCATCTACAGTACCTATTAAAGAATTTTTTCCGACAAACAACGTCTCTAACTTAGAGAGAAGCCCAAGACTCTTTGGAATGGTGCCATTCAACTGATTTTGGTCGAGGAATAATGTTCTTATATGAGATAAATTCCCAATGGAAGAAGGTATAGGACCATTTAAAGAATTATATCCGAGATCAAGATACGTTAGATGCTTAAGTTGGCCTAACGTCTCGGGAATTTGTCTAGTTAGCATATTGATATACAAGGATAGATATTCTAATTTCTCTAAATTGAAAATGCTAGGCGGTATATT
This sequence comes from Quercus alba, assembly GCA_036321655.1. Taxonomy (NCBI): domain Eukaryota; kingdom Viridiplantae; phylum Streptophyta; class Magnoliopsida; order Fagales; family Fagaceae; genus Quercus; species Quercus alba. The sequence continues at coordinate 9,374,766 of CM070302.1, read as the reverse complement.
GCCTTTCAAAGAACTGTTGTACAGGTCAAGCCTTAAGAGGCTTGTACTGAGATTAGAGAACCAATTAGGTATCTCATGATTGAAATGATTTCCAGAAAGACCAAGGACTTGAAGAGACGTGAAATTGACAAATCCAAGAGATGGATTCAGGCTATCAAGCTGACAACTTGACAAGTATAGCTCTGAAAGAGATGGGAACTTACTCATTATTTGAAGCCAATCAACTTCTCTGTGAAGGTCAGCTGAGCTCAGGTCAAGGTATTGAATGGCAGAGAGATCAGACATCCAACGAAGGTTATCTACATAGAGGTCAGAATTATATCCAAGAGACAGATAGCGAAGGCTTGAAAGGTTCCCAAGCTGATGAGGAATGAGTCCACTGAAGTTAGCACTTGAGAGGTCAAGATGTGTGAGACTGAACATTGAACCAAGGAAAGTTGGGATCGGAGTACAATTAAAGTCATTGTAACTCAAATCCAAGTAATTCAAATGTTCTAATTGGAGCAACGAACCACTAATCTCACCGCCTAACCTCGAATTATTGAGGTGAAGCTCAGTGACTCGGCCAGTTTTATTGTCGCAGAAAACTCCATCCCATATACAGCAATCTTTATGGTCAGACCAGGATGAGAGGACGTGTTCATGATCAGTGAGACCACGTTTGAGGGTTAGAAGGGCTTGCTTGTCTTTTTCATGGCAAGAGACATTAGAGATTGACTCTGCTTTGAAGAAGAAGAAGAAGCTTAAACTGAAGGTAGCGGGAAGGAACCATACTAAGAAAAGCACATGAAGAGTTGCAAAAGAGGCGGCCATAGTAACGAAGGAAGAGAAGTTTGAAGGAAGAAAAGCTGAAGTGTGAGTATCTGGTAATTAGCTCGTCATAATGAGCCCGTTTGGTTCCACTTTTTCAGCCCAAAACGGGCGTTTTTAAAAAAGCTAAACCTAGTTTTGCGTTTGGTAAGTTCAAAACATAACTTTTTTATAAAAGTTGCGTTTTGAACTTTTATAAAAAACTGAAGAGAAAACGAGCAACGAAAATGGACCCTCAGCGGTCCATAAATCAAAACGCGCTATGCGCGTTTTGTTATATTACCGTTGCAACCATTGAAAGACCGAAATACCCACACGTTTGACGCCCCTCATCTCTCATCTCTGCTCTCCCTTCGCATTTGACGCCTCCATCTCTTCTCTCTGCCTTGCTCTGCCTTCGTAAGTCTCTCTACTCTTTGTCTTTTTTCTTTGTCTTCCTCTTCTTCTTCCGCTTTGTCTTCCTCTTCTTTCTTTCTTTCTTTCTTTCTTTCTTTCTTTCTGGTTCTTCCTCTCCGTAAGTCTTTCTGTAGTTTTGGATTGTGGTTTGTTTTATGGGTAATGATTTTTCTATGTGTTCTTTGGGTTGATTTCTCATGGGTATGGGTTGTTTTGATTTGGACCGAACCTGGATTGATTCTCATGGGTCTGATTTGGGTTTTTTTGGTTTTGATTTCTCTGTTCTTTGGTTGATTTCTCATGGATCTGGGTTTGATTTCTCACTTTTGGTGTGTGGGTTTTGATTTCTCAGGTACCAAAAACACTAATCTGCTACCAAAAACCAGGTACCAACACTGATCTGAATTTTTTTTTTTTTTTACCAAGTGTGGGAAAAAAAATTTCGGATCTTGCTATGAATGGGTATTGTTCCTTTACTTGTTTTGTTATTTGTTTTTGCTGATTGGAATATATAATGAAGTGTTTAGTTAGTAAAAATATATAATGAAGTGTTAAACACTGATCTGAATTTTTTTTTTTTTTTTTTTTTTTTTACCAAGTGTGCTATTTTGATGAGAATGTTGATGACTCAGAGGTCAAATATGTTGGACCTGATGAGAATGTTGATGACTCAGAGGATTTTATCTGATCCTGATGAGAATGTTGCTGCTCATTTTATGATCTGTTATTTTGAATTGCCATCTTTAGTTGGTAATCATGAACATTTGGCTAAGGGGTTATACTTGTCTGAAGTATTAGTTAGCAATTAAGTTTTCAAAATGGAAAAGTTCATTATGTTGTTTATGTGCCCCCATCTTTCCATTTGCTGATACATTTACATTTAGGAGTTGGAATTGTCAATGGCATACATATGCTGGTCAGGAGAAACTTAATAATCATAACATAATTTGGACAGGAGGTCTTTTACACACTAACTAGATTAGGGTGGTCTCTGAACCATGCTTAAATCAGATCCTCTAATGACATATCTGCTGCTCTGTTGTTGTCTCAGTCATGCCTGCTTTTGCAGTATATGAATGTAGTACACAGTTAAAGGGGTAGTGTAATTTTTAGATGGTGTTGTATATTGCTGTGATTGTGATATGTTTGATGTTCATGACTTTTGTGTTGTACAATTTAAACTTAGATTATTGATATGTATTTTATATGTTTTTACATTTTTATGTAGTACAATTTAAACTTAGATTATTGGTGTATATGTTATCATCTTTTTACATTTTTATTTTGTGCTTCATGTTGATGGAAATTATTTAGATTTAATTAATATTATTATTATTATTGTTTACTAAGTATATGAAATAGATGATTTAATAAGTATGAAATAAACTCACATCCACAAAAAAAAAAAAAAAAAAAAAAAAGTTTGAAATAAATTCCCTTATATATACATTGTCCTTTTTGGTCATTTATCCCTCAAAAAGCCACTTTTAACAGTTTTTACCAAACACTCAGCTTTTTCATTATGCACTTTTTAACAGTTTTTACCAAACACTCAGCTTTTTGAAACTCCACTTTTTCATTATGCACTTTTACAAAACTCTACTTTTTCATTATGCACTTTTTCAAAAAGCTGAACCAAACTCACCCTAAATCTTTTTAATGCCTCACTTTTTCTAAAAATAGTTGCACTGTTCTACAGCTTATTTTTTAACAAAGTAAGGCTGTCAAAATAAGCTCATCCATACACACTCGTGAAAATTTATTCAATTTTACTTTGTGAACATATTTATTCACTTATTACAAAAAGAGCTTAGGATTTTGATTATTAAAATGGGTTATCCTCAAAGTTACACCTGGCTAGAAGGGTATGACAGTACCAACATCAGCTTCACCATCTAAACATATACCTTGGCTGGCTTCCTAGTGAAGTATTTCACCATCAAGCTTGTAAACAATAAGGTCCTTTAGTCTTTCAGAGAGTTCAACACAATTTAATGATGTGCAGAAAAATCATTAGTAATTGTTACTATAATGGGAAAACTAGAACACACCCACAAGCTCTTAAGTAATCAGAACCAAAAGTGGAAATTTTGTAATAATTAAATGAGACTTCTTCTGTACCTAAACAAATGATAGGTACAACATAGCCAAATAATGCAGTTATGCTCAAAAAAAAATGTGGTGTACATATAAACCTCCCTCTTTTATTCTCTTCACAAATTCATAAGTTTTATTATAAAAATTAAAATGCCATAAATTGCATTCTAACTTCATGTGTTTTCTGCATGTAGACTGAAAAGGGCATTGCATAGCTATGTTAATAGTGGCATAAGTTAAAACAGTTTATTGTTGACAATTTGATAAAAAAAAATAACCATGAAAAAAAGCAACATATTAAATACAAGGAGGAGCAGTTTTATAATTATTGAAGATAGCAACAAGGTCAACAAGAAAAATCAAATGAAAGTGTCAAATGATGGAAATGTCAAGAGCCTCTGCACCACAAAATGCAGAGGAGAGTGGCAATACATGATCATGTATATCAAACTAAGTGCAGTGGACAACGCAAAGCAATGTTGCCACCAAAGGAAACCTTAGGAATTTAACAATTGTTGGACAAGCAACTCAGCAGAAGAAAACAATACAGATTTCTAGATTTTGATGTTTTCCTGTAATACAAAATTTATCCAAGCTCCGTACATTAAGCAAATAACTAATAGTTTTGCAATCAAATGTGGATGCAGAAACATTCTAATTTGATTCTAGTACAGAGACTATGACATGGGGCCCTGCTTATTCACGCAATTGTAATGAATTTTGTAATAATCAAACATATTTGACAGCTGTGTATTAGAATAGCCACCCAGTTGAAGCCTTCTCATCCAACCTCTAATGCGGCAAGGGTTGATTTGATGTTTTTGGGAAATCTATTCAAGAAAAATTTTGAAACATTAACCTTATAATTAAAAGAACACCGATTAGTTCTTACCACATAAGGAGATTAAACTGGAGGGCATAAGTCCAGCTTGGAGGACACCCCTGTACTTCCAGAGATATTGATCCCCTTTCTTTCCCACATATCCATGTATTTGTTAGCCAGCAACGTGCCATCCAAATACTAAAATGAGAATTGATCACAATCTAGCACTTTCTTGCAGTAAAATAATCTGAACCGCTATATGTGTTACCTCCAATACAATGACTTCCAATCAAGGCCATGTCGAATATCAATCAAAACTAAGAACTTTACATAACCTTTATAATCAAATTGGTTTCCAAGGCTTCAACCCAAATAATGTCATGTTTTAGGTTACAAACTGGTTGAATTCCTTTGTTTAGTTGCAATAAGAATGGCATTCAAAAAATAAAATATACTATTTTAGATTTAGAGCTTTAACTTCAATGAAAAGACGCCAAGAGATATTATAGAAGGTATTAACAACATCAAAGCTTGAAAGTAATCTTTTTTGTTTTATTGGTAAGTTACACATATGGGTGGGTCATGAACCCTCAATCTCACCTGCCACCTTGTTCTTAAAAAGGGGGAAATGCTTATTTGCAGCATTGAAGTTTGCAAGAAATCTAACAACTAGAGCATATTATCTTTCCAAAAATATATATAAAATCAACAATTCATCTAAGAATATTAATTTAGAAGTATAAAGGTTAAAAATTATAGATAGAAGCTAGAGATAACAAACTCCCAATAGGTATTCTGGAAACAGTAATTAAAAACTCATTGAAGATGGTATCCCCAAGGCATCTTCCCCTCCACTTCGCTGCCCAAATGTAGATTTCTTTTGTTGACACTTCAGTTCAAAAGTGATGGGATGTTGACTTCAACTCTACTTGAATAACTTTAAATATTTTAAATAATTAAATTTGTTTAAGGAAACAATTAAAGAAGTTAGGGTAATCAATGGACAAATCAAAAGATCATTCCTTCGAATCAATATAATCCCCCTACTTCAAGGGTGAGCCACAAGAAAATTCAAAGAATCTTGAACATCACAAGTTGCACTCACACAACTTCGAGCTCATTATGCAACATTGGAAAAAGGGTTTTTTATTACAAATAGAATCTTACCAGGACAGTCTGTAGGTTGGCCATTCCTGCCAACAGCAAAACCAAGGCCACTCTAACAAGGAGTAGCTATTGGTTGTGGAGGTAGTTCTTGTGCCTCACCTATCCTTTTAGTATCAGGCAAAAGAATTTCATTTATACACATGGAGAAACTTTTAATCTGAACATGAATGTTTTCTTGGACCTGCTTCTGTTGATAAGTAAGAGAGGCTTTACAAGCCATTTCATTGAACTCCTCTGCTTTTGCCTCATCAGCATCCCTTCCCAATGAAGTAGTACACTGAATGACAAAGGTAGCATAAATTCACATGAAGCCAAGTTACGTCACATCTACTATTATTTGGCTTTTATCACCTTACAAGTAATACAACTTTTTCAGTAATTAAGATTTAAGTAGTTTTGAAACCAAAATAGGTACAAAATATATATTTAATAGTGGTGATCTAACCTAAAATTCTTAGTCATTATAATACTACATTCACTTCTATCTTTGAATACCATAGAGACAGGAACTAGAAAATAGTTGATGCCTAACCATGAACTTTATATGCTAAGGTTCTGTTTGTTTTAGATTAAAATGTAAATTTAATTTCAACAAACAACTTATGCAAAGTTTTTTAAAGCCTCACTTTTTTAACTATAGTTGTATTTTTAAACAAAATAAGACAGTCAAAATAAGGTCATCCAAACACAATCTCAATGATAATTTACCACTTCTTTCAAGTAAATTTAAAATAAAAAATAAATAAAAATAAAAATCCTTAACTAATGCATTCACTTATTACAAATAAATATGACACAATATACGACAATTGATAGGGTTGAAACTTAGGGAATAGTCTTTTTTATCATTATTTTTATTATTGGTTTATTATGCATTCATTAAGTTTTGAATCAAAACATTACCCTCTATTTCATTATTATGGAAGAGGAAGTCATTTGAGGTAGGTCTCATTGTTATGGTAAATTTGCTTTAATTAATTCGACCATAACATCAAAATCCATACAGTTTCTACTTCAAACATAATCATGTATATCAACATAATTAGGTAAAACAATCATTCAAGAGGTTAATAAAAACCAATCAAATGGTCTACACTACTAATATAGTCCCTATCTTTTCACATTACATACAATATCCTTAGTGAAACTGGCCAGTATTAATAGCCGCATATAGTTCATATGCAGAGGTAACAAACAAGATAATTCAAACAACAAAGTCATAGTTACACTAACCTGGTGTATAGAAACAATTTATTTATGTCTGCTTCTAATTGTAATTGACTTGGATTGCAAGAGTTTTCACAGCCTGTGAATATTTTTTGCAAAAGAGCAAAAGGGTCACACAAAAGCACCAAAAAAGAAGAAGAAGAAGAAGAAGAAGAAGAAGAAGATAAGAAAGCATAGCATAAATGAAAGAAAGTTTTAAACTTTATTGAGTAGAGTTTATTGACTAATATTGTTATCAAAAACCCAACTCAATTCAATAGAAGTCATAGATTTGGCTCAATTGAGTAGAGTTTGTTGGTTCCAAAATGAGAAACCCATTTTTGAAATAGGGAACAGTATTATTAGTAAAACTATTATGTCATAAACCAAGGCTAAAGTTATGTCATATTTGTGAAATAAAATCCAAATGACTATCACATTTAGCTATGAAATAAATTGTATATTCAAAGTAGCTGACTACAACATTAACATGAAAGAAACAATATTAATGACATATAACTTGAAGCAATACCTTTTGGCTAGATAATGATGCCTCACTTACTAAGGCAAACTCTTAGCTTTTCCAGTAAATTCATCTTTATCATTGTAGTCACATAAATCCAATCTTTTATTTCATTGGCAAATCTAAAATAAGCATGCCTCCAAGTCCTATTAAAGAAGAGAGCTCCACAAATTGCCCAAAAGCCAGTTGCGAATCCAACTCCGATACCAATGTAGAAGCTGGAGTTTTTAGAATCATCTTCAACACTGCCAATTGGTGATCTATTCAAAGATTGTTCCTCAATTGTGCAGCTTTTTGGAAGAGGATCACCACATAACTGAGGATTTCCAATGTACCTAAAGGCATCAAATGATTGAAGTTGGGTGCTTGAAGGAATTCTACCTGAGAGGTTGTTGTATGACAGGTCCAAGAGACTAAGAAATGTCAAATTAGACATGCTTGGAGGAATTTTACCCGATAAAAGATTTCGTGAGAGATCAACTGACTCTAACTCTTTCATACTCCCAATTTTTTCTGGTATCTTTCCCATCAAATGATTTCGAGACAAATTCAAAAAACGTAATTCGAAGAGATCTGAAATTTCAGCAGGGATTGATCCGGACAAGTTGTTACTTGAAAGGTCTATGAGCCTAATGTATTTAAGGTTCTCTTTGTATTCCATTTCTTTCCCCTTGGGAACCAACTTAAGATTCTCAGCATAGGATACATATGCATTCCAATATGTAGAAAAAAAGGTATCAATATTGAAATCTTGTAATGCCATGGCGCTAATATTTTTCAAGCAGTTTGGTATGGATCTTGATAGGCTATTATTGGCAAGATCCAATACTCTTAAGAGAAGAAAGTTGGCATATTTGTTGAGGTATATAACCCTTGAATTCACTTGATCTTAGACGGAGAACTATAAGATATGTCATTTCTCCAATCCATAGTGGTATGATGGACAAATGATTATCACCCATATCAATAAGCCTCAGATTTGAGCACTTTTTCAACGATGAAGGAATATCTCCATAGATGCTATTGTTTTGTAAGCGTAATGATTGGAGGTTAACTAAAGCCCCCATGGAGTAGGGAATTCTACCTTGTAGATTATTGCTCCCTAAGTTTAAATGGATCAAAGACTGCCAATACTTCCAGCAGTGAGAAAGTTCTCCTGATAAGAGATTGTTTGATGCATCTAAAACCTCTAATTTATTCTTTCTAATTTTCTTTTGGCATAAGAAAGTAGAAATGGGTCCATAAAATGAGTTGTTAGCTATATTGAGCACTTCGACAGTAGAACTCAGAAAAATGTTTGATACATCACCTTCTATGTGGTTGTTAGAGAGATTGATAACTGAAATGTTTGAAGTCCAATTCCAGAACCAACCTGGAGCTTTGCCTGAAATTCCTGACATGGACATTTCTAAAATAATAAGGGATCTTTGTGATTGTAGCCATGAAGGAAATTTAGGTCCTATCTTAATTGAGCTCATTTGGGCAGAGTAAAGTTGGAAGGGGGGAACCCAATTGGAATTGACATTAAAGAACAAACGTGTTTTGGACATTTTGAGATCCATTAATTTTGAGAGCTTTTTGAAATGCCTTTCATCTATGGGACCTGTTAAAGAATTTTTTCCGACAAACAATGTCTCTAACTTAGAGAGAAGCCCAAGACTCTTTGGAATGGTGCCATTCAACTGATTTTGGTCGAGGAATAATGTTCTTATACGAGATAAATTCCCAATGGAAGAAGGTATAGGACCATTTAAAGAATTAAGTCCGAGATCAAGATGCGTTAGATGCTTGAGTTGGCCTAACGGCTCTGGAATTTGTTCAGTTAGCTTATTGGTATACAAGGATAGAAATTCTAGTTTCTCTAAATTGAAAATGCTAGGCGGTATATTGCCTTTCAAAGAACTGTTGTACAGGTCAAGCCTTAAGAGGCTTGTACTGAGATTAGAGAACCAATTAGGTATCTCATGATTGAAATGATTTCCAGAAAGATAAAGGACTCGAAGAGACGTGAAATTGACAAATCCAAGAGATGGATTCAGGCTATCAAGTTGACAATCGTACAAGAGTAGCTCTGAAAGAGATGGGAACTTACTCATTATTTGAAGCCAATCAACTTCTCTGTGAAGGTCAGCTGAGCTCAGGTCAAGGAATTGAATGGCAGAGAGACCAGACATCCAACGAAGGTTCTCTACATAGAGGTCAGAATTAGATCCAAGAGACAGATAGCGAAGGCTTGAAAGGTTCCCAAGCTGATGAGGAATGAGTCCACAGAAGTTAGCGCCTGAGAGGTTAAGATGTGTGAGACTGAACATTGAACCAAGGAAAGTTGGGATCGGAGTACAATTAAAGTCATTGTTACTCAAATCCAAGTAGTTCAAATGTTCTAATTGGAGCAACGAACCACTAACCTCACCGCCTAACCTCGAATAATTGAGGTGGAGCTCAGTGACTCGGCCAATTTTCTTGTCGCAGAAAACTCCGTCCCAAATACAACAATCTTTATGGTCAGACCAGGATGAGAGGACGTGTCCATGATCAGTGAGACCACGTTTGAGGATTAGAAGGGCTTGCTTGTCTTTTTCATTGCAAGAGACATTTGAGATTGACTCTGCTTTGAAGAAGAAGAAGCTTAAGCTGAAGGTAGCGGGAAGGAACCATACTAAGAAAAGCACATGAAGAAGAGTTGCAAAAGAGGCGGCCATAGTAACGAATGAAGGGAAGTTTGGAGGAAGAAAGGCTAAAGTGTGAGTATATTGCAAAAGAGGCGACCATATATATAATGATTCTTCAAACCCTTTCTCATTTTTATTATTATTATATTAATATTTTAATAAAGACCTTGACTTGTTGACTGGTGCTTTTATATTATTTTAAGCCAAACCCACAAGGATCAACGCTAACCACAAATTCATGTTTAGTACATTTGCTTGGAAACTTAGGCTCATGATGGAGTAAAATATCTTGTGGACGTGCTCTTCATGACATGATAAAATTAGTGATAAAATAGACTTTACACAAAACCGCCAGAGATCAATGCTCACCACACAAAGGTGATGAGATATTGTGTTAGGTTCATTTGACATCTATCTTTCAAGTAATCATGTAGAGATTGTTCATCAATGTCAGAATCATCTAAAATCTGGCTCTCTTTTTTTGACTTGTTGACCATTGATCCATAATGCAATATTTTCCACTATTAGGGGCAACTCTACTTGTTAATCAGGGTGGTGACCACCTTGACTTGAATTTTATTTTTTTATATATACCTTTAAAAAATTAAATTTTAAATTAATATGTGTTATTGACCACCCTAAAAAAATTTGTGACCAGTCTAAAAAAATCTTGAACACCCTAAATAAAAATTTGAGCCATTAAAAATAAAATATTCGTCTAATGAAGCTTGTACCAAACAATTGTGAGAAGTGCTATGTTCACGATATTTTCACAAATAAATCATAAGTGGCATATTGTTACTGGCTAATATAAGTGAACAAAAAGATAATTTCGTTGCTAATTTCAAAGAACCAATAACAACTTACCAGTTAGGGTTTGTTATGAAAGTATTACGAAAATATTATAGACATAGCACTTCTAAAAAATTGCCCAAACACGTACAAATTAGCCCAAAAGCCCAAATCAAATGTTTAATTGTGATTTTTTAAATTTTGATTTCAAAAGGCATATTTTAAAATCATTATATTTTTTTTCCTAAGAAACACACATTTTCAAATAGTTAGTCACTTAGTCTGTTAGTGCTTGCTTTAGTCTTTTGTTGAATTTGTTGAATTTATTTGCTAAATTTTCTACACATGCATATGCACTAAAGTAATACTTGAATACTTTGTAGAACATGAATAATGTAACAGTTGAATGCCCAAGTTGAATATATTGAATGAACTTATAGTTTACTCTTTACTCTTTTGCTAGCACTGTGAACAAATTTCTTATAAGGAAATCACTTGTAGTCTTGTATTGCAAGATTCCTTTTCTAAGAAAATTCGTATTGGCTTGAATAATTTTCTTTAAGATCCTAGGATTTGGGAAAATGTTTCATCTTAATGATCAAAATGAAATAAGAAGAGCATATTTACAAAGAGATTCTTGTCAACCTCTTGGCCATAATTTCGTTTAAAAAGAAATTAGGGGAGTATTGTGTCGATTTCATCCTAATTAGTTTCAAGAATATAAAAATTAGTTGGAACATATCATAAAAAAGGTTAATGCATTTTGTTTTATTTTTACTTTTTTTGGTAAGGTATTAGTAATTTAATGGGAGATCAACAGTTTAATGATTGCTTAGTTGTGTACATTGACAAAGATAATGTAGCTAATAGCATTGATAATAAAGCTATCATACAACGATTTCAAAATATGAAAACTCGTTGAAAAAAATTTTAAAACATTATATATTTCTGTTTTGTTTTGTTTTTTTTTCTTTTTTTTTTTTTTGCGATGTCGATATATTTAAGTTTCGTTTTTATTAAATTTTGTTTAATTTAAGTTTTTTAATGGCTATCCTAAAAAAATTTCTAAAGCCACCACTATCCATTGTGCGGCATAATTTTCATGTAAGGTCAGAAATTCATGTTGTGGACATTTGTCTGGCACTCATGACTCCTGATTTAGTGAAATTTCATATGTGCTCTTAATGACATATGAAATAAACTGTTCCCAAACAAACCTGTAGTGTTAGGTTCATTTCAAAACCGTCTTTCACGTAACAATGTAGAGATTTTCCATCAATATCATAATCATCTAGAATTTGAATTATTGAATTTTTGTTTTTATTGGGTGACTTGTTGACCATTAATCTATTATGCAATATTTTCCACCGTGTGACATAATTTTCATGTAGGGCCAGAAATTCATGTTGAGAAAATTGTTTTCGGAACTTAAGGCTCATTATTGATTACAAATGGACCCGTTGTGTTAGGTTCATTTCAAAATCGTCTTTCACGTAACAAAGTAGAGATTTTCCACCAATATCATAATCATCAAGAAGTTGAATCATCGAATTATTTATTTTTTTGGGTGACTTGTTGACCATTAATCTATTTTGCAATATTTTCCACCGTTTGACATAATTTTCATGTAGGTTCGGAAATTCATGTTGAGGAAATTGTTTTTGGAACTTAAGGCTCATTATTGAGTACAATCTCAAGTCATGTGTATGTGCTCTTAACGACATGATTAAATTAGTGATAATATATGCTTTTAGCCAAACCCCTAGAGATCAATGCTCAACACAAACAAGTGAAGAGATGTAGTGTTAGGTTCATTTGACGATCATCTTTCATTTAACTGTGTAGAGATTTTTCATCAATATCAAAATCATTAAGAATTTGTCTTATTGATATCTTTTGTTTTTTAATTGGGCAACTTGTTGACCATTAATCCATTATGCAACATTTTCCACCATGTTACATAATTTCATGTAAGGCCTGAAATTCATGAACTTAAGCCTCATGATTGAGTAGAATATCATTTGAATGTGCTCTTAATGACATGATTAAATTAGGGATAATATTGGCTTTAAGCCAAACCCCCAAAGATCAATGCTCACCACACACAAGTGATGAGATACAAATTAGCCCAAAAGCCCAAATCAAATGTTTGATTGTGATTTTTAAGTTTTGATTTCAGATGGCATATTTTAAAATCATTATATTTTTTTTCCTAGAAAACACACATTTTCAAATAGTTAGTCACTTAGTTTGTTAGTGCTTGCTTTAGTCTTTAGCTGAATTTGTTGAATTTATTTGATATATTTTCCACACATGCATATGCACTAAAGTAATGCTTGAATACTTTGTAGAACCTGATTAATGTAACAGTTGAATGCCTAAATTGAATATATTGAATGAACTTATAGTTTACTCTTTACTCTTTTGCTAGCACTATGAACAAATTTTTATAAGCAAATCACTTGTAGTTTTTTTCCTTCAAATTTGGGGTAGAGTGTCGTATCTTCCCAGAAGATAGTGCAGTTGCCCTTTCGGTTTTAATGAAAACTTTTGACTGGATGACTTAAACCAAATGCCAAAGACCGATACTCGTGTTTCACAAAACTGCATAGGAATTGCAGTTCAAGACTTTGATTTGTTGACTACTTTTTATTTTTTATTTTTATTTTTTTTTTGTTCAGTGATATTTGCTGTTATCTTTTTTTTGTTCAGTGACTATTTTTTCCATTATAGTGTTATTGATACTTGATACAATAATTAAGCAATGTGCTTCTTAGGTCAGGAATACACATCTAGAAATTCATGTGGAGGACATTTGTCTGGAACATAAGGCTCCTGATGGTGAAAAATCTTATGCGTATGCATGTGTGCTCTTAATGGCATAATTCCCATAGTGATAGTAAGCCAAACCTCACTAGATCAATACTTGCCAAAGACAAGTGATGAGATGTGCTAAGTTCATTGGACAAATTAAAAATTCCATGTTCCACTTTATCCTTCGCTTACTGCAATTTACTACACACCAACTTTTCTAATAAAGTAATCAAAGTGGAAGAATTGGTGGAGCAAAAAATTAAATACTCATAGTGGAACAAAGGACTATCATTCCACTTTACAATCATTTTTCACATGAACCACATAGATTTTCTTCATCAGTATCAATGATGTTATTGACTTTCTAGCTTCTTTTGCTTTAACCCCCACCCCATCCTAGAGTGGGGGATGACTTGTTAACCATTAACCATTTTCTACCGTATGGCATAATTTTCATGTAAGACCACGTGTCAAATGTCCAACTTCTAGATGTCGTGTTCTTTGTATTATATTTTTTTAACAATAATCATCAATTAGCCAAATAAAGTTAAATCCCTTGAAAACTTTGTATGCCTAATAGTTTATTTTCTTTTCACCTTCTTTTGCCTTGAACTTTTATTTATTTACACTAACCTGAACTAAAGGAAGTGGAGGTAGATTTACTTGATATTGATTTAAATTGTGAAATGAAAATTTATTATAGTTATATAATGATAATTTTTCTGCTAGTGATATCATTGCAACTAAGGAATGATGACTCCACAAAAACTAGCAAATGAAATAATGGTTAAATGGTCACCATTTCAAAAGATGGTCACTCCCACACACCCTTGGCGTGAGGGTTACTCAACAAACATAAGTGCTTATGAGGTGTTTTTCAAAATATGGGATAATTATTCCTTACATTCTCTTCTTCCAGTGGATTTAGTGTTCTTGATACATGATACAATAATTTAAGCAATATGCTTGTTAGGTCAAGAATGCACATCTAGAAATTCATGTGGAGGACATTTGTCCGAAACATAAGTCTCCTGATGGTGAAAAATCTCATGTGTATGCATGTGTGCTCTTAATGGCATAATTCCCTTAGTGATAGTAAGCCAAACCTCACTAGATCAATACTTGCCAAAGACAAGTGATGAGATGTGCTAAGTTCATTGGACGAATTAAAAATTCCATGTTCCACTTTATCCTTCGCTTACTGCAATTTACTACACACTAGGTTTTCTAATAAAGTAATCAAAGTGGAAGAATTGGTGGAGCAAAAAATTAAATACTCATAGTGGAACAAAGGACTATCATTCCACTTTACAATCATTTTTCACATAAACCACATAGATTTTCTTCATCAGTATCAATGTTATTGACTTTCTAGCTTCTTTTGCTTTAACCCCCACCCCATCCTAGAGTGGGGGGTGACTTTTTAACCATCAACCATTTTCTACCATATGGCATAAAATTCATGTAAGACTATGTGTCAAATGTCCAACTTCTAGATGCCGTGTTCTTTGTATTATATTTTTTTAACAATAATCATCAATTAGCCAAATAAAGTTAAATCCCTTGAAAACTTTGTATGCCTAATAGTTTATTTTCTTTTCACCTTCTTTTGCCTTGAACTTTTATTTATTTACACTAACTTGAACTAAAGGAAGTGGAGGTAGATTTACTTGATATTGATTTAAATTGTGAAACGAAAAATTATTTTATTATCATATAATGATAATTTTTCTGTTGGTGATATCATTGCCACTAAGGAATGATGACTCCACAAAAACTGGCAAATGAAATAATGGTTAAATGGTCACCATTTCAAAAGATAATCACTCTCGCATGCCCTTGGTGTGAAGGTCACTCAACAAATATAAGTGCTTGTAAAGTGTTTTTCAAAATATGGTATAATTATTCCCTACATTCTCTTCTTCCAGTGGAGTTAGTGTTCTTGATACATGATACAATAATTTAAGCAATATGCTTGTTAGGTCAAGAATACACATCCAAAAATTCGTGTGGAGGACATTGTCCGGAACATAAGGCACACGATGGTGAAAACTCTCACGTATATGCATGTATGCTCTTAATGGCATAATTCCCTTAGTGAAATTAAGCCAAAACCTACTAGATCAATATTTTCCAAAGATAAGTGATGAGATGTTCTAGGTTCATTGGACAAAATAAAAATTTCCTATTCCATTTTATCCTTCGTTTATTGCAATTTACTACATGCCACATTTTCTAATAAAGTAATCAAAGTGGAAAGAAACCCATAGTATATTACATTTGGTGGTGCATAAAATTGAATACTCATAGTGGAACAAAGGATTATCATTCCACTTAACAATCATTTTTCACATAAACTGCATAGATTTTCTTCATTAGTATCAATGTTATTGACTTTCTGGCTTCTTTTGCTTTAATGCCCACCCCATCCAGGGGTGGAGGTGACTTGTCAACCATTACATATTTTCTATTGTGTGACATAATTTTCATGTAAGACAATATGTCAAATGTCCAACTTCTAAATGTCAGTTTCTTTTTATTATATCTTTTCAACAATATTCATTGATTAGCCAAATAAAGTTGAATCCCACTAGTAATATTAAAAACTTCATCTGCCTAATAGTTGATTTTTTTTTTTTTCACCTTCTTTTGCCTTTAACTTTTATTTATTTACACTAACTTGAACTAAAGGAAGTGGAGGTAGATTTACTTAATATTGTTGTAAATTGTGAAACGAAAAATTATTATAGTTATATAATGATAATTTTTCTAGATGCTAGTGATATCAATGCAACGAAGGAAGGGTACACAAACTGGTAAAGGAAAAAATGGTTAAATCTTAAATGGCCAATAGTTCAAAAGATGGTTCAAGCAAAGTGACAATAAACATGAATGTACACCTCATATGGATAAGAATCTAGTTGAATGTCTTGTGGAGATGAATAATATGGGTCATAACTCATAAATGGAAACTTTCAATGGTCAAATTTATGAATGGTTTCCTTTTTGGAGTTAGAGAAGACATTGTTAAAGAAGATACCCGGTTGTAACCGTGGCTCTTCCTCATATTTACTCCAAGAACAAGTTTATTGAAAAGGTAGTGCCATTTCTAAGATGCTAGGACAAGGAAGTGGGTTTGGTTGGGATGATTGATACAAATGTGTGACATGTGATCATGTCATTCTTGAAGATTACGTGAATTATGTGAGTTATTCAAGAATATAGTGTGAATGAGTTGCATTAATTGATACTACTGAACTTAAAATGTTAATACGGTAGATTCATCCCATCTGCTGTTGGTTTAAGGAACAAGTTATTCCCCCACTACAATGAACTTACCCTTGTTTTTGGGAAAGATAGAGCAATTGAGTAGGCTAAAGAAAACCCTACTGACATGGCTCAAACTGTTAAGAAGGAGCAGGTTGAAACCAATGAAAATGACTCTCTTGCACATACAAGTCAATTCATAGCTGCAATATCAAATAATCCATCTGGTACTTCAATAGCAGCCTCCTGGAAGAAGAGAATGTAAGGAATAATGATCCCATATTCATGCAATTAGTGGATAACCTAAGTAATACAAGTAACATTTATGATGGAGACACTGAAAGTATGAAGAAGCTTGTTGAAACTTTTAAACATGAAGCTGATATGGCACTTAAAAGAATGAAAGTATATAATGAGATTTTTTTCAAGTTGCTTTACTAATGAAAACATTATGAAAGCTATTACTTCTTCATACGGAGAGGGCATTTGAAGAAGTTTTATACGCAAAACTGGCTTAAATAATAGGGTTTAGTTGTGCTTATTAGATGTTATGGTTAAGGACTGGTCACTATGTAAAGCTTTGTTTAAAACACGACTATAGATCCTCAGCCTACAGCCTCATTTTGAAAACACGGCTATTGGGTTTTTGTTTTTAATTTAGCTATAGTCGCATTTTTAAAATGGAGCTATAGGTTTTTTTTCCCTGGGCAAATCACAAATGCCTATCTACAAACGCAGCTATAGGTTTTACAAATGCGGCTATAAAATCATCAACCTTTCAATATTTACCATTTCAAAGAAGGCATTCCATTGTTTATTTTCACAAATCAAAAACTACTCAAACTAATTAAACTCACTCTTCAACAACAATAACAGGTTTATCACAATCAACTTGCAATATTAGTAGAGAATCAAATTATTTTCCATTTATAGAATTACCTGTACAGCAAGTCACATATTCTAGTGGTCTATTTCTTTTCTTAGCCTTCACAGTTCTCCAATGTTCAAGCAGTCCACACCTACCTTCTATTCCTTTCCACATGCACATGTAATGACATGACAAATTCCCTGCAAAAGGCAAAGGCTTCCATGAAAGAAAGGGGACAATTTTATATTGAAAATGCAAACTTGAATCTATTTATAGAGCAGAAAATGAATCATTATCTGGAAAACATAATTTTTTTTTTTAAACCTTCCAAGTGGTGGTGGCTACATTGATTGTCAATCTCAACATTCCTTTCTTTTGATATTATTCATTGATTTTTAGAGCCTTGACATTACCAAGCAAACGCTAACTCTAAATTTATTTAGAAAACAAAATAGAATAAGCACTAACCCATACACAGGAAGTATAAGCACAGCATGAATGATGAGATACAAGAGATTGCATAACAATCCAGTGTTCTATTTCATAATTTTTTTTTTGATAAATAACATAATTCATTGAAGGAAAAAAAAAAAAAAAAACACAACGTATACAGGACTTATCCTAGAGACCATCAATCATGGTGTAGAGTACAATGATCAATGAAATCTAAAAGAGAAGAAAAAGAACCAAAACCCAAAGAAGGCAGCCAAGCAAAAAGAACAACAATAATAATCTAATTACATCACAAAATCAGCAACAAACAACTCTGTTGAACTAAACTGCAATAAAAGAACATTTTTCTTTAAGATAGACAGTCAAGGTAATGAAGAGAAGATACGAAAATATATAACACATTATCTGGACTCCACTCTCAACAGCTCGTTACTGACGAACATATTCCATAAGTGGCATAACAATAGGAGCTTCTTTTGCAGCACCTAGAAATAAGTATGGAGAAACTAATAAATCTATAGGAAAAACAAATGTCTCCTAAACACAAATAATTAGTTGTGTCCACTTTTTCTTATGACCAAATAATTAGACGTGTCCACTTTTCGTTATGACCAAACGCACAAATTTACTCCACAACATTTGGACACAACCTTATGTGGCACCAGGGTGGCAACAAAATAGGAAACTCAAATCATTACATACAATAGGCACCATGGTGGTCTGAAAAATTAATAAATAAAGGGAGCTTGGGTGCAACAAAGTTATAATTTTGGGCCAAAATTATACACGTCTATATTCCGATATGAGATTATCTAACTAATATATACACACACACACATGCAAAGTCATTAAAAATAATTACAAGCCAGCTTCTGCTTCTTTTCTTTCCAACTGTATTTCTGCACTAGGTAGATGCTGCTCAGCCGGCTTTGCAATAATTTTGAGGAACTCTAGATAATCAGGATCTACTTTTTCATAAAAGAAAAAGGTAGGTATTAATAACAAAATCTAGTACAATGGTATTCTAAGTAAATGTGAAGGCAAACTGAAAAAATACCTTTGTATATGGTCCCTTTCATGACCATCCTTCTTAGTAGTTGACTTTGGAGCCTTCTATGAAGGAGCATATTCAACTTAAACCTTATACTAAGCACCTGAGATGAATGGCACAGTTTAAACTTTTGCAAAAAATACTATAGATTCTAAAGTAAGATGAGTGCGATAAATACATTACAATTTTTACCATTATCAAGTCTCCCCACAATCATATAAACACGATATTACAATATTGCTTATACAAGAGCATAACTAGTTAGGGAACCCAAATCTTAACTTTAATTAATTCATACAATGATATTCACTGGATCAAACCACTTCAACAACATAAAACACATCTGATTGTAAACTTGTAATGTAAAGAATAAGGCATGTCATTATTAGTTACCCTTCTCATTAACAAAAACACGTCTATCAAAAAACTGTGCAAAGTCGAAAACATCTTCCGGCCTCTTGAAGTCTATGTAGGCTCGAGAATATCTCTGATTCTTCAGGCTGCAAATTTGTTTAACAAAAATTCTTCAAGCTAGAAAAACCATTAATCCATGAATAAGTGCCTAAAATAGAAGAAAATAAAATAATATAAACAATTAAGCCATTAAGTTATAGTAAGCTTAGAAAAGTGGGCAGGTTTTAAAAGGGAAAGTAGTTCATACCACACTTGGTTGTTCTCATATAACTCAATGGAAAAAAGTTCTTCCCCAACCTGCAATCCACGAATTTTCCATGACACATATTAGTGTCAGCAAGGGTTCATCAAATTCAAGTAGGTTTAACAGAAAAATAAAAAAAATAAAAAAAATAAAAAATAAATAAAAAATAAAAAATAAAAGTGTTAAACAGGTGAAAAATCACATGTGGAACAACATCATATAAATTATAACAATTTGTTTCACAATCCCCATTGTTTGTATTCTAGGTCATCCCAGACTACATGTGGAACCGGCAAAAGTAGAAGGCAAAATGGCCAGCCATTATGGTTACTAGCCTTTAACCCGCGCAATGCGCGGGGTATTCCTAACAAAGCAACTTCTATTATAGAGGCTTATTTTTTTTTTTGGTTGCTTTTCTTTTTTCTTTTTCTTTTTTTTTTAATTAAAAAGTCAATACTTTCTATTCAACCCCATTCTAGTCTGATGTGTTTCCTAGTTACATTATATTTTATTAAAATATCAATTTTTTTTTAATTATTTCTCTTTCTTCATACACAACAACCATAATCTGCTTTCTTCCTTCATCCTCAAGATATGTAAAGAAAAAAAAAAAAACTAAATGTAAAATAAATAGTATTGGTGTGATTTTAAAGGTTTGCTTTAAATTTACACGATCACTATATAGCAAACCTATAAATTTACACAGTTATATATGGATTAATGTGGGTCATTTTTGTGCAAAACTGTGTAAATTTTACACATTTTTCTATTATACACTCATTGATGTGAGTGCTCTAACAATGGAAAAAGAAATACCCTTTCTTTATATCATATATAGGCTTCTTATAACCTTCTTTTTCCTCTATCTACAACATCAACAACACCACCATTGCAAATAGTTGGATGTCCCATTATTGGCTTCTTAGCTTTAGGAGCATCATAATTATAGAATGTTTTCTATCCCAACATAGCTAGCTCCTAATATTCCATCCAAACCTTTCATATCAACCTGGAATGAAGGGCTTCTGTTATTAGTTTTTGCATAAGAAGATGAACAAAACTTTAATATTGAAAAACACAAATTGAATGAAATTATAGAGAGATATTTGAGAGAGACAGACATGGAAGTTAAGTATAGTACCATGTAACTGTATCTTTTTGGTTCTTTGATTTGACAGGGCCAAACACCCAACTCTTTAAAATCACCATTTCTCATCAACAATAATTTTCTCAAAGAAAAAATGCAATCATATTTGCAATTGACATATACATTCAGATTTACGTAAATAAACCCACACTCATACTCAAATTAATAACCAACCACCTGTTCTCCTTCAAACAAATCACACACAAATGGTGCTTCAAAGGAAATTAATGACCAAAGCCTTAATTATATTTTGCATCCAATTCAAAACCAAAGCCTTAATCATATGTTAGCAGCAAAATTTAGAAATAAAATTTAAGACTTTAACAATAATATTTTGAAAGTTAAGATGGTGGCTTTAAGTTGTAAAACAGGGAGACACTGGTTTGACAGTAGTAAATTTCCTTAGATTTCTCGCTCTCTCTCTCAAGGAATTTTAAGGATCTTGATTAAACCCTATAATCAACACAATAAGAAAAAGAGAAAGCAGAAAGTTAAAGGAAACATTAACGAAAGACATTTCAGTTAAACATTTAAAAAAACCACAAAATAAATTAGAAAACAAATAAAAAGCCAAAGGAAAGCATCCAAAGAAGGAGCATAACCCCATCAATTAACTGTGCAATCAAGGTAACAGTATTTGAATAGGAAAAGCAATTGTGGGAAAACAATGAACTGGGAATTGCATAAACTACTGGCAAAAACAATGTTTGAAGAAGGGAAAAAATTATGTTATGGCCTTGGGTATATATTGTTGAAGAAAATTCAAATAAGATATATGTAAAGAAACATCTAGAAGAAGCCCTATAAACAAATAGAAAAAAGTGCAGAATAACTCATATAAAAAATGTGTAAAAGAATAACTCATAAGCAGTATCCAGCAACGTAAAATGTGTAAAATTAATCACATAACAGCCCTGAACCATTTCAATCCTAAAATCCAAAACAAAAACAAATAAACAAAAATGAATTTCTCTAACCCAAATACCTAAATCAATCAATCCAACCAAATATCCAAACATAAAGCATATTTAACACTCAATTAAAAAGAAAATTACCGGTGATGGTTCAAATAAAGTGGAAACTATACTTGGTAGTGCTGTTTCTACTCAGACTTGGATTGTGTCCAAGGATTTGCCTTTTCACCTGCAAACCAAGAAAAGAAAAGTTAAAGAAAAACCCTTTAATTTTTTATTACACAGATTTGGAATAGAAATCAATCAATGACAAATGAAATTTACAATTGAATCCAAGATAGAGTTAAATAAATAAACACTGAGTGGAACGATTGGAAACTCTTTGCAAGGAATACTCATTCAAGAATTGTAAAAGAAATTGAAAAGATCAAAAATACTCTGCTCTCTATGCGATTGAAAAATTACCCAAAACAATTTTAACTTGAAAATCCAAAACCAAACCAAACCAACACAAACACCCTAACCATAAACCAAATCTAATCCAATAAACTTAATCAAAATCAAATCTAGCCCAAATGCCTAAATCGAACCTATAGTACCAAACACCCAAACATAAATCATAGTTACCACATAATTTTAAAAAGAATAAAGAAAACCTTTACCAGTAACAGTTCCAGCTTCATGATGATGGTGGCTGCCCTGAGATTTATCTCTCTTTCAATCTGTGTTTTTCTTCTATGTTTAAATAGTGTAACATTCTTTACGGGTTCATTATCTCAACCGAAGGCTCTTTTCTTCCTTTTCTTCTTTAAAAATATGGCAGCCATTGGTGAGTGAGACACAAAGACCTAAACTGAAACCAATCCAAACAAATATAAAAAAAAACTTGATCATATTTAATGCACAAACTGAAAAGACCTAAATCGAAACCACTCCAAATAAAATATCAAATTATGATCATATTTAATGAACAAACTGAAAAATGAAGAGAGTAACTTACAGGCAGCGATTCTGACATGATGATGGTGGGAGGATTGTCATTATTGGGAAGTCTGCCTAATACTGACCTTGTTCTCTGAATTTTTTTTTTTTTGGGTTTAGTAATCACTAATCAGGCAGTAACAAACGAAAAGGAAATTCATTTAAAAATAAATGCAATAGAAGATGTTAATTGACAATTGCAACTCTTTATCGATCCAACATGAGATCATAACATGCATAAAAGGAAATAACAATAATACACAAAGATACAACAATCATAGCAATAATTACATGACAAATAGACAAATTCCAACTCTTTTTGCGCACCTACTCACTATCTCTCTCTCTGTCTTTGCCCTCTCCAGACCTAAATTATATTTGACGCCAAATATAAATCAACAAAAAAAAGAGCCTATACATGTTGACGCAGAGGCCAAATTGAAGTAGTTGGATAACAGATTTCTCAAAAGAATTTCGCCCTCCATGCCTTTCTCTTTAACGGACTGTCTCAGTTTGGGTTTTCAAATTGTTTTTTTTTTTTTTTTAATCTCTTATAACTGTGAAACTGTGTTAAATAAACAGTTAACACCAAACCGGTGTAGTGCCTCTACTAACCCTGTGAAACAGATCAAAAGGTGTTTTCCAAATCAAATCCCCAGAAAAAAATAAATAAAATAAAATAAACTACGAACGCAGATTTTAGAAAACAGTGAAAGGCTTAGTGATATCAAAATAAATCGAAAAGTTGAGAAAACAAACATTTTCATGGAGAACACAAAAGCCCGAAACAAAAAGGAATCAAAACCAAAATCAAATCTGAACCTATCCAACGAAAAAACTCAATAAAAAGTAATATTTCATACCCAAATCTAAAAAAATAGAGAAAAACGTACCGGAGCCGGTTCTGACAATCTGATAGTGGCAGATATATAGCCTAACGATGTTGGCGAGGGAACTCTCTCCTTCTCTCTCTGTATCTCCGTTTTTTTTTTTTGGAGTCGTTCCTTCTCTCTGTATCTGCGTTTTTATTTTTTAAAAGAAGCTTTTAATTGAATTTTAACCGGTTATTTTTCCTTTTTATAGGGAGAGGCTTTTAAACAGTGTTATAGCATTGCCAAACAACATAACGTATCGCTTTTTAAAGTTACACATGTCTGAATTTTAGGTAGGGACTTTTCCTATTTGTCATTATCTCCTTAATTCTAGGAACTCATTTTCTCTCAGCTTCTGCTTTTATATATACTAGCGTTTAACCCGCGCAATGCGCGGGATCATTTTATAGTTCAGGCTCACCTTTACATCACTCACACCATAAAACTCCTTTGATAGGTTTGACCTTTGTGTTGCATGTAAGACATGCAAAATTAATACCCCATCTGTTGTTATCATTTACAATCTTGGCTTTGCATGTCACCAATTAATTTGATCTATCTGTGATAAAATTGTATATATGTTAACATTATGCTATTCCTTTTTATTTATTTAACAGATTAACAACTTTCATAATACTTGAACAACTTGGACTTCAAAAAAGGAAAAAAGTAAGACCAAGCACAATAGATTAATAGGTTTCCTGATATTTAGTTTTCCAAAAGTTGGCAATCTCTCGTAATGGTTTGCATTTTGATTTTCTCAACTCCAAATATTTGTCTTGTTCATGGCCTTTAGTTGTTATTTGTATAATATAAACCTAAAAGGTCAACAATCAAGCTCAATACTTAAAATTAGGACTTAGATTCATTACTTGAAATTAGAAGCTTTTTAATGTAGCACCTATAAAAATGCATACTCAGCATTCTCAATTTTCATCAATCTTGTATTCCCAAAATAAGGCTGCACTAAACAATGCGGCAATCTAACAGAAACAAATGAATTACAATCTACAATTATAACTGAATTCAAAATTAGAATCACATATATTACGAAACTTAAATTCATGTTGATATAAGAATCTTTGGATGCTTAGATTACAAAACCATAGCTAAATACAGAAATTTAAATCTGTCATAATCTGAAATAAAACAGAAAACTAAATAAATAAGAAAAGGGTATAAGGAATAGAACTTGGTGCATAATTCTTAAACAATTTTTATGCATCCAAGTCTTCTATTTTAGCAACTATTTTTCTATTATGTAAGAAAGTTATCTATCCAATCCTTTAGGATGTCCTTTTGGCATAATTTCCTTTGTGACTTTTGAAATGTCAAAGTTGATGTAGAGCTTTGTTGCCCATGTGAATGACAGTCAATAGTTACCTACCAATTTTTTTAATCAATTAGGCATTAACATTTGTCATGTTTTCATTTAAAGTATATGAGAATAATATCTAATAATATTTAAAAGAAACACCCAGACGATCAAACAGTTAAACTTAGAGGTGAGAAAAACATAACTTTCATTTCACAAAAATGATATAACTCTCATGCTCAACACATATTGCAAAGATCAAAACCACATCTATATTTCATGCCCAACTGACAAAACACAAAGTAGCAAGGCACAGATTAATTAAGTTTAAATATAACTTAAGAAACCAAAATGCTCTAAAACAGAAAATGAAGTGAGCTCAAGTATAAGCGAAATCTGGTTTTCACTTATGCTTTACCCAAGGATTTCTATGGGTAATAGTGATCTGTGCAATTATTCTCTTTGGACTATGATATATCTACTCCCTTTAATTTAATTTAACTTGGCATGATGTTTCTATGGATAATAGTGATCTATGCAACATCTAGCTGAGCTGGTTTTTGTTTTGCACAACATGTGAAACCAAAAAATGACATCTCTTAACCATTAGAACAGAGATTGCAAACTATTTTTCATGTTGCATCAAATGTTGTAGCCTTACTTCCTACTTTTAAAGTCCTACAATAGAAGGTAAGATCCAATTCATGTCTAGTGGAATTTCAAGTGCATTGTATCATGCGTGTGATCTGTAACTGGTGTTCACTATTCTTAGTGAAAATGCAAAGAGGGCAATCCATATAATTGCAGCCATTATTTCCGATTGCTCAAAAAAAAACAAAAAAAAAAAGCATAGCAATTTTAAATTGCAGTAGAAAAAGATGAAAGAAATACTGCAAACGAAGCCTAAGAAAACGTTGAAAATATGGGTTGAATTGTAAAAGGTAATGCAGCAGTTCAGTGAAAATTTAAATATGAAAATGAAGGTTTGGACCACGACTAATCAAACCTTGATTCTCCATTTGTTAGTGGTTCATGTACAGCCCAGAATTTAGATAGCTACAAAATCTATCAATAATTAAAATTATTTTAGTAATAGGAGGGGGTAAAAATAAGTTGGTTCCAAAAAATAATTAGTGGAGTACAGAGCAAAAAATGATGATATAAATACCAAGAAGTGTTTTGCTAGCAAACAAAGAAACCACATCAAGTGTCAAATTCACTTTTTGGAAACTGGAAAAAAACGAATGAAATGTTATTGTCCTAAAAACACTAATGAAATGGTAAAATTAACAAATAAAATAGTAAATATATTGAAGTGGGTGATAGCTAGTGGCTAGAACATGTGAGCCACACGTGGAGTTGGAGCAATCCAGCAAATTGTAACGTGAAAAAAGAAACCTTCGACTTAGAGATTCATAAGTAAAAAACTGTAAAAGGGACAAAGAAGTAAGGACGAAGAAGAAGAAGGGAAGAAAAACCAGACTAATAGTGAGTCTAGATGCCATATACTAAGGAGTCAGAGAGAGAGACCAAGAAATGGGTCTCCTTTCATGGTCAACTCCAACTCTCCAATGTAAGTTTGTTCAAAAAAATTTTTTATATACATCCTAGTTTTTTTGAATACCCATTTAATATAAGAAAATTCTTCCTAAGTCCAGCAAAAACCAATGTGGCATGATCCAAGTTGGGGGAGAAAAGGAACTCTTGTGTTAGAGCTGTGAAATTATAGAACATAACAAAAAACTTTCATTATAATATAACTTTGTCAATAATATTGGTTAATAAGGTGGGTCTGAGGATCTGAATTATAACACATGAAATCAAGTCAAACAAAGAAATTAAATTAACTTGCATTGTGTACATAACTAATAAAAAATTCGTCTCTTCCCTCAAAAAAAAAAAAAAAAAACTAATAAAAAATTCAAACAGAACAACAAATCATGCATAGTCCTAAAACACAGAACAAAGGATAAGGATTTTCCTAGACTCAAACATGCATGTGGTATAAACTTATAGTAAGCATTTAGCAAATAAGAAGCAGCACAATTTAACCCCCCACCCCACTCATATTTTATATGATAATGATATAAATCATATAATAGGTACATTCAAAACAGGATAGGCAAGGTGAAAATTCATCAGTTATAGATGTCTCATTCAAACATGGTTTCTTCATGTGAGTTTGGCAGCAACAAAAAAAGGAAACCATTTAGGCAATAAACATAAAGATAAAAGAAGTAAAAAAAAAAAAAAAGTAGGAAAACTATGAACATTAATCTCATGAGCTATTCCTTTCTGTAGATACCATGGTACTATAACCTAATATACACTATACAAATCACATGCATGAACTAATTAAAATATCGCTTGTCAATCCCTAGCAAATATAGGAAAAACCATGGGACCGCAGTATCATTCTTAATGAACAAAACATGCAACCCACATGATTTTTTTTAAACTGTGATGAGAATTTGTAAAGAATAAAACATGTTAGCCACGCGAGTTCTTCAACACCACATTATCTTAAAAGCGAAGTTTAAATTTGAGTCAATTGATGTTTTATAAAAACAAATACCCTAAACAAAATTAAATCTAACATAAATACCCAAAATAAAATAAATCTCTTAAAGCAACTATTTGATTCTAACCAAAAGACTTTAGTTCAAACGGATTCCAACCCAAATTCTAGACTTTAAAGCCGAATTTGTTATTTTTATTTGAAAGCTTTACCTGCCAATGGGTGGGAATACTCTGTTTCCTCTTTCTCGCTGTCCATCTCTTCGTCTTTGTGCGTGACTTATAGTTACCAACTTTCTCTTAATGTTGATTCTAAATGTTTCGGTTTCTTTATATGTAAACAGCAAAAGGTTGTCAGTCATAAGGTTTAAGGAAAAACAATCAAAGCAAAATAATCAAAATACCTTAATCTCAGCCAAATACGTATAGCAAAAACAATCCCAAGCCTAAATAATATTTAACGCCAATTTCTTTCTCAAAAAGTAAAAAATGTTTTACAAAATCGAAACTTGCTGATAGCAAGTCAGCGAGAGACCGGATGAATCATGATTGTGGAAGGCCAGAATGGCGGTAATGGCAATCCTCAAATGTTTCTCTCTCTGCCTTATGATCTCTATCAATCGCTGTTTTTGGAATCTAAATATCTACCAAAACATTCAAAAACCTAAAATCAAAATTAAAAGTAGGATTGGATTCTAACCCAAAATATAAATCCAACAAAAGAAAATTTGGGGAATCCTTCTTGACCTTTCAGTTTCAGTCGAATCTCCACTGTGCCGCAAACTTTTTTTCTGTCTCCTTCCCTTTCTCTGTATCGCTATGAACTCTGCTTGGTTCCTCTATCTTCGTATCCCTTAATCAAAACCAAATCTGACCCAAAATACCAATCTAAATCATCATTAACACCCAATTGATTCTCCAAATAAAAACCCAAAACCCTAAATTTTTAAATTTAAAACAGAACTTACCAGTAGTGATTCCGATGGTCGGGTAGCGAGTGGAGGCTTACGGTGATGGCAGAAAATCTAACAGGAAGTGAGAGACATCTTTTCATTCTTGATTGCAAACTGCAGTTTTTGATCTCTCGATCTCTCTCTCCTTCTCCGTTCTCTGCCTCTCTATTTTTCTGTCTCACTTTTCTCTCGGTCTCTCTTTCTCCTTTCTCCGTGTAGCAATCTTTCTTTTCTTTTTTTTTCGTCTTAACCGGTTAGTTTTATTTTATACCAAGAGGGCTTCAAATAGTATTTAACGTAGTGAAAAATTATAATTTATCGCTTTTAAACGGTGTTATAGCGTTATGAAAGAATATAATGTATCGCTTTTTAAGTTACACATGTCTAAATTTTAGGTAGGGATTTTTCCTATTTGTCATTATCTCCTTAATTCTAGGAACTCATTTTCTCTCAGCTTCTGCTTTTATATATATATAGATATAGATATAGATATTTGCACATATCTAAAGAGTCCAAAGACTGCAATGCAGCCAGCAAGGTTAGAACTAAGTAAGATTTCATCTTCTTCCAAATAAGTTTTATAATTAACTAGTTAATTTTTTTTAATAGTAATTTTCTGTCTTATTGGCAACAATCATATCTAGCAAGTAGCAACAAAAGGATGCCCCGTGTTGGTAAATAAAAAATGGTTAACCCAAGTTCAATTAGTTGTCAAAATTTCCCAGTATAGTTGTTATTCGGCATTGTGGGTCAAGAAGAAGAGCTGTCCATATAGTTTTTATGTTTGGATTCTTTGGAATAGTTTTTGGTGTAGTTTTTAGAAGTAAGTATAATTTATAGGAATCTTTTAAAAATAATATTATGTTAATGGAAAGTTACATGTTGCATTTATACAAACCTCAATAAATGAAATTTCCTTTCATAAACTTTTTAGGGGAAGTGTCATTTTAGAAAACCACAAGGAGGTTGGTGTTTGTCTAATCAACTAAGGGCCTACTATAGGGATGTAAAAATGTGAAAAGAATTATTTTTACTAACATATTTTAGAAGATATTTCAAATTAAACCTTATAATATAAAATTAAACACTGAATTTTAAAAACTATTATAAATTAGAGATAGACTTCCTGAAGACCATAAAAAGGGAAGAACTTGAAATCAAATAATTCAGTACTAATGCTTGGTTGTTGTATGGATCATAGAGTCCTTTAGGAAAGAATCACTTTAGGAGTACCATTTGCTTGGCTTTCACTTTCTATCTGTACAATAGAAGGTGTATAATACATATATATATATATATATATATATATGTTATGACATTATTTTCACACATTTTAAGCTCTTAAGTTGAGAATCTGACGTTTGCTACTGTATAAAGCAGCTTTTACATGCAGCCTAGATAAGGTAGACCTTCATTTCAAGAAGGTAAGCTTATATATATATATATATATATATATGCTTTTTTAGTTCTTTGACATGGACTACTTTCTAATGTGTTCTAACTATTAGTGTAGGCAGGATATTGGCATGCGAAAAGTACTTGGACAAGCGGTTCAGTTTCAGTTGACTTTCATAAAATCCAGGTCTATAAATATTTGCCTTGGAAGCTCCATCTGAGAACTTTTCTTGTACTACACCTACTGGAATATATGCAGTTTAAGCAAACTGTTACAATTGATGAGTCTTGTGTATGGAAGTCACAATCTTTTGTGATTTATCTAATGTAAACGTGAAATTTTGTGGCTAAATGGTGCAGACTTATATAATTAATTTGATGCCCAGCAAAAAAAAAAAAAAAAAAAAAAAAGGAAATGAAGAACAATAAGAGGGAGAGACATTCGTTGGTTGACTGTTAGATATATTGAAGAAATATCTGCTCAGGCAATCCGCACATGGTTGATAACATTATGTGATTATTTGGTTTTCATTTTCTTGAACCTCCGGATTAAGTTTACAGGTAATGGTTTAAAAGCAACTGTCATATTCGTGATCTAGTTTCTCAGGCTTATATGCCATGCAAATAAACTTTATCCGGTGTCCTTAGTTATGTCATATCTTGTATTCCTAATTTTATAGAGCATCTTCTTCATCCTTGAGTGTTCACTTGATAATTAGATAAATTAGTCACCATATCTATCAGAGCCTTTTTCTGTTTCTCTATAGAAATAATTCACAATTTCCACTGCCATCTGAAATCTAACTGATAGAAGGAACATACAATGGAAACAAAAGCTGCAAACTACGGGATAAAGTCATTTTTAATTTGGAAATCCACATCATTCTGACTTCACTGAAGATAATCATCAAGTAAGATGCCACAAAATGAGGAAAAAAGGCAGGTGCACACATTGATAATCCTTTGTCCCCATAACCTTCTTAATCCTTTATAGGTAAATCTAGTTATAAAAGTTTATGAAGACTTTGCAAAGCAACTAAAAACAAAGCTATCAGTAGAAATAGAAAGCAAACATAAGCAACAGGCTTGATCAGTACATACCTAGGGCAAATGTGACACAAGTCGTCGAGGATAATTCTTTTTATTCTCATAGAATATATGTCAACAGCGCAGCAGTACCACCACCAAGTGAATGCCCAACAATCTGAAAATGAAAAAATGAAAAACTAAGGCAAAATAAAATTATATATATGAAAACATATATTGCATGAACTAATTCAGTACTCAATGCCCCTGTTCGTAATTTGTAATTATGGTCCTACTATTGATTACGATTAATTGTTGTTACTTGTTCCAATTGTTAAACTCCATATCCCCTATTTGCTATCAACTTGAACAAGAGCATTTCTAGTTGAATCTGTAGCTCAGGAACTAAACTTGAGCCTTTTCTTGAGATTTCCTTGTGACTTGAGATTTGCAATTCTACAGTCTTTCATCTCATATTAAGGAGATTAATTTTATATAAAGAACAGAATTTGTGAGAATCTAGTCTTTTGCTTCAGGCTCAAGGTGATGTTGTCACTAGCACCAATGTCTAGTAGTACTAGTTCTTGAATCTGCACCTGAAGTTGTTGATTTTAATTTCAATTTATCCAGTTTATTAAGATATAAAATTTACGTCTAATCAATAATTTCTTATGTATTTGGTCTGGGAGATGAGTGTGGTTATCATACCTTCCTTTGATTGAGCTCATTATAAAGATGCATTTGGATGGATTGCTTTTCTGTGACTTCTATGAGTTCACTATTGTTGTGACATTATTTAAAGCATATTGGGAAACATTTCTTCTATACTAGACCGTTCTTCTTTTCTCCCCCCACCCCACTCCCAATCCTCCTTTCTTAATCTTTGGATCTTCTCTAATTTCTGCTATTGTCCCCTTAGAAATATTTCTTTAACTAAGTCAGATCACTTACCTTGTGTTTGGATGAAGTAATTGATATTTACAAAGAAAATATAAAATGAATGGATTTATAATCTCATAATTTGAAACCCCACCAATTATTAATTCCACTGTTTTGTCTTATTAAAAAACATAATAATTTCCATTGTTTGGATTTAAGCTGGAAATTCCATTTATCTAAATCCACATAAAAATTGAGAAACAACATCCATAGTTGATTAGAAACTCACCCCATCTACCATCAAGCTAATTAGACTTTAAAAATCATTTTTAAAATTTTCAAATCAAGCTTAATCTTTTGAATGATTAAATCTTAAAGCATTCCACACAAATATATACTAAAGCAATATATCCACACCGATAGGACCATTGTCTATCAAAGGAGGATACAGTACCATTAAGTATATAAAAGAAGTAATGTGACAATACAATTCAAGGTCTCCAAATTGCCTGGTTAAACTTGACTGAGTAGGAGCTATGGTGGGTTTGTCCTGCCTTAAGTTCTTGAATCTAGAAACTACTTTGCTGGTGGGGTATTCAGTCTTATTTAGAATGACTCACTCTCTCCCTCTCTCCCTCTCTCTAGAACTCTTATCTTTCAACCTCCTTTTCACCCATGTAATCAATTTCTAAATTGAAGAGATGGGTCAACAAACTCACTGCATTTGTTCTATCTGTGGTGGAAATAGATGCAATTGGACAAACGAGTGAACAACAACTTGAGAAAGAACTTGAGATGTACTCAAGCTGACCCATGATAGGGTCAAAGTTGATCTTGTTGTTTAGATGTATTGGGGTGAAATCTGATCTATGAGGAATTTTTTGCTGATGCGTTGGACATTTTAGCATTGGTAGAGAGGGGAGAGGTTAGGGTGATAGGGCCAGAGACTATTGGTGGCAACAGAGATTGTAGAGAAGGTGAATGTGGGCAAGGGCAGATGAGAACATGCCAGATAGGTTGGGGTCATATTTTTCAACGGTAGTCTTCTTTGATATTTGATAAGCCTTATTTACAGAACTTTGTAAATAATAGTGATATTTTGAACCTCATGGTAGGTGCTTTAAATAATAGTGAAGAATGATTTTATTTTTCATTCTAACTACGTTGTGGCAGGCTATTAGAGAGGATATAACTGCACAAGGTAAGCTCCAGGGAAGGGGTAGTGGGGTACTGTCAATAACATAAGATGCTTGGTAACACGAGATTCCTTGATAGGTTGAACTAGAAAAGATAATATTGAATGTAGTATTCACGAAAATTAATTTATGCTTTTTATCCTTTTATTATCCATCCAAAAAGAAAAGATTAAGATCTACCACAAGATGCCATTTCATTTTATAATATTTTTTGATAAGTAAGAAAAAACAGTATAAATAAAGCTTCTTTATGCAAAGGAGCACAAAGAAGTCAAAAAGTATGCCATTTTAATTTGTTTGACAGAAAGAAAAGTTATCAGCAGAATTAGCACAATTAAATAGTGATTTATAATGTTAAATTATAACTAATAGCCCGTACCTTAACTTTGTAGTCAGGATATTTATCAAGAGCTTTGAGCAGAAAAGGAGTGCTAAGCTTTGCAATCCAACAAGCAGCAGCAACCATTCCACAATAAGCATATCCTAAAACTAAATTGCTTATTCCACCACCATGTAAAACTGAGTGGTGAAAAGGGACCACCGCTCCAGTTGCTGCTGTTAGTGTATCTTTAATGCTATGAGTACCACGAATCAATGGAAGGAAACATTTTGAGTCTTTATCCCGTATAATTGTGAAAGCAGGCTTCAAAAGCTGCAATCATTGTTCTGGTAATTAAAACAATACTCAATTATGATTTTAATTTAAATACGAAACACATAAGCAAACTAGCAATACATGCTTGATCGCATACATCATGATTAGTATGAAGACAAAAGGTTCAACAACCACCGTAGGAGAAAGCCAAAAACCTAAAAGTTGAAATTTGTCAAGTTTAGCCCACATCAGATGTCTCATAAGTTTACAGGAAAAATATGCAAAAATTTGAAAGGCTATTTTTCTCAAGTTTTAAACTCCTTTCTGTTATTTAGCTCAAGGGTTTCTTATTATAGTCTACTATTTTTTATCTCCACAGATACGCCTCATAAATTGTGGAGCCTGGCATCAACTTATGGCATCCACTCAGTCCTGTGGGTAATTGTTTCCCATGTGAAGAGCCCTCTGACACAGTAGCATTCATATGGGAAATAAATAGTCTCAGATGCAGTTATAATGTTTAAGGTCCACTTCCAGACAACCTCTCACTGCATCATAGCTGGAATTTTCTATCATCACCAACAGAATCATGCAGTTTACCTTGTTTTATCTCCTATTACACATTTCTTCATCCAAGCAGAATTAAAATATTTGTATCATCTCTTTTTTTTTTCTTGGGATAAGTAAATAAATTCATTAAAAATCAAAAAGAAAAAAAGCACTGCCCAAGTACACAGGCTGTATACAATAAGGAACCAAAAAAAAAAAAAAAAACCCATTTTCATTTTCTATCAAATTTTTTCTAAGAAACAACAGCAACTCATGAACAAACCCAACAAAAACTCTAAAACCCATTTTCATTTTCGATCAAATTTTCTCAAAAACCGCAGCTAAACATGAACTAACAAGAAAACGAGGAAAACATTCATATATTGACACCGGAACCAGAAAATACTCACCGAGAAAGGAGTCGAATTCCTCAATCAGCGTCGCGGAGGACACGGCTGTCTTCCTTACTCGGCGTCGCACGACAAGACACGACACGGCGAGTCTCTCTGTTTCTGTGTCGAGAAAACTTCAGACTATTGTATCAGAGCTCGAGATGGTCGAGGCGTGAAGTGGCGAGGTGTTTGAGATCGGAGCTCGGCGGCGGAATTCGGAGCTCCGCCGCGTGGTTCCAATAACATTCATTGATTGTGTTCCCCATTTTTACTATTGAGGAATGGGGAGCAGTCATTTCAGTAAAAATGTAAAACTAAAACCAGAGAGAGATTGTGACTATGTGAGAGAGAGCTCTTGGAAAATGTGGAACAGAAATGCCATTAGCAGGAGCAACAAGAAGACGAGTTTCATCAATACCTTCCCACCAAGCCATGGAAATTAAAACATATAACAAAAGTGTTTCAACCGTAGCATTTTAATCACAAAACAAGAAACAATTGAGTCGTTGGAAAATAAGAGAGTGAGAGTTGTTGGAAAACAAGAAACAATTAACTGGATAAATCGCGCGAAGAAGGGAGAAGAGTGTGTGTAAAAGTAAAAGTAAAACTGTAAATTGTAATTGGAAATATCGTGCTTATGTAAAAGTGAAGTTCCATGTATTTTATTTTATTTGTAAATTTGAATTTAATTTGGAAAGTAATTTCATTTCTATTATTATTATAGAAGCACGTACCATAATTTTACGTGTACTCAAGTTTTTTTTTTTTTTTTTTAATAATTTTATAGAATTTCAGTCTGTCATGTTTGCTTATGTGATTTTTGCTCTTTATCATTTTAAGAATAACTTGTATTGATTAAAAAAACTTCTAAAGCTGTATTGAAAATCTGTGCATTTATGTAAATGATGTTTCACGAAGATTTTCAATTCCTTTTGTTATATTATCAAGTTGTTAGTCATGCGTTTACCGGTCTGCTTGAGTAGGATGTTTGAAAAAGTGCATTTGTTTAAAAAATGGCAGTTTTAAAAAGTGTGCTTTTAAAAACTCAGGATATGTTTGGTAAAAGATTTCTAATAATTTTATTTAAGTATTGTGGAAATATGTGTTGTGGTATTTAAATAACGAAAATTGTAATTTAAACAACAATACCAAATGGGTCCTTAATTTTTAAAATCATGGTCAAATATATTAAAAAGTGTTTCTATTAACTAAAAAATTAGATAATGAGAATATTATGTCTACAATATTTTTACAATACTTTCACAATAAATTCTAAATGACAAGTTGTTATTTGCTATTATTAGTAAGCAAAAAAGTAATTTCAATAGTAAATTCATATTAAAAAGTTAAAAACTCATAATAACCTGTCACTTTGGAATTGTTGTAAAAATGTTATGAATGTAAAACTTCTCTTTAGATAATAGGTGCAATATACTATAATGGACTTAGAGAAATGCTATGTCTATAATATTTTCACAACAAATTTTAAGTGATAGTTTGTTATTGGCTATTACAGTTGAATAAAAAAAGTAATTTAAGTTATGGATTCAAATTAGAACTAATAATAACTTACCACTTATAATTTGTTGTGGACATAAATTACAACTTATTAGCCTATATATATTCTAGATGACTTTGATTATCAAACTATTACTAGCGTTTTCATTATATAAATATATATAATTAAGAAAAAAAAAACTGTTTGTTTTTCAAAACCACTCAACCAAACAAACCCTTACAAATTATTATTATTATTATATATAAAAAAATAAAAAATAAAAAATGTGTTGTCTATAAAACCTCCCAACCAAACAAACCTTTACAAATAAACTAAGACTCCATATTTAAGCTGGTCTTGTGTCAATTTTTAGAAGTAAAAGTAATGAAAGCAAATATTTAAGTCATACTAGATGTTACTATTATTCTATGTTTTTCTTGTTATTTCTGTTTTTTTTATTAGATAAGCAACTGGCTAATATATATATATATATATATATATATATATAGAGAGAGAGAGAGAGAGAGAGAGAGAGAGAGAGAGAGAGAGAGAGAGCAATTGAAGATGGCGAGGTCAAAAAGAAAAAAAAAAATCAAATAAAAGTGTCAAATGAGACTAGACATAGAAATGTTGCCACCAAGGAAACCTATGGCATTTCACAATTGTAGAGCGAGCAATTAGCAGACATCAACATTAAAGATATGAAGGAAATATACACGAAATTTCTAGATCTGTAAGATGCAAAAAATAGAAAGAAAATATACGTCAGTCACAAAAAAAAAAAAAAAAAAAAAATTACACTTGATAATATTTACGTGGTTTGGAAATTTACCTACATCAACAAAGTTGCAATGATTTTACTATTTTCAAGAAAAAAAATACAAAATGTGACAATACAAATTTTTTTTTTTTCTCTCAAATCAACAAACCAAACCCTCATCTAAAAAACAATAGTACTTTCATCCTACACAGTGGATTCACAATGGGCTAAAAACGGGCCAAAAAATTTTCATCGAGTAAGTCTCAAAAAATCTCTCATTAAAATCATAAGCACTTTTACGTCGAGTCGGATCATAATCCGAATCAAATACAACTAGACTTCACATAACCCAACAAGATATTCTAGACGGTTTTAACAAAATCAAATCTCGTAAGAATTTTTTTTTATTTTTTATTTTTTATTGTTAAGTTACAAATGTGGGTGGGTCACCATGTTCTTAAAAGAGGGAGGAAATGCTCCTTTGCAACATTGACTTTTTCAAGAAAGCTAACAACCAGTATAGAACTACCTATGAACAAACACACACACACACACACACAAAAAAAAAAAAAAAAAGTCCAATTGTAGATTTCTTTTGCTAACACTTCAGTTCAAAAGTGAATGGATGTTGACTTGAACTCTACTTGAATAACTTTAAACTTTTCAAATAACTTAATTTGTTTGGAGGAAACTAGTAAAAAATATTAGGTAATCAACGGAACAAATCAAAAGATCATTCCTTCGTTGCAAGATAATCCCACTACTTCAAACATAGAAAGGATAAGTCACAAGAATATTCAAAGATATTGAACATCTCAAGCCACACTTATGCAACTTCAAGCTCATAATGCAGCATGGAAAAAGGTTTTTGGATGGCCAAACATAATCTTACTAGGACGGTTAGTAGATTGGTCATTCCTACCAACAAACCAATGCCACTACAATAAGGAGCGGCTACTGGGTGTGGTGGCATTCCATGTTCCTCACCTCCTTTCAATATTAGGAAGAAAAATCACATCCATGGACACAAATATTTTCTTGGACTTGCTTCTGTTGATCAGCAAGAAACCCTTTACTAGCCATATCAATGATCTCCTCTGTATCTGCCTCAATAGCTTTCCTAGATGTTTAAGTCTTTCATGAGAAGAATTTTGAGATTAAAGGACAATCGATGAAATTGTACACCAAGTGACAAAGGTAGCATGAATTCATATGAAGCCAAGTGGTAAAGTAGCGAACAAATTGTTGAAAAAATAGCATGTAGTCAATAAGAAATTGATGTTTTCTATGTTCACTTGAAGTTGTTATTATAAGTGGTGAAAATCCTTGAGTCCCACATTGGAAATAATAGAAAATATGAGCTTTGGGCTTTAGGCATATGTGGACTAGGCCCACTTATCCAATTAATAATAATATTTTATTATTTTATTATTGAGCCAATTAGTCTGTGCATAGCAGTTATGTCTAAAACAGTGTTTCAGTTTTAAGTTACGTATAGTTTCATTATCCCTCATTCATGAAAAAGAACTTTTTCAGAGAAAACTCTCCCTGTGAGATTTTTTGTTCATTCATTTTGTGTCAAAGAGAGAAAAAGAGGCATTGAGTAGTTCACAGAGCACGACCTTGTGTGCTTCGTTTTCGTGCTGAAGATCATTTTATTCTGAGAGGCAGACGTCCACGAGTCTCAAAGCACCACAGTGAAAGTGTGAGGGGCGAAATCTGCTTTAAGAAGATTGTGTAAAACACAAGACTTGATCTCAATTGTTCATCCTTTTACACATTGTTCATCCATTCAAGCATCTGGTATGTGAGTTTTCAATTATTTGCAGATTTCTTATTATTTATATTCAGTATGTGTTTATTACTTTTGCCTATTATATCTATTTGTGTTATTGTTTAATTTTAGATCTGTATATTGTTCCTTTTGCTTTATCACATCAATACATTGTTGAAATATATCCAACACAAACAAAATAACATCTACACAAATTGTTGTGGAAATATCACCCCAAGATTCAAATTAATAATATAAGTAATAGGCGTATACACACACAAAGAACCCCAGTAGTTATGTAGCTGGGCAAACTGCCTACATCCATAGGCGACGATAGAGAAAGTTTCACTATAAAAGTAAGGAGATACAAATGTTTGTGGTTTGCAAAACTAGTTCCTTTGCTGCCTTTATTACTGCCATATATTCTGCCTTTGTAGTGGATAGAGCAATTGTATCATGTAGAGTAGATTTCCAGCAAATTGGGCCACCAATAAACATAAACACATAGCCTGTCATGAACCTTCTACAATCAAGATCTCTTGCATAATCGGAATCTACATAACATCTTCACAAATAATCCAAAAAACATCCCAATAGGTGATGTTTGCACCTTCCAAATCATAAAATTTCATTAGAGTTAGTGGAAACACATAGAGCAATGAAAGGTAAAATCCCAAATAAAGCACAAGAGAGCTCCATGTTTTACGAATATACCACAAGATGAACAAAAAAAAAGTTGTTTCTTTGGATGGTAATGAATGATCATTTAAATTTTAAGAGATTGGCAAATAAAATGGTGTAGTTAGTATATATTTTTGGCCTAATAGGTTATTTGAACTCAAATATGCAAAACTACCCATGTCACAATTTAAATGATCAATTGACCGGATTATTTTGACTTTTAAGGGATTGGAAAATAAAAAGGTGGAGTAATTTAACTTTCTTATGTTTGCGATTATAGTGTATTGTTTTATTTATTGTTTTTATTTCAAATACCAAAACAAGCCTTTTTTTTTTATATAAGAAAATACCAAAACAATCTTACATTACAAGCAAAATAATTATGATCAACAAGTACATAAGAAACACTTGTTTTGAAACTTAGTTAAATAAGGAAAAAGGTAAAATATTAAGCCAATGTTTTCTTCTTTCAATGACTGGCACTATATAGATAAACAGTCTTTACGCATCATACACAAGAATCGTAATTCATTTCATTTTTTATATTTTTAATTTATGACAAAACAATAATGAAATAAGATCAAGAAGATTTCTTGTTCAAATGATTCTTTTTGGCCTCTTCAAGAGAATGAACCAGTGCCACCTCCCAAAGTATAAACAATAAATTGCAATATTCAATAATAGTGATGTGGGTATGTGGAGCATGACTACCTAGGGATCAAGATTAACTGCAATTCAAATTATACCATGTTGAAATTCTAATAATTCATGTTAAGCCCATCTCTTTAATATTTTATTAGTAAATCTTCTTATGGAATTGAAGCTTATAGCATATGAGGTGAGAAAATATGCTATGCATTGTATTAAAAATTTAAAATATAATTATAATAAAATTAACATTTTAAATTTTAAATTTAAATTTTTTTTATAAAACAAAACAAAAAAAACTCCACCACATATTTGATGTATTTTTATATGAGAAACAATTCCTCCTCCATAGAAGCCCTTTGTTTCTATTGAGAATTTCACATGATCTCTCTCTTTGTCCTTTCAAATATCTCTAAACGAAGTTCAGTGGTGGTTCAAAGGTAATGATATCCTTTAAGATATTCACATAAACTTTATTTCTAACACAATTGACTAGTTGCAAACAAAGACTGGGGCTAAAGGGATGCCGTATTTGTGAAATAAAATCCAAATGACTATCACATTTAGTTATGAATTAAATCACATATTCAAAATAAGTGATTACTACACTACATTAACATGAATGAACCAATATTTAAGGACATATTATTTGAAGCAATACCTTTTAGCTAGATAATGATGTCCTTCACTTACTAAGGCAGCTGCTTCTTAGCTTTTCTAGTAACCTTGTCAACTTTAGCATTGTGGTCACATAAAACCAATCCTTTGTGTCATTGATAAATTTGAAATAAGCATGCCTCCACGTCCTATTAAAGAAGACACCTCCACAAACTCCCCAAAAGCCAACTACGAATCCAACTCCCATACCCATATAGAAGCTAGAACTTTTAGAGTCCTTTTTAATTTTTCCAATTGATGTTTTGTCATGACATTCTTCAATTAATGTGCAGTATTTTGGGAGAGGATCACCACACAATTGAAAATTGCCAATATATCTGACAACATCAAAAGACTAAAGTTGGGTGCCTGAAGGAATTCTACCTGAAAAATTGTTGTATGACAAGTCCAAGTAATCAAGAGATGTCAAATTAGACATACTTGGAGGAATTTCACCAAATAGATGATTTCGTGAGAGATCAATTGACTCTAACTCTTTCATTATCCCAATGTTTTCTGGTATGTTGCCCATCAAATGATTTCGAGACAAGTTCAAAAATGTTAAAAAGTTAATTCAAAAAGAACAAAAATTTCAATAGGAATTGATCCAAACAATTTGTTACCTGAAAGGTCTATCATCTTCACGAATTTAAGGCTATCTTCATATTCTAATTCATGTCTTTTTGGAGCCAGCATAAGATTCTCAATGTAAGACTCAGTCAAATTCATACTCTAAAGCATCAAAATAAATATCTTCATTTTTAGAGTTGGGCATAACCATGGCATTGATATTTTTCAAGCAGCTTGGTATGGATCCTGATAGGCTATTATTTGCAAGATCCAATATTCTAAGAGAAGAAATTTGGCATATATTTAGAGGTATATTGCCTTTGAATCCACTGGATTTTAGACAGCAAACTATAAGTTCTATCATTTTTGTAATCCAGAGTGGTATGGTCCCTAGAAAATGATTATCACCTATATCAATGAGCCCTAATTTTGAGCACCTTTTCAATGACGAAGAAATATCCCCGTAGAAGCCATTATCTTGCAAACTCAATGATTTGAGTTCAACTAAAGACCCCAGAGAATAAGGAATTCAACCCGATAGATTATTGCTCCTTTAAATGGATCAAAGATTGCCGGTACCTCCAATAATTAGAAAGTTCTCCAAATAAGAAATTGTTTAATACATCTAAAACCTTTAATTTATTTATTTTACTCATCTTTTGGCACGAGAAAGTGGGAATAGGTTCAAAAAATGAATTGTTAGCTAGATTGAG
Organism: Quercus alba; assembly: GCA_036321655.1. Taxonomy (NCBI): domain Eukaryota; kingdom Viridiplantae; phylum Streptophyta; class Magnoliopsida; order Fagales; family Fagaceae; genus Quercus; species Quercus alba. The sequence goes on along the minus strand of CM070302.1, from coordinate 9,333,137 downwards.
CACTTCAACATTTGCAGACAATCTTGGCAACCGCCCCTTAATGTGATTAGATCTTAGATTCAAAATAGTAGAATTCTACAAAATGTCTGGTGCGTACATCCCCTTCTATGTGGTTATTTGAGAGATCAACTTATAAATGTTTGAAATCCAATCCCAGAACTAGCTTGGACCCTTACCCGAAATTCCTAACAAGGGCAATAATAAAACCTGAAGAGATGTTTGTGTATGTAGCCACGTAGGAAAGTTGTAGCCATGTTAGATGCTTAAGCTATCCTAGCGAATCTGAAATTTTCCGCTCAAAGAATTATCTTCAAGATCAAGATATTCTAATTTCTGAAAATGCAAAATGCTAGGCAGCATCCCGCCTGTCAGAGAACTTTCGGCCAGGTAAAACCATAAGAGGCTTGTACTGAGATTAGAGAACCAATTAGGTATCTCATGATTGAAATGATTTTCAGAAAGATAAAGGACTCGAAGAGATGTGAAATTTACTGATGCAAGAGATGTATTCAGGCTATCAAGATGACAATATTGCAAGTATAGCTCGGAAAGAGTTGGGAACTTACTCATTATTTGAAGCCAACCAACTTCTCTGCGAAGGTCGGCTGAGCTCAGGTCAAGGTATTGTATGGAAGAGAAACTAGACATCCAATGAAGGTTATCTGCATAAAGGCCCGAATTATGTCCAAGATTTAGATAGTGAAGGCTTGAAAGGTTCCCAAGCTGATAAGGTATTACCCCACAAAACCCAGCACCATGGACGTCAAGATGTCTCATACTACCCATTGAACCAAGAAAACTTGGAATGCCAGTACAATTAAATCCATTCTCACTCAAGTCCAAGTAATTCAAATGTTCTAATTCCAGCAACGAATGACTAATAGCACCGCGTAACCTTTTTCCGTAGATGAAATCTTCATCACCGTCCCATGAAAATTTGAGGTGGAGCTCTGTGACGCGACCAGTAATGTTGTCGCAGCGAACTCCGTCCCATCTACAACAATCTTTTTGTTTAGTCCAGGAGGAGAGTAGGATTTCAGAATTAATGAAACCTTTTTTGAAGCTTAGAAGTGCTTGTTTCTCTTTGTCATTGCAAGAAACATTTGAGTTTGATTCTGCTTTGAAGAAGAAGCTTAAACTGAGGGTAGCTACAAAGAAGTATAGTAAGAAAAGCACATGAGTTGCAAAAGACGCACCCATTACAAAGCATAAAACGAAGGAAGATTGAAGGAAGATAAGCGGTGGAGATGATGCAATTGGAGGCTACTAGCTCGTAATAATATATACAGTGATTCTTCAATTACTTTCTTATTAGGAGTATTATTTTATTTATTTATTTTAACGAAGACTTTGAGTCGTTGACTTAGGACAAATGCCAAAGACCAATACTCTTGTCTAGTTTCACGAAACAGCATCGTAATAGCACTTCACGATTTTTATCTGTTGACTGCTTTTTTGTTTCTTTTGTTCCGTGACTTATTTGCCAATGGACATCTCACTGTTTGCCGGTAAGGTATTTTGATGATTTGTGAAGGATTTCAGCTTTTTGTTTTTTTGCATGATTATACTGTATATGGCTTTGTTCTAAATTCTAACCTTCTGCACTTTGGTCCCTTTTTTTCGTTTTTACTATATTGCAAAAAAGTAGTGCCCATGATTGATTGAAATCTTAAACTCTTCTGTTATGCATATGAAATACTGTTTAGTGGCCTTAAAAACATGATTGCAATATCATTACCACTTCAGGGTAGATAGATACCTATGCCCAATATCTACTAGTGAATATAAATATTAAGATGTCATTGGAAGAGTAATCTAGTAATTTTTGTGATCATGATTTCCTAATTCCCAATAATTTAGATCTACTAATTAGCGAAATTTGGGCACTTCAAACTGGGCAATGCCCGTGGATGCTACAAAGAGTGGAACCCCAAGTGTTCGATAACCATAATATTCCAGACCAGCCAATTACTACTATTGTTGCCACACCTGTATCGGCATTTCAACAACACCAACACCGTTGCTTCAGGGATTCCATCCCCCAGAAGGAATCCCCCTTGTCTTCCAATCCCTCCATTTTCTTTTGTCTTTATAACGTGTAATTTGGATCCTAAAGATCTTGCAAAACTAGAGGCAAGTGGAGATTATGTACATTTTGAGAATGGAGTTCTTTAATTTTAAACATGTTTATACATTCAGCTCCAACAGCTTAAGATAGCTTGGAGTCGCGGCTCCAAGATTTTTTTTCTAGGGGGACCAGTAAGAAGATACATCTTGGGTAAAATATGAATCTTACAGTTTACACGATTTCCTTATTACAAATTTAGTTATAGTACATACTAGTAATAGAATAAAAAAATAAATTACAAGTTCATTTGACGTATTTTTTCTTAATATAATGAACATGTTAATTATGTTAAGTGAATTTTAATTATTATTACTTAAAATACTTTTATTTATTAGTTTAGGACGACTATATGTTCACATTGTACTATTAATGCAAGATTTACATTGCAAACAATTATACTGTACACGTTTGTTTAGAATCAATGTAAGATTTACATTATAAATAATGATACTATACACATTTGCAAAAAATATACAAAATGTACACATTTGTTTAGAAACAATGTAAATATTACATTAATAGTACAAGGTAAACTATGTATTTTCTATTAGTTTATTTCAAATTTGTTAAGATCTAAATTGTTTTTTTTTTTTTTTTTTTTTTTTTAAGATTTAAGATGAAAAAAAAATTTACTTTTGTTATTGGGCTTACTATATCTCCCCGATTTTAGATAAAATTGGTTTGTTGTTAGGCATTTTTTTGTGTTTAAAAATATCAAAATATTGTTAAGAAGATCATAATTAAACTTATTTCAAGTGAGTTTAAAAAAAATTAGGGTTAGATTGTTCAAAATTTTATTTTAGGAAGGTAAAATAACAAAAAAAAAAATTTATATATATATATATATATATATAATTTGCCAGCTCAGGGGGTTGATTTGAACCCCCTGAAGGCTTGAACTATACATGGCACCACCCATGGCTTGAACATGGCACAATTGAAGAGAAATGGTTACCTCAGTCTATCAGGTTGTGAACATTTGAACATTCTTAGACCTGATACGATGAATGCAAGAATATGAAGGAACTATATTTTTCGGCCGGCATGAAAAGAAGCAAGCTGCTGTTACAATAGTTTAGAACTTTAAATCAAAATAAAAGGTCATGTGTGGTTCCTTTTCTTTTTCACTGAATGAAAGCAGGAGGTTTGTAGCTTTGTACTAGTAAATGAGAGTGTTTTCTGACGTATCTTCCTAGATATTTCAAAAAAATAAATAAATAAAGAAGAAGAGAAGAACATAAGCAATGGTCTTTGGATGTTTTCAAGCTATAAGCTGATTTTTTTTTTTTTTTTTTTTTTTTTTTTTGATGAGCTATAAGCTGAATTCTAATTATAGTCAAAGAGAAGAACATAAGCAATGAGAGTGCTGAAATGTTGCCAATATCATTTAAAATTTTTTCCATAACGTACATAGCAAAAAGATACATGCCTCCTCAAAAACATATAATCGACCCCCTTATTTATTCAAAAGACATAAACTTAGTCTAACAGGTAAGGCTTCTTCACAAATAAAATAATAGTTGAGCCCTCCAATTATTCAAAGACTTGTAATTAATCCAATGAACAATGACCCACTCTCTTTAAATAGCATAAATGTTAGCCCATTTCAAGACAAAAGTTTACATTTTCCTTTTCATTCTCATTCTCAAGTCACGTTTCTCTTGCTTTTTCTCCTCAATATTGCTGCCAGCCCATTGTTTAGTTGTTAATTAACAAAACAAAAGTTCATCTCAACACAACCAAACAAAGCTGTAAACCTTCACAGTTAGTAAAAAAAATCTATTCTTTTTTTTTTTTTTCTCTCTTCGCTGCTAAAATAGTAGAGTGAACTTGCAAGTGTGAGAATGTGGGATTGTGTTGGGTGGATAATTCATTAAAGTAAAAAAATTAATAATAATATGAATGATGAGGTGGATGTTACTTAAAATAAAAGTGGAATTTGTTTTTCTTGAATGTGAGTAATATCTATATAATTGAGTTTTTTTAAAAACAAAAGTTATTTTTAGGTTAATTCTTGAGTCATATTAAAGCTAAAAGAAATATGAGAAAATAAAAAACAATTGATGTATTCTTTAAGAAAATCGATATTAGTCATTCAGAATTTAAGACACTTGTAACAACCAATTTTTTTTTAATGCAAAATGTTCCACTTTAATGATTTGATGATAATGGATGAAATTAAGACGCTTGTAACAAAATTCAAAATTTATAATTTGATGATAATAGATTAATTTTATTCTATGAAAGACTCATATCTATATCTATATATATCTAAAAGCTAAAATGTAGTATTTATTGTTGCTACGCTCTAGTTGAACCATATCAGCGTCTACGTCATTAGCCTATTTCTTTACAATTTTTTTTGTTATAATTTTTTTAACATTTACTCTTTTTTTTTTTTAATATTTATACTTTCTCCAACCTCTCTCCTTCCTTTACCTTTTCATCTCCCTACTACCTTCTACTTTAATATCACTCTTCATCTTTCCCTTCATCTTCCCTTATTTTGTCTCTTCTTATTCACATCATTTTACTATAAATTTATCATTCTGCCTTCCATTATTTGTATAGTTTTCCCTCACAAAAAAGTTTCTCTCTCTCTCTCTCTCTCTCACAATTTTTTGGTTGATTTTATTTATTTTTCTTGCATCTCTACTTTAGGTTGATAATTTTTGTATTTCTTATAACTCTAGTTGATGCGATTTAATTTTGTATCTTAAGTTTTTTTTTTTCTCTTTTATTGTTAATTTACTCTAATCGTTTATTTTTTTTAAAATAATCTTAACACATTAATTTAGTATAATAACAACCTTCCTATCCAATAACTTTGTTTTAATATAATTTTTTATCATCTATAATGCAATGTTCTATTTTAGTGTTTCGATTCAAGTTATTGAGCCATGTTTCAATCTTTGAAAGCAAATTTTAATTTTCTCTCTAATTCTCTCTTACTGGGTCAACCTTTTTTTTAGATCATAGAGCGATGCCAAGAGGTGCAAGTGTAGAAAGAGGCTTTTGTCCTCTGCAATGGGTAGTGTTGGGAAAGGTAATACATTTTTTAGAGTTTTCTTTTCAAACTCTATTTTCATTTGATTGTTTTTATATAATATGCAATTGATTGTTTATGATTTAGCTTCATCAAATGCAGTTTTATTTTTCCTCAGAATTCGAGACTCTAGAGGTGATGAAATTGTCAATGTTATATGATTTGGTGGAATGGGTTATTGGATTTGGTGTAGGGGTTGGATCAAATTGACAAAGCTGCTCCCTAAATGTTATGTTTTGTGTCATTGCCTTTATTATTGTTAGTTTTTGTTTACTTATTATGGTTTCTGCCCTTGAAAAACATTTTAAACAATTTGGTGGGTTAAACCCCTTTGCCTCTTCAACTCTCTTTGACCATTCTTTATCACTATTATTGTGGCAGGCAAAATGTGTAGCTAACAGAGTAATCAGATGTTAACGTATTACTTTTTACTCACACAATTCTTTTTTAGAGGTGGGATTCAAGGTCATCCTTTAAATACTCATTTTGTGATAATTAATAATAGTCAAACCAGTCTCTAGTGTAATGTGAATGTATTCAATTAGAAAAAAGCCTTGGAATGTCTAAGTGTTTATCCTTGGGTTTAGTTTAATCCAAGGAAGAGGTTACAATTGGTTCATCTCTCTCTCTCTCCTTTCCCAAAAAATGAATACCTCCCCAAATCCAAGTGCCTTTTGGCTTTATATAATTAGCCAAAATGCATCTGGACTCTACATTTGGAGGATTAGGATCAGACTTTCTTGATACTTGTCCCATCAAGGTCTTGCCAGAAGGTTTTACACCAAGGTGTGAGCTAGCTGTGTGGGCACTATTCATGGTCATTTCCCCATTAATGCGGCCAGCTAAGTGGTTGCAGTGCATTTAATGTAGAGGGGGTGGCTGATTTGTCCTTCCTTTTTCTTCTCTTTCTTGTTCAGTGCCAAGTTACCATTTTCCTCCCTCGGGTTGCATTGTGCTCCCTTCACCGCTGACTCTCGACTTTCCGAGGTTAGGTAGGAGTCCTCAGTGCCCTTGTCAACTATAGTAGTTCAACCTCTTCCCAAGTGAGGTGAGTACTTTCCAAGGACATACTGCCAATATTTCTTAAGGTTTTCCTCCTCGGAAATGCCCTTACCTATCTTTTCAGCTATATTGGATCCTCGTCCCCCCACAATTATTATCGTTGGTACTAGCAAAGCTATCTGTAGAGAGAAAAATAAACACATTGATAAAAAAAAGTGAGGGGCGCAACCACCATCAGATCACTAGTAAGGTTTTTTTATTCCACTTTTATAAATTTGGACTCTTTAGTATTGTGGACAAATTGGTTTTTATTTAGGAATTTGAATTAGTTTTTGGTCAACACAAAAGAGGCTGTGTAAGCCTTCATTTGGGAAGACCAGACTCTTGAATCCTATATTTTTTTCCCTGAAAATAATCATAGGGTATTAGATTATATAAATACACTCCAAGTTATCTTCAAAGTTCAAACCCATAATTTATATTTTGATCAACTTTACCATTTCCTTTGGGGAACTAGCTACTTATGCACACAGATATTAGTATATGTGTTTGACTAAATGCTCAAGTTAAAATTTGGTCAGGCAACATAATTGTGCACGCAGAGAATTAGTTTGGCTGTCTATTTGATTGCAACACCTGTATGTTCTATAATACCTATTTTTGATGTCTTTGTTTTAGACTAGGTAGAGAAGTCTACAAACAAAGACTCTCTATTCTGTAATTTTTTTCCCTTTACAAGATATGGTTTTTTACGGTTGAATGCTTGAAATAAATAATGGAAGCCAGTAGGCTATGATAGTTCTTCATGCATGAGAAGAGAAGAGAGGCCAACTCTTCTTTGAAAGAAAACCAATTAGTTCTTACCACATAATGAGATTAAACTGGAGGGCATAAGTCCAACTTGGTGGACATCCTTGTACTTCTAGAGATAGTGACCCCTTCTTTATTCCACATATCCATGTATTTGTTAGCCAGCAACATGCCATCCAAATACTAAAATGAGAATTGATCACAATCTAGCACTTTTTTGCAATAAAATAATTTGGACCTCTATATGTGTTACCTCCAATACAACAACTTCCAATCAAGGCCCTGTCGAATATCAGTCAAAACTGAGAACTTCACATAACCTTTAAAATCAATTTGGTTTCCAAGGCTTCAACCCAAATAATGTCATGTTTTAGGCTACAAACTGGTTGAATTCCTTGTTTAGCTGTAATAAGAATGGCATTCAAAAAAGAACAAATACTATTTTAGAGCTTTAACTTCAATGAAAAGAAACCAAGTGATACTCTAGAAGGTATTAACTGCATCAAAGCTTGCAAGTAATCTTTTTGTTTTTATTGGTAAGTTACACATATGGGTGGGTCATGAACTCTCAATCTCACCTGCCACCTTGTTTTTAAAAGAGGGGGAAATGCTCATTCGCAACATTGAAGTTTGCAAGAAATCTAACACCTAGAGCATATTATCATTCCAAAAAATATATATAAAATCAATAGTTAATCTAAGAATATTAATTTAGAAGTAAAAAGGTTAAAAATTATAGAACAAATCACATCACAAACACAAAAGCATGATTTCAAGAAAAACCTCATAGAAGCTAGAGATAACAAACTCCTAGTAGGTATCTTGGAAACAGTAATTAAATACTCATTGAAGATGCCTTTCCATAAAATCAATTTCAGTATCCCCAAGGCATCTTTCCCTCCACTTTGTTGCCCAAATGTAGATTTATTTTGTTGACACTTCAGTTCAAAAGTGATTGGATGTTGACTTCAACTTTACTTGAATAACTTTAAATAACTAAATTTGTTTAAGGAAATAATTAAAGAAGTTGGGGTAATCAATGACAAATCAAAAGATCATTCCTTTAAATCAAGATAATCCCCCTACTTCAAGTGTGAGTAAATAACAGAATCAATACAAGCAGATCTTATTCCTTTGAACCAAAGAAAATTAAAAGATCTTGAACATCTCAAGCTGCACTCACACAACTTCAAGCTCAATAATGCAACATTGGAAAAGGGTTTTTTTATTACAAAAAGAATCTTACCAGGACGGTTAGTAGGTTGGCCATTCCTGCCAACAGCAAAATCAAGGCCACTTTGACAAGGAGTAGCTATTGGATGTGGAGGCAATTCTTGTGCCTCACCTATCCTTTTAGTATAAGGCAAAAGAATTTCATCTATACATGTGGAGAAACTTTTAATCTGAGCATGAATGTCTTCTTGGACCTGCTTTTGTTGATCAGCAAGAGAGGCTTTACAAGCCATTTCATTGAACTCTTCTGCTTTTGCCTCATCAACATCCCTACCCAAACGGTTAAAGAGAAAGAAAAAAAAAATTGAGATTAAAGGACAACCAATGAAGTAGTACAATGAATGACAAAGGTAGCATAAATTCACATGAAGCCAAGCGGTAAAGTAGAGAGAGAGAGAGAACAAACAAAATAACATCTACTCAAAATGCAATACTATGATTAAAAGTTCAATGTTGACTTAATCAACAAGTTAAAAGAAATTTTACTTTGTTACAGTATTTTAAACAGATGCGCAAAATCAAAGAAGCTGAAACTTGGATAGAAGTGAGACAAACATTATGATCAAGTTATGTCCATCTACTATTATTTGGCATTGAACACCTTGCAAGTAATACAATTTTTTCAGAAATTACGATTTAAGAAGTTTTGAAACCAAAATAGGCACAAAATATATATTTAATAGTGGTGAATCAACCTAAAATTCTTAATTATTATAATACTACATTCACTTCTACCTTTAAATACCATAGAGACAGGATCTAGAAAATAGTAGATGCCTAACCATGAACTTTATATGCTAAGGTTCTGTTTGTTTTAGATTAAAATGTAAATTTAATTTCACCAACAACTTATGTAAAGTTTTTTAAAGCCTCACTTTTTTTTAAAAAAAAAACTATAGTTGTATTTTTATACAAAGTAAGACAATCAAAATAAGGTCATCCAAACACAATCTCACTGATAATTTACCACTTCTTTTAAGTAAATTTAAAATAAAAAATAAATAAAATAAAAATCCTTAACGAATGCATTCACTTATAACAAATAGATCTGACACAATATATTACAATTGATAGGGTTGGACCTTAGGGAATAGTCTTTATTTGTCATTATTATTATTATTGGTATATTATGCATTCATTAAGTTTTGAATCAAAACCTTACCCTCTATCTCATTATCATGGAAGAGGAAGTCATTTGAGGTAGATCTCATTGTTATGGTAAATTTGCTTTAATTAATTTGACCATAACATCAAAATCCATACAGTTACTACATCAAACATAAGCATTTATATCAACATAAGTGGGTAAAACATTCATTCAAGAGGTTAATAAAAACCAATCAAATGGTCTACACTACTAATATGGTCACTATCTTTTCACATTACAAACATCCTTAGTGAAACTAGCCAATACCAATAGCCACATACAGTTCATATGCAGAGCTAACAAACAAGATAATTCAGACAATGAAGTCATAGTTACACTGACCTGGTATATAGAAACAATTTATTTATGTCTGCTTCAAATTGAAATTGTCTTGGATTGCAAGAGTTTTCACAGCCTGTGAAAATTTTTAACAAAAGAGCAAAAGGGTCATACAAAAGCACGAAGGAAAAAAAAAAGCATAGCATAAATGAAAGAAAGTTTTAATCTTTATGACTAATATTGTAATAAAAACCAAACTCAATTCAATAATAGTCATAGATTTGGCTCAATTGAGTAGAGATTGTTGGTTCCAAAATGAGAAACACATTTTTGAAATAGGGAACAGTATTATTAGTAAAACTGTTATGTCATAAACCAAGGCCAAAGTTATGCCATATTTGTGAAATAAAATCCAAATGACTATCACATTTAGCTATGAAATAAATTGTATATTCAAAGTAGCTGACTACAACATTAACATGAAAGAAACAATATTAAGGACATATAACTTGAAGCAATACCTTTTGGCTAGATAACGATGCCTCACTTACTAAGGCAGACTCTTAGCTTTTCCAGTAAATTCATCTTTATCATTGTAGTCACATAAATCCAATCTTTTATTTCATCAGCAAATCTAAAATAAGCATGCCTCCAAGTCCTATTAAAGAAGAGAGCTCCACAAATTGCCCAAAAGCCAGTTGCAAATCCAACTCCCATCCCGACTCCCATACCAATGTAGAAGCTGGAGTTTTTAGAATCATCTTCAACACCACCAATTGGTGATCTATTCAAAGATTGTTCCTCAATTGTGCAGCTTTTTGGAAGAGGATCACCACATAACTGAGGATTTCCAATGTACCTAAGGGCATCAAATGATTGAAGCTGGGTGCTTGAAGGAATTCTACCTGAGAGGTTGTTGTATGACAAGTCCAAGAGACTAAGAAATGTCAAATTAGACATGCTTGGAGGAATTTTACCCGATAAATGATTTCTTGAGAGATCAACTGATTCTAACTCTTTCATACTCCCAATTTTTTCTGGTATCTTTCCCAACAAATGATTTCGAGACAAATTCAAAAAACGCAATTCGAAAAGATCTGAAATTTCAATAGGGATTGACCCGGACAAGTTGTTACTTGAAAGGTCTATGAGCCTAACTAATTTAAGGTTCTCTTCATATTCCATTTCTTTCCCTTTGGGAACCAACTGAACATGCTCAACATAGGATCCATAATCATTCAAATATATAAAAGACAAAGAAGAAACTGAAATACTATTGAAATCTGGTAATGCCATGGCGCTAATATTTTTCAAGCAATTTGGTATGGATCCTGATAGGCTATTATTGGCAAGATCCAATACTCTAAGAGAAGAAAGTTGGCATATTTGTTGAGGTATATAACCCTTGAATTCACTTGATCTTAGACGGAGAATTAAAAGATTTTTCATTTCTCCAATCCATAGTGGTATGATAGACAAATGATTATCACCCATATCAATGAGCCTCATATTTGAGCACTTTTTCAACGATGAAGGAATATCTCCACAGATACTATTGTTTTGTAAACGTAATGATTGGAGGTTAACTAAAGCACCCATGGAGTAGGGAATTCTACCTACAAGATTATTGCTCCCTAAGTTTAAATGGATCAAAGTTTGCCAATACTTCCAGCAATGAGAAAGTTCTCCTGATAAGAGATTGTTTGATGCATCTAAAACCGCTAATTCATTCTTTCTAATTTTCTCTTGGCATAAGAAAGTAGAAATGGGTCCATAAAATGAGTTGTTAGCTATATTGAGCACTTGGACAGTAGAACCCAGAAAAATGTCTGATACATCACATTCTATGTGGTTGTTAGAGAGTTTGATAAATGTAACGTTTGAAGTCCAATTCCAGAACCAACCCGGAGCTTTGCCTGAAATTCCTGACATGGACATATCTAAAAAACTGAGGGATCTTTGTGATTGTAGCCATGAAGGAAAATTAGGACCTATCTTGATTGAGCTCATGGAGGCACGGTCAAGTTGGAAGGGGGGAACCCAATTGGAATTGACATTAAAGAACAAACGTGCTTCAGACATATAGAGATTCTTTAATTTTGAGAGTTTTTGGAAATGCCTTTCATCTACGGTACCTGTTAAAGAATTTTTTCCGACATACAACGTCTCTAACTTGGAGAGAAGTCCAAGACTCTTTGGAATGGTGCCATTCAACTGATTTTGGTCAAGGTATAATGTTCTTATACGAGATAAATTCCCAACGGAAGAAGGTATAGGACCATTTAAAGAATTAAGTCCGAGATCAAGATGCGTTAGATGCTTGAGTTGGCCTAACGGCTCTGGAATTTGTTCAGTTAGCTTATTGGTATACAAGGATAGAAATTCTAATTTCTCTAAATTGAAAATGCTAGGCGGTATATTGCTTTTCAAATAACTGTTGGTCAGGTCAAGCCTTAAGAGGCTTGTACTGAGATTAGAGAACCAATTCGGTATCTCATGATTGAAATGATTTCCAGAAAGATAAAGGACTCGAAGAGACGTGAAATTGACAAATCCAAGAGATGGATTCAGGCTATCAAGTTGACAATCGTAGAAGAGTAGCTCTGAAAGAGATGGGAACTTACTCATTATTTGAAGCCAATCAACTTCTCTGTGAAGGTCAGCTGAGCTGAGGTCAAGGTATTGAATGGCAGAGAGACCAGACATCCAACGAAGGTTCTCTACATAGAGGTCAGAATTATTTCCAAGAGACAGATAGCGAAGGCTTGAAAGGTTCCCAAGCTGATGAGGAATGAGTCCACAGAAGTTAGCGCCAAAGAGGTCAAGATGTGTGAGACTGAACATTGAACCAAGTAAATTTGGGATAGGAGCACAATTAAAGTCATTGTGACTCAAATCCAAGTAATTCAAATGTTCTAATTGGAGCAACGAACCACTAATCTCACCGCCTAGCCTCGAATAATTGAGGTGGAGCTCAGAGACTCGGCCAATTTTCTTGTCGCAGAAAACTCTGTCCCATATACAGCAATCTTTATGGTGAGACCAGGATGAGAGGATGTGTCCATGATCAGTGAGATCACGTTTGAGGGTTAGAAGGGCTTGCTTGTCTTTTTCATTGCAAGAGACATTAGAGATTGACTCTGCTTTGAAGAAGAAGAAGAAGCTTAAACTGAAGGTAGCGGGAAGGAACCATACTAAGAAAAGCACATGAAGAGTTGCAAAAGAGGCGGCCATAGTAACGAAGGAAGAGAAGTTTGAAGGAAGAAAAGCTGAAGTGTGAGTATCTGGTAATTAGCTCGTCATAATATATAGTGACTCTTCAAACCCTTTCTCATTTTCCTTATTATTATATTATTTTAATAAAGACATTGACTTGTTGACTAGTGCCTTTAAATTCTTTTGATGTGCCTGTGAAATATCGTTTAGTGGCCTACGATATGACCGTGGAATTAACATTTGATTCAAAATTTTCATGCTAAAGGTTGGTTTTTGGTGAAGAATTTTCCATTACAGTGTAGTTGATACAATAATTAAGCAATGTTAAATTATCGATTATTCCAAAAATTTAGGGTATGTTTGGTACACTGAACGTGGATTACAACATGAATGATAATCTTTATTACCAGGAATAAAATATGTTGTAATGGAATAACTAAACTTATTCATTAGTTTGGTTGTGAGTTATAATATTAGAATAAAACTTATGATCTATTTTAGGAAATATCTCATTCATACAATTATATTTCCTAGAAAATAATATATTTTAAATTGTAGAAAGATGAGTTATTTTTTTAATTATTTTTTATTTCCATAATTGTTAGGTAGATATGGAAAGTTTATTTATTTGGAAATATATTAGTGTTGAAAATTATTACATCTACTAAGGAATAGCTATTACAACCCTTTTAGAGAGGAATAATTGTTTTCTTTTTTTTGTTCAGTGACTTATTTGCCAATGGATTAATTTTAATGAAAACTTTTGACTGGATGACTTAAACCAAATGCCAAAGACCAATACTCGTGTTTCACGAAACTGCATAGGAATCGCAGTCCAAGACTTTGATTTGTTGACTACTTTTGACTTATTAGCTCCACCAAAACACCAAAAAGAGCATGCAGCAGTGAAGTTAAATCTATTTTTTTTTAACTCTATTGCCACAATGCACATCTATAGATAGATATGTACTGTTCATGAAAGCTAAAAAAAATTATTATTTTACTCGGCCCGATTATTTTATTAAAAACTCACATCGTGCCTCTCTCTCTCTCTCTCTCTCTCTCTCTCTGAAAGCTCTCATCTCATCTCTCAAAACTCTCTCAAGCAAACTCTCTCAACGTTGTGCTCTGGCTGCTGGGTCGTGGTTGTGCTCCGGCCTCGTGAATCGAAGTGGCTTTCCGTGGATCATGATTGTGCTCCGACCTCGTGGATCGAAGTGTCTTCTCTCACCTCCACTCCGCCGTTGGGTCATGGCTATGCTCCGGTGTGCGTTGGTATCAAGGTTGAGATCGATGTGTGTTGGTATCGGGGTTGAGGGTGTGTGGTTTCGACGTTTGGGTAGCTGGATTTAGGTTTGGTGGGTTTCGGCGTTTGGGTTGCTGGATTTCAAGGGTCACGGTGGAGATGGTGGTGGTGGTGAGTTGTTTTGCTGGTGGTGGGTCGTATCGGCGTGAGTTCGATTTGTGATTTATGGCTGTGGGTTTATTTTGTGGTGTGTTATGGGTTTGTTTTGTGGTAGTTGTGGGTTTGTTGGTGATGCTGTGTTGGTGGTGGTTGTGTTGCATTTTTTTTCTCTTGCTGTGGACTGCTGGTGGTGGTGGTGGTGGTGGTTGTGGGTGTGGTGTGGCTATGGCTGATGGTAGAGGTGGTTGTGGTTGGTGCTGTGAATGTTTTTTTTGGTAGTGAGATATATTATTTTATTGTAGTGGTTATATTATTTTATTGTGATATTTATATTATTTTATTATGTTGAAAGTTAAAATAGATCCACTAATGCAGCATGTGTGTAGGTAAAATAAATAAAGTAACTTTTGGTGGAGTTAAATAGCTAAATTTTTAGCTCCATTGCTGTGGATGCTCTAAGGTGTTTTTTTAAATAAAAAAAATACTCCAATAATGATTAAGCCTGTAATGATTATTTGCCAATGGACATCTCACAGTTCGATACTTTTTGTTTGAAGAAAGGCTTTCTTCCATGAGCATAGTGTATATGGCTTTGTTCTAACCTTCCGCACGTTTAGCAAAAAAGTAATGCCCAAGGTTGATTAAAATTTCATGTATGTGCTGTTCAATTCCTCTTTTATGGACACTAGTATATAATCTGTGTATATGTACAGTATAATTAAAAAAATTACAATTACACACATATATAGATTCAAATTACTCTCTTTTATTTTATTTTTTTAATCTCTTTTGGATATACACATAAGTTTACTCTCTTTTTTTTCTTTTTCTTTTTTATTGAGCTTTTTATGATTTATTTATATTATACTTTTCATCTTTTGCACCTCATTAACTTACCAAAAAAAAAAAAAATACAACTTAAATAGGATATGTGGCGTAAAATTAGACAACAATTAAAATTTAATTTAAAACCTAATTAATTTTCTCTCAGCTATTAATATATAATAAATAGATGAGTTATTGTTTAGTGGCCTTACTAACATGATTGCACCCTTCAAAAAAAAAAAAAAAAACACGATTACAGTATAATTACCATTTCAGGGTAGATAGAGCAGAACCCCATATGTTCAATAACCAACCATAACATTCCATGTATGTGATTCCATGGAATCTAGCATTTTACACAAATGAAACGCCACCTAATTGGTAAGTGGTGATGGGTTGAGTATAACCAAGTCACCCAAAGAACAAATGGTTTCAAACGATCTATTGTAGGTGGCTTTTTTTCTATATAACTTTTATTACGTGTAAGATGTATACAAAGACTTACTATTTAATGGAATCTACACTTTATAAATGTAATAATATATAAAACACATTAAATTAATACAATGCCATAATATCCTCTCAAATCTATATTTATATATCTTAAGTTAAAACATAACATTTATTATTGCTATGCTCTTATTACAATTTGCCACATGCCACTTTTTCTAATAAATTAATCAAAGTGGAAAGAAATAAGACCCATAGTATTACAATTGGTGGAAAATAAAATTGAATATTCATAGTGGAACAAAGGACTATCAACCACAAATTTTATTCATCAGTATCAATGTTATCAACTTTCTGACTTGTTTAAAAAAAAAAAAAAAAAACTTTTTGACTTATTTTGCCTTACCCCCCCCCCCCCCACCCACTCCAATCCTGGGGTGAGAGGTGAGTTGTTAACCACTACACATTTTCTACCCTATGGCATAATTTCCACGTAAAACCATATGTCAAATGTCCAACTTCTAGATGTCATGTTCTTTTTATTATATTTTTTCAAAAACAATCATTGATGAGCCAAATAAAGTTGAATCCCACTAGTAATATTGAAAACTTTGTCTGCCTAATAGTTGATTCTTTTTTTCATCTTCTTTTGCCTTGAACTTTTATATATTTACACTAACTTGAACTAAAGGAAGTGGAGGAAGATTTAAAGAAAGTTTATTATTGTTATATAATGAAAATTTTTCTGCTGGTGATATCATTGCAACGAAGGAATGGTGACTCCACACAAACTGGCAAACGGAATAATGATTAAATGGGTACCATTTTAAAATATGGTCACCACCACGAACCCTTAGCGTGAAGGTCACTCTATAAATATAAGTGCTTGTGGGGTGTTTTTTCAAAATATGCGATCATTATTCCCTACATTCTCTTCTTCCAGTTGAGTTAGTGTTGTTGATACTTGATACAATAATTAAGCAATATGCTTATTAGGTCAAGAATACACATCCAAAAATTCATGTTGAGGACATTTGTCCAAAACCTAAGGCTCATGATGGTGAAAAATCTCATGCGTATACATGTGTGCTCTTAATGGCATAATTCCCTTAGTGGTAGTAAGCCAAACCCTGCTAGATCAATATTTGCCAAAGACAAGTGATGAGATGTGCTAGGTTCATTGGACAAAATAAAAGTTCCATGTTCCACTTTATCCTTCGTTTATTGCAAATTACTACACGCCACGTTTTCTAATAAAGTAATTAAAGTGGAAAGAAATAAGACCCATAGTATATTACATTTGTTGGTGCATAAAATTGAATACTCATAGTGGAACAAAGGACTATCATTTCACTTAATGATCATTTTTCACATAAACCGCATAGATTTTCTTAATCAATATCAATGTTATCGACTTTCTGGCTTCTTTTTCTTAACTCCCACCCCATCCTGAGGTGGGGGGTGACTTTTCAACCATTATGCATTTTCTACCGTGTGGCATAATTTTCATGTAAGACCATATGTCAAATATCCAACTTCTAGATGTCGTGTTCTTTTTATTATATTTTTTAAACAATACTCATTAATGAGTAAAATAAAGTTGAATCCCAATAGTAATATTGAAAACTTTGTCAGCCTAATAGTTGATTTTTTTTTTTTTTTACCTTCTTTTGCCTTGAAATTTTATTTATTTAAACTAACCTGAACTAAAGGAAGTGGAGGTAGATTTACTTGATATTGTTGTAAATTGTGAAATGAAATATTATTGTAGTTATTTTTGATACCTTTTTTTGTGACACATTTTGTATAAGCCTAATTCAACCAAGCCCGACTTTCTTGTGGACTCAATTAATGTATTATATTATATTATATTTTTTTAAGTATAGCCCAATCCCATACGATTTATTGGGGAAATTGAGGAAGTGTGGCTACCAATTGGGTAAGGGACAATGGTAGCACCTCAGGCTCATTGACGAGGTCTTGTACTGGAAATTTTCACCCCAAAAGAGTTTTTATGCTCTGGCTATTTGTAACCCAAATTTTCTGCCCTAAACCATTTTTTCCTTTAAAATATAGTTGACTCTTATTGGCCAAATCCAGCTGCTAGCCCTCACTTAGGTTATTATTCCAATAATCTGAAATGGCTAACAAAAGGCAGCCAATTAGAGCAAACCCCCTTTATTTCCCAAATCATGTTAAATGCATGCCAAACTCTTCCCTAAACGAAAGCAACCCAAGCCAAGACATCAAATTAGTATCATGTTGGATAAAAGCCTCTGCTACTACCAAAAAACCAGTCATTAGCAACACTCCAAACTCAATACAAAACTCTCTTTAGCTCAAATGAACAAACCACATTTTACCCATATAGCTGAAACTTTAGAACAAAAACTCATTCAGTCAACCAACATTCTCACAATTCTGAAGTTTAGTGATGGAAATATGGGTACAAGAGAACTTTCCCTCTCTTCCTCACAACCTTTCTCAATTTCCTCTTCTCGCTGATTGTGGGTCAAAATTTCGGACCTGTTGTGTTTCTATGCATTTTTCAACATTTTTGTTATTGGCATTTTGATTTCTCTCTTGTTAAAGCACCATTAGCCTTTGTTCATTATACATTTGAAATTTTGGGCTTAATTCTCCACAAATAATCACTTTTAAAGAACCAAAGGGAAGATTTAAGTCATTCTCACATTTTTTGCCCTTGTCGCAAAAACGTTCCCGACAATTATATAATGATAATTTTTCTAGATACTAATGATATCAATACAATGAAGAAAAGGTGACTCCACACAAATTGGTAAAGGAAAAAATGGTTAAATCTTAAATGGCCAACCGTTTAAAAGATAGTCCAAGCAAAATGACAATAAAAATGAGTGTACACCTCATAAACATGAAAGGAGACTTTCAATGGTCAAATTTCAGAATGGTTTCCATTTTGGATAAGCTTGGGATTGGTTTTGGAATTGATGGGTGGTCGATTTGGGTTCAAATTTTGTGATATATGTGTCGCATTGGCTGTGAAATGTTATCCACTTTGGGGGTTGATCAGTGTTGGATCTTGTGGCAGTTATTGAGAGACTCTAGAATTGGTTCTGGGAATGATTGGGGTTTGATTTATATCCAAATTGTGTGATTTATGTGTAATAGCAATTGTTATTAGATGGTGGGGATCACATTTTTGTGTTAGAATTATTTGACTATGAAATTTTAGCCATTTTTGGGGTTTTGATCAATGTAGGATGTCGTGGTAGCTGTAGGAGAGTTTGGGATTGGTTTTAGAAATGATGGGTGGATGATTTGAGTTTAGAATGTGTGATCTGTGTGGATTAGTCGTAGTAATTTAAGTGGTGGGGATCAGATTGGCTGTGTTAGGCTTATTTGACTATGAAACGTTATCCAGTTTAAGGTTTTGATCAATTTAGGATCTTGTGGCAGTTGGTAGGAGGCTTTAGAATTGGTTTTGGACATGATGGGGGTTGTTTTAGCTCCAAATGATGAGAATCATATTGGTTGTGTTAGTCAATATTCGACAATGTTTGTGATGAAAACTCAACCAAGAGTAAGTTTATGGGCCTATGATATGTTAGCTATTTTGGGCTTTGATTAATGTAGGATTTTATGCGACTTTTTAGATTTAAGATTTGGTTTTGCAAATGATGGGCTGTTGATTTAAATCCCAATGTGTGATCTATATTCATTAGTAGTAGTAATTAAATGGTGGTCCCAATGTGTGATCCATGTTCAGTAGTAGTAGTTATTAAATGGCTATGTTAGGGATTATTTAATGAAAATTGATAGGGTTGGAATCTGAGCATCGACTCCTTTTTATTAGTATTGGTGAGTTAAACAGCCAACAAGTTTTGAATTCAAGACCTTACTACAAAAAAAAGTGGGCTATAGCTATAGCTCCTAAAAACGTGGCTATAAGTCAATTTGGTCTATAACCGCGTTTTTAACAATTGCCTAAAACCTGTAACTATAGGTCTGATAGGTCAATAGGTCTTATTTCAACCGCATTTCTAGATCCTCAACCTACAGCCACATTTTAAAAACGCGACTATAGGGTTTTTATTTATTTGTTTGAATTGGCTATAGCATGTTTTTAAAACGCGACTATAGATCCTCAACCTACAGCCTCATTTTGAAAACACGACTACAAGGTTTTTTATTTTTTATTTTTATTTTATTTTAAATTTGGCTATAGTTGCTTTTTTTAAACACGGCTATAGTAGTTTTTTTTTTTTTTTTTTTTTTTTTTTTTTTTTTTTTTTTTTTTTTTTTTTTTTTCCAGCAAATCACAAATACCTGTCTACAAACGCGACTATAGATCCTCAGCCTACAACCTCATTTTGAAAACGTGACTACGGGGTTTTTTATTTTTTATTTTTATTTTAAATTTAGCTATAGTTGCTTTTTTAAAACGCGGCTATAGTAGTTTTTTTTTTTTTTTTTTTTTTTTTTTTTTTTTTTTTTGGGGCAAATCACAAATGCCTGTCTACAAACACGACTATAAAATCATCAACCTTTCAATATTTACCATTTCAAAGAAGGCATTCCATTGTTTATTAAAAAAAAAAAAAAAAAACCTACTCAAACTACTTAAACTCACTCTTCAACAACAATAACAGGTTATCACAATCAACTTGCAATATTAGTAGAGAATCAAATTATTTTCCGTTTACAGAATTACCTTTACGAAAATATATAACACATTATCTGGACTCTACTCTCAATGGCTCGTTTCTAACGAACATATTCCATAAGTGGCGTAACAATAGGAGCTTCTTTTGCAGCACCTAGAAATAAGCATGGAGAAACTAATAAATCTATAGGAAAAAAAATGTCTCTTAAACACAAATAATAAGTTGTGTCCACTTTTCGTTATGACCAAACACACAAATTTACTCCAAGACATTTGGACACAACCTTATGTGGCACCGGGGTGGCATCAAAATAGGAAACTCAAATCATTACATACAATAGGCACCATGGTGGCCTAAAAATTAATAAATAAAGGGAGCTTGGGTGCAACAAAGTTATAATTTTGGACCAAAATTATACACGTCTATATTCCGATATGAGATTATCTAACTAATTTATATATACACACACATGCAAAGTCAATAAAAATAATTACAAACCAGCTTGCTCTGCTTCTTTTCATTCCAACTGTATTTCTGCACTAGGTAGATGCTCAGCCAGCTTTGCAATAATTTTGAGGAACTCTAGATAATCAGGATCTACTTTTTCATAAAAGAAAAAGGTAGGTATTAATAACAAAATCTAGTACAATGATATTCTAAGTAAATGTGAATGAAAACTGAACAAATACATTTGTATATGGTCCCTTTCACGACCATCCTTCTTAGTAGTTGACTTTGGAGCCTTCTGTGAAGGAGCATATTCAACTTAAACCTTATACTAAGCACCTGAGATTCATACAATGATATTAACTTTAATTAATTCATACAATGATATTCACTGAATCAAACCACTTCAACAACATAAAACACGTCTGTTTGTAAACTTGTAATGTAAAGAATAAGGCATGTCATTATTAGCTACCCTTTCATTAACAAAAACATGTCCAACAAAAAACTCTGCAAAGTCGAAAACATCTACCGGCCTCTTGAAGTCTATGTAGGCTCGAGAATATCTCTGATTCTTCAGGCTGCAAATTTGTTTAACAAAAATTCTTCAAGTTAGAAAAACCATTAACCAATGAATAAGCGCCTAAAAATAGAAGAAAATAAAATAATATAAACAATTAAGCCATTAAGTTATAGTGAGCTCAGAAAAGTGGGCAGGTTTCGAAAAGGAAAGTAGTTCATACCACACTTGGTTGTTCTCGTCTAACTCAATGGAAAAACATTCTTCCCCAACCTGCAATCCACGAAATTTCCATGACACATATTAGTGTCAGCAAGGGTTCATCAAATTCAAGCAGGTTTAACAGAAAAAAAAAAAATAATAATAATAATAATAATAGAAGTGTTAAACAAGGTGAAAAATCACATGGAACAACATCATATAAATTATAACAATTTGTTTCACAATCTCCATTGTTTGTAGTCTAGGTCGTCCCAGACTACATGTGGAACTCGCAAAAGTAGGAGGCAAAATGGCCAGCCATTATGGTTATATTTGCATCTATCTAAAGAGGCCAAAGACTGCAATGCAGCCAGCAAGGTTAGAACTAAGTAAGATTTCATCTTCTTCCAAATAAGTTTTATAATTAACTAAGTTAATTTTTTTTAATAGTAATTTTCTGTCTTATTGGCAACAGTCATATCTAGCAAGTAGCAACAAAAGGATGCCCCATGTTGGTAAATAAAAAATGGTTAACCCAAGTTCAATTAGTTGTCAAAATTTCCCAGTATAGCTGTTATTCAGCATTGTGGGTCAAGAAGAAAAGCTGACCATATAGTTTTTATGTTTGGATTCTTTGGAATAGTTTTTGGAGTAGTTTTTAGAAGTAAGTATAATTTATAGGAATCTTTTTAAAAATGAAATATTATGTTAATGGAAAGTTACATGTTGCATTTATACAAACCTCAATGAATGAAGTTTCATTTCATAAACTGTATAAGGGAAGTGTCATTTTAGAAAACCACAAGGAGGTTGGTGTTAGAGTCTAATCAACTAAGGGCCTACTATAGGGATGTAAAAATGTGAAAAGTAATTATTTTTACTAACATATTTTAGAAGAGATTTCAAATTAAACCTTATAATATAAAATTAAAAACTGAATTTTAAAAACTATTATAAATTAGAGATAGACTTCCTGAAGAACATAAAAAGGGAAGAACTTGAAATCAAATAATTGAGTACTAATGCTTGATTGTTGTATGGACTATAGAGTCCTTTAGGAAAGATTCACTTTAGGAGTACCATTTACTTGGCTTTCACTTTTTATCTGTACAACAGAAGGTGTATAATATATATACATATATATATATATATATAAATATATATATTTGTTATGACATTATTTTCACACATTCTAAGCTCTGAAGTTGAGAATCTGATGTTTACTACTGTATAAAGCACCTTTTACAAGCAGCCTGGATAAGGTAGACCTTCATTTCAAGAAGGTAAGCTTATATATATATATATATATGCTTTTTTAGTTCTTTTACATGGACTACTTTCTAATGTGTTTTAACTACTAGAGTAGGCAGGATATTGGCATGCGAAAGGTACTTGGACAAGCAGTTCAGGTTCAGTTTCAGTTGACTTTCATAAAATCCAGGTCTATAAATATTTGCCTTGGAAGCTCCATCAAAGAACTTTTCTTGTACTACACCTACTGGAATATATGCAGTTTAAGCAAACTGTTACAATTGACGACTCTTGTGCATGGAAGTCACAATCTTTTGTGATCTAGCTAATGTAAACGTGAAATTTTGTAGCTAAATGGTGCAGACTTATATAATTAATTTGATGCCCAGCCAAAAAAAAAAGGAAATGAAGAACAATAAGAGGGAGAGACATTCGTTGGTTAACTGTTAGACATATGGAAGAAATATCTGATCAGGCAATCAGCACATGGTTGATAACATTATGTGATTATTTGGTTTTCATTTTCTTGAACCTCCGGATTAAGTTTCCAGCTTATGGTTTAAAAGCAACTGTCATATTCGTGATTTAGTTTCCGGATTAAGTTTCTTGGGCTTATATGCCATGCAAATAAACTTTATCTGGTGTCCTTAGTTATGTCATATCTTGTATTCCTAATGTTATAGAGCATCTTCTTCATCCTTGAGTGTTCACTTGATAATTAGATAAATTACTCATCATATCTATCAGAGTCTGTTTCTCTATAGAAATAATTCACAATTTCCACTGCCATCTGAAACCTAACTGATAGAAGGAACATACAATGGAAACAAAAGCTGCAAACTACGGGATAAAGTCATTTTTAATTTGGAAATCCACATCATTCTGACTTCACTGAAGATAATCATCAAGTAAGATGCCACAAAATGAGGAAAAAAGGCAGGTGCACACAGTGATAATCCTTTGTACCCATAACCTTCTTAATCCTTTATAGGCAAATCTAGTTATAAAAGTTTATGAAGACTTTGCAAAGCAACTAAAAACAAAGCTATCAGTAGAAATAAAAAGCAAACATAAGCAACAGGCTTGATCAGTACATACCTAGGGCAAATGTGACACAAGTCATTGAGGATAATTCTTTTTGTTCTCGTAAAATATATGTCAACAGCGCAGCAGTACCACCACCAAGTGAATGCCCAACAATCTGAAAGTGACGAAATGAAAAACCAAGGCAAAATAAAATTATATATATGAAAACATATATTGCATGAACTAATTCAGTACAGTAATTTAAATTTCAAAATTGACTGGATGATGACATAGCATGGTAGAGAGTAACAAAGAATTAGAGGTTTATATCTTAGGGAAAGGATCCTCTCCCATCTAGCTAAAAATTGGAAGGAATTGGAGGATATAAATGGAGTGGATCTTATCCCTATATGTTACAGAGAAGATCCTAGCAAAGCAAAGTACCTGCAGATATCATATCCTAGCAAAGCAATGTAGTTTGTATCAGAGTGTTAATTTATCTCATGTATTGAAACTCAATGCCCCTGTTCGTAATTTGTAATTATGGTCCTACTGTTGATTACGATTAATTGTTGTTACTTGTTCCAATTGTTAAACTCCATATCCCCCATTTGCTATCAACTTGAACAAGAGCATTTCTAGTTGAATCTGTAGCTCACGAACTAAACTTGAGCCTTTTCTTGAGATTTCCTTGTGACTTGAGATTTGCAATTCTACAGTCTTTCATCTCATATTAAGGAGATAAATATTATATAAAGAACAGAATTTCTGAGGATCTAGTCTTTTGCTTCAGGCTCAAGGTGAAGTTTTCACTGGCACCAATGTCTAGTAGTACTAGTTCTTGAATCAGCACCTGAAGTTGTTGATTTTAATTTCAATTTATCCAGCTTATTAAGATATAAAATTTACATCTAATCAATAATTTCTTATGTATTTGGTCTGGGAGATGAGTGTGGTTATCATACCTTCCTTTGATTGAGCTCATTATATTGATGCATTTGGATGAATTGCTTTTCTGTGACTTCTACGAGGTCACTATTGTTGTGACATTATTTAAAGCATATTGGGAAACATGTCTTCTATACTAGACTGTTCTTTTCTCCTCCCACCCCCCTCCCAATCCTCCTTTCTTAATCTTTGGATCTTCTCTAATTTCTGCTATTGTCCCCTTAGAAATATTTCTTATGTATTTGGTCTGGGAGATGAGTGTGGTTATCATACCTTCCTTTGATTGAGCTCATTATATTGATGTATTTGGATGAATTGCTTTTCTGTGACTTCTATGAGTTCACTATTGTTGTGACATTATTTAAAGCATATTGGGAAACATGTCTTCTATACTAGACTGTTCTTTTCTCCCCCCACCCCCCTCCCAATCCTCCTTTCTTAATCTTTGGATCTTCTCTAATTTCTGCTATTGTCTCCTTAGAAATATTTCTTTAACTAAGTTAGATCACTTACCTTGTGTTTGGATGAAGTAATTGATATTTACAAAGAAAATCTAAAATGAATGGATTTATAATCTCATAATTTAAAATCCCATCAATTATTAATTCCACTGTTTTGTCTTATTAAAAAACATAATAATTTCCATTGTTTGGATTTAAGCTGGAAATTCCATTTATCTAAATCCACATAAAAATTGAGAAACAACATCCATAGTTGATTAGAAACTCATCCCATCTACCATCAAGCTAATTAGACTTTAAAAATCATTTTTAAAATTTTCAAATCAAGCTTAATCTTTTGAATGATTAAATCTTAAAGCATTCCACACAAATATATACTAAAGCAATATATTCACACCGATAGGACCATTGTCTATAAAAGGAGGATACAGTACCATTAAGTATATAAAAGAAGTAATGTGACAATACAATTCAAGGTCTCCAAATTGCCTGGTTAAACTTGACGGAGTAGGAGCTATGGTGGGTTTATCCTGCCTTAAGTTCTTGAATCTTTTTTTTTTTTTTTTGGATAAATAACGTAAGAATATTATTTCCTTAAGTTCTTGAATCTAGAAACTACTTTGCTGGTGGGGTATTCAGTCTTATTTAGAATGACTCAATCTCTCCCTCTCTCCCTCTCTCTAGAACTCTTATCTTTCGACCTCCTTTTCACCCATGTAATCAATTTCTAAATTGAAGAGATGGGTCAACAAGCTCACTGCATTTGTTCTATCTGTGGTGGAAATAGATGAAATTGGACAAACGAGTGAACAACAACTTGAGAAAGAACTTGAGATGTACTCAAGCTAACCCATGATAGGGTCAAAGTTGATCTTGTTGTTTAGATGTATTGGGGTGAAATCTGATCTATGAGGAATTTTTTGCTGATGCGTTGGACATTTTAGCATTGGTAGAGAGGGGAGAGGTTAGGGGGATAGGGCCAGAGACTATTGGTGGCAACAGAGATTGTAGAGGAGGTGAATGTGGGCAAGGGCGGATGAGAACATGCCAGATAGGTTGAGGTCATATTTTTCAACAGTAGTCTTCTTTGATATTTGATAAGCCTTATTTACAGAACTTTACAAATAATAGTGATATTTTGAACCTCATGGTAGGTACTTTAAATAATAGTGAAGAATGATTTATTCTTCATTCTAACTACTTTGTGGCAGGCTATTAGAGAGGGATTAACTGCACAAGGTAAGCTTCAGGGAAGGGGTAGTGGGGTACTGTCAATAAATAAGATGCTTGGTAACACGAGATTCCTTGATAGGTTGAACTAGAAAAGATAATATTGAATGTAGTATTCATGGAAATACAAGCAGAAACATAAAAATAAAAATAAAAAATGAAATTTTTAATAGGAAAACATCAAGAAAATTAATTTATGCTTTTTATCTTTTTATTATCCATCCAAAAAGAAAAGATTAAGATCTACCACAAGATGCCATTTCATTTTATAATATTTTTTGATAAGTAAGAAAAAACAGTATAAATAAAGCTTCTTTATGCAAAGGAGCACAAAGAAGTCAAAAAGTATGCCATTTTAATTTGTTTGACAGAAAGAAAAGTTATCAGCAGAATTAGCACAATTAAATAGTGATTTATAATATCAAATTATAACTAAAAGCCTGTACCTAAACTTTGTAGTCAGGATATTTATCAAGAGCTTTGAGCAGAAAAGGAGTGCTAAGCTTTGCAATCCAATGAGCAGCAGCAACCATTCCACAATGAGCATATCCTAAAACTAAATTGCTTATTCCACCATCATGTAAAACTGAGTGGTGAAAAGGGACCACCGCTCCAGTTGCTGCTGTTAGTATATCTTTAATGCTATGAGTACCACGAATCAATAGAAGGAAACATTTTGAGTTTTTATCTCGTATAATTGTGAAAGCAGGCTTCAAAAGCTGCAATCATTGTTCTGGTAATTAAAACAATACTCAATTATAATTTTAATTTAAATACGAAACACATAAGCAAACTAGCAATACATGCTTGATCGCATATATCATGATTAGTATGAAGACAAAAGGTTCAACAACCACCATAGGACAAAGCCAAAACCTAAAAGTTGAAATTTGTCAAGTTTAGCCCACATCAGAAGTCTCATAAGTTTACAGGAAAAATATGCAAAAATTTAAAAGGCTATTTTTCTCAAGTTTTAAACTCCTTTCTGGTATTTAGCTCAAGGGTTTCTTATTATAGTCTACTATTTTTTATCTCCACAGATACGCCTCATAAATTGTGGAGCCTGGCATCAACTTATGGCATCCACTCAGTCCTGTGGGTAATTGTTTCCCATGTGAAGAGCCCTCTGACACAGTAGCATTCATATGGGAAATAAATAGTCTCAGATGCACTTATAATGTTTAAGGTCTACTTCCAGACAACCTCTCACTGCATCATAGCTGGAATTTTCTATCATCACCAACAGAATCATGCAGTTTACCTCGTTTTATCTCCTATTACACATTTCTTCATCCAAGCAGAATTAAAATATTTGTATCATCTCTTTTTCTTTTTGGATAAGTAAATAAATTCATTAAAAATCAAAAAGAAAAAAGCACTGCCCAAGTACACAGGCTATATACAATAGGGAACCCAAAAAAAATAAAATAAAAAACCCATTTTCATTTTCTATCAAATTTTTTCTAAGAAACAGCAACTCATGAACAAACCCAACAAAAACTCTAAAACCCATTTTCATTTTCGATCAAATTTTCTCCAAAACCGCAGCTAAACATGAACTAACAGGAAAACGAGGAAAACATTCATATATTGACACGGGAACCAGAAAATACTCACCGAGAAGGGAGTCGAATTCCTCAATCAGCGCCGCGGAGGACACGGCTGTCTTCCTTACTCGGCGTCGCACGACACGACACGACACGACACGGTGAGTCTCTCTGTTTCTGTATCGAGAAAATTTCAGACTATTGTATCAGAGCTCGACGTGCTTTGATTTTAAATGACATTTTATTACACAGGCTGAAGTGTAATTTGATCCCATTATTATTGAGATAGAGGAGGAAGTGTAATTTGAGATAGATCTCATTATTATTGTAAAATTGCTCTAATTAATTTGTCCATAGCATCTACTCCATAACAGTTACTTCTTCAAACATAATCGTGTATATCAACAAAATTGGTGAAAAGAATTCATCCAAGAAGATTATCAAAATCAATAAAATGTTCTACGCTACAAATATTGATCTTTATGATTAATATTGATCTGGGATTGCAAAATACAAAAGAAAAAAACAAAACCCAACTCAGATTGGTCCAATTCATTGATTGTGTTCCCCATTTTTACTATTGAGGAATGGGGAGCAGTCATTTCAGTAAAAATGTAAAACTAAAACCAGAGAGAGATTGTGACTATGTGAGAGAGAGCTCTTGGAAAATGTGGAACAGAAATGCCATTAGCAGGAGCAACTAGAAGACGAGTTTCATCAATACCTTCCCACCAAGCCATGGAAATTAAAGCATATAACAAGAGTGTTTCAAACGTAGCATTTCAATCACAAAACAAGAAACAATTGAGTTGTTGGAAAATAAGAGACTGAGTGAGACACTTATTGGAAATATCGCGCGAAGGAGAGAGAAGAGTGCGTGTGTAAAAGTAAAACGGTAAATTGTAATTGGAAATATTGTGCTTATGTAAAAGTGAAGTTCCATGTATCTTATTTTATTTGTAAATTTGAATTTAATTTGGAAAATAATTTCATTTCTATTATTATGTGTACTGAAGTTTTTTTTAAAAAAAAATTTATAGAATTTCAGTCTATTGTGTTTGCTTATGTGATTTTTGCACTTTATCATTTTAAGAATAACTTGTATTGATTAAAAAATCTTCTGAAGTTGTATTGAAAATCTGTGCATTTATGTTAACGATGTTTCATGAAGATCCTCAATTCCTTTTGTTATATTTTCAAGTTGTTAGTCGTGCGTTTACATATATCTGCTTGAGTAGGATGTTTGAAAAAGTGCATTTGTTTAGAAAATAGCGGTTTTAAAAAAGTGTGCTTTTAAAAACTAAAGGACTATTTGGTAAAAGACTTCTATAAATGTTGTTTAAGTTTTGTGGAAATATGTGTGGATGAAAAAATGTTATGAAAATATGTGTTGTAGTGTTTAAACAACGAAAATTATTATTTAAACATTAGTACCAAACGAGGCCTCAATTTTTAAAATCATGGTCAAATATATTAAAAAGTGATTCTATTAATTAAACATTTAGATAATGAGAAATATTATGTCCATAATATTTTTATAATACTTTCACAATAAATTATAAATAACAAGTTGTTATTTGCTATTACTAGTAGGCAAAAACGTAATTTCAATAGTGAATTCAAATTAAAAAGTTAAAAACTCATAACAACCTACCACTTTGGAATTATTGTGAAAATGTTGTGAAAATATTATGAATGTAAAACTTCTCTTTAGATAATAGGTGCAGTATAATATAATAAATTTAGAGAAATGCTATATCCACTGTGGGTCCGGGAAGTTTACAATCTGGCCCAAACTCTATCTGGGCCCAGGGCCCGTGCCGAGGAGGTCTTTTGCCGAGGACGAATGATCAATGGCCAGGGTGTCAAGGGGAACGGCTGAGAAGCTACCCTGTCCTCGGCACTCCAAAACTTCAATGGGAAGATCAACGTCTTGGTGAAGGCTACCCCCAAACAGCCCCCTGAAGGGGATGTGAGTGGAATGGGGCCCACAGGGAAGCAGGGTGTAAAATTGGATCAAGGAAAATGCGTCCCCTCCTCAGTAAATGCACCTGCCAATGTCCAGAGCTGATTAATGAGAAAAGATGTTTGGACGGTGTAAACTTCGATCCTTGCAACTAATAGAAAGTAAGAGGGGACGGGTGATGGGATGGATACAGAAATAAGCACCTGCCTGACCAACAAGTGGAGGGCTAGGATCAACCAAGACGGACTATATAATAAAAAGGTAGGTGCACCAATCAAGGGGCTGGGAAAAATGGCCAAAAACCAGAACCTCCCAGCCCACCTCCAGGAGAAAAACTCCAAGGGTGAAGAAAACTTAACCATGTATGAACACCACGAAAAACTAGGGATGGCAATTTAAATCCGACCCGCGGATACCTAGTCCGATCCGACCCTAATGGGCCGGATTTTACCCGGTCCGATAAAGAATAGGGTCAGGTATGGGTTTTTAAAAAAAAACCCGAAGCGGGTCCGGGTCGGGTTCGGGTTTTATTAAAAAACCCTAAACCCGACCCGGTTAAGACCCGGTTATATTATATATAAAAATTACTAGATTACCCTCCTATATATATATATATATATATATATAGTTAAACCCTAAAAATTTCATTTCCTCTCCTCAGTTCAGCCTCTCACGCCTCTCACGCCTCTCATCTCCTCAGCTCTCTCAATCACTGCCTCTCATCTCTTCATCTCTCAGTGATCTCACACGCACAGCCACAAGCCGTATGTATAGCGTGATGAACATCACGAACTCATCAGAAAAAAGCTAGCAGGACTCCCGTTTCTAACATATGGAAGTACCGATACCAGAATAGCTAAAGATCCTCGCCGTTCCGACAGATTTAAGAAGGGAAGGAGGCTGTTTCGTCCTCGCCGTTCCCGTTTCTCTCAAGTCTCAACTCCGTTTCGTCATCGCCGTCGCTGATCTCGCAGTGTCTCCATTTTTTTTCTTTTTTCTAATTTTTTTTTTCTGGGTTCAGTTCGCCTCAATCATGTAAATTTGTGTTTGTATTTGTATTTGTGTTTATGATTTCTGAAAGGGAAAAATGAAAATCATAGATCTGAAAATTTTGTGGTGAAAATGTAGATCTGAAATTTGTGTCTCTGATTTCTTTGTTTGTGTTTGTGTTTGTGTTTGTGTTTGTGATTGTGTTTGGATCTGTGTTTGTGTTTGGATTTGAAATTTTTTTTTTTTGGTTGGGTCACGAATTGGGCCCAGTCCTTTAACGGGGCCCGGCTGAGGCGGGTCCGGGGCCCGGGAAAAAAACCCGCTTAGTTAACGGGCCGGGTCCGGGCCATGGGTCTTGGCCCGCGGGTTGGGTCCGGATATAGAAAAACCCGGCCTGAACCCGACCCGTTGCCATTCCTACGAAAAACCCACCGCCTGGTGACCAAGGCCTAGCCTTTCAAACCCACGCTCTACAAATCATATTGTTTGGGCCTTTTTACGTGCGAACCCAATACTGTTTAGGTTCGCTACGAAATCGTGTCCTTACAATTGGCGTCGTCTGTGGGAAAGGCTTGTGTGTTGGCATAGGCGGTAGGTCGAGAGAGTCCCTTTGTCATTTCTAACAACCGGTTGCAGAGTTTTAGTGTAAAGTTCCGCTAGGAGCTATGCTTCTTGACTAGGGGCTACGCTTGGTAGCGTTTGTCGCCTGGATAATTCTAGGGGCTCGGCCGAGGAGCTAAGTCCCCTAAAGCCAAGGTCCCACGCAATGAGAAAACTGAGTTTTGGACAAAACCAAGGCATTACATGGTCCTCGGACTCAAGCCTATGGGGAAACCAACTACTTGGATGAGGAAAACTAGGTTTTGGACAGAACCAAGGCATTGCAGGGTCCTCGGACTCAAGCCTATGGGGAAACCAACTACTTGGATGAGGAAAACTAGGTTTTGGACAGAACCAAGGCATTGCATGGTCCTCGGACTCAAGCCTATGGGGAAACCAACTACTTGGATGAGGAAAACTAGGTTTTGGACAGAACCAAGGCATTGCATGGTCCTCGGACTCAAGCCTATGGGGAAACCAATTACTTGGATGAGAAAACTGAGTTTTGGACAGAACTAAGGCATTGTAGGGTCCTCGGACTCAAGCCTATAGGGAAACCAACTACTTGGATGAGGAAAACTAGGTTTTGGACAGAACCAAGGAATTGCATAGTCCTTGGACTCAAGCCTATGGGGAAACCAACTACTTGGATGAGAAAACTGGGTTTTGGACAGAACCAAGGCATTGTATGGTCTTCGTTGAACGAGGGTTAGAAATGAGTCTAAAGGCTCTGCGGGTATAAGTAAGCTAGGGTTTGGGGAACATGATGATAAATGTATTGCATGCATAAATACTCGTACATGTTAAAATGAATCAGCGTAGAATTCATAAACAATATTGCGTATCAACGAGGGTAGCTAACGATGTAACCAGAAGGAAAAAGGAAAAACAAGATTTCATATATACATGTTCAAATGCTTGCAAATCATCAATAGATTAGGAAGTTTTTGAAATAAAAAGAAACAAGTTAATCGTTAAAATAGAAACGAATACAAAAGCCTAGCCAGGACCTCTACTTTTCTGCTTTTTCGTCGGTCACGTCCTGAGAGGAAAGAACGGAATCAGCTTCGATGCCCGCAAGGATGGTCCCTTCTGGGGAAGGCTGAACAGGGTCAGCACTGGTACTCTGAGGGACCACAGTAAGGGGAATTGCCTGTGGCGGCTGGGCAAGTGTGGCTGGCTCCTCCGTACTAGACACTTGAATGCCAACCACGGGCTCAGTAACCTCTTTAGGTGCCTCAGGGTCCGTATGCTGGGATATCACTATCACATCCTGAAGTTCTCCCTCTTTGGGCGCCTTGCTAGAAGAACCGCTGGCCTATAAGTCTTTCGACGGGGTGACCTCTTCCTCGGGTTGGTCATCCGTAGCCGCGGAGCTGGTAGAAGTGGCCTCGCGGATGGCTGCAGGGTAGAATATGCTCTCCGCCTTCCACAAATCAGATGAAGCATCCACCCCAGCTTGCTTCAATGCTTCTTCCCAAACCTGGGAGCAATAAAACCTACACACTCTAGGAATCTGCGCCTTAAGGGTGGCTTGGGTTTCGGCCACTCCCATGTTGTAACCGTCATCCTCGGCCATATTCTTGGCAGCCTCTGCATCATTCCTGGCAAACTCGGCCTCCTGCTTTGCCCGTAGGGCTTCATCACGGGCATATTCTGCCACTCCTTTTTCATGCACAGCCGCGGCTAGCTGCTTATTTAAACCCTCGATCAGATCTTTGGCTATTCGCAACTGGTCCTCGGCTTCAAGTGCACGCTTTGTTTGGTCCTTGGCCTGTTTTTGGGTGCTAGCTAGGCCCGCCGAGACGTTATCCCTCTCGCGGGTAGTTATTGTTAAGTCAGCCTTGACTTTGGCAAGTTCATCCTCAGAAGTTTCGAGAGTCTTCGAGGTCGTTATGCGCTTCTTGCGTTCGTTCTCGGCCGCCTTACTCTTGTCATTCACCTCTTCCTCCATCCTATAGGTTGCCTGGAGAGCCTGTCAAGAGAGATGAGCGTGTAGTTAGTGACAAACCCGTGGCAAGAGTTAATAAAGTTTTAGGTTTCAAGAAGTCTTACCATGCCCAAGTACCTCTTAGTGCTGAGAAAAACCTCCTGCATCCTCATCCTCCTCAGTTCATCCATGTCATTAGAGAGTAACATGGTTCTCCCTAATGCATCCGCCACGTAGCCACCCTCGCCATCTCCAAGGTCCCTCAGAGAGGCTGTCTCCAGTAGTGGACCCCCGTGAAGCATTGGGGCAGGAAGCCAGGCACTCGGTAGGGACTGGGACTCAATCCCCTTTCCCTTGCCTCGAAAAGGTTGGACTTCAGTTTCTTTGCCCTTGCCTTGATGTCCAATCTTTAGTTGTTTTGTGCGCGGAGCCTCAACCTTCTCCTTAGAAGGTTGGGATTTCCCCTCGTCCATGACTTCCTTGCCCTTGGGGCTCCTCTTTCTCTTGAAATCAGCGCCTTCAGGTCGAGGAGGCCGAGCTAGTTGGGAGGAAGTGGGAAGTTCGGGACGGGTGGATTGTGGCTGAGACTTGGTGGAGGATGACCTGGTTTGGATAGTAGGGGGCCGAGGTGATGGAGAAGGAGCATTGGGTTGTGGTGTTTCCTGTGTATCCTTTCTAGGTTGGCCCTCGAGGAGTTGGAGAAGGGGGGTCAAAGGTATTCTCTTGAGTCCCATCTCGGCTTGAGAAGAGGTGCCTATTGACGATAATTCTGCCTCGGACAAAGCTGGGTCACCTATGTCACTAGCAGGATCCTCGGATTGGTAGACTAGGTCAAATACCTCAAAACCTTCCTCGGGCCGATCTGGCTCGCCTTCGTCCTCTGCTACTTGATGAGACGAGGAGGGGCCCACCTGTGGGATGTTCTCAGGGACAGCTGGCTCCTGGGAGATTAAAAATCCCGTTTCAACTACGGTAATTTTTGGAAGCCAAGGACGGCGGGCGCTGATCACGTGTCTTGCGTCCGCAAATGACTTCTGAACAGGAGGGTACCCTAGTATTTTGTGAGCTGTTCGGACTTGGCCATCTCTGTCATTCACAAAAACTGCCGCTTGTAAAACGGTCTCCAAGTCCGCCCGATTGACTAAGTGAAAATGCCGTGTGTAGGCGTATTCATCTACAAAAAAAAAAAAAAAAAACACATATGCATGGTTAGTTACCGAACAACATTAGATTAGAATGGCGTAAAGGGTTATCCCCCTTCCATTCCCAGTACCCCACCTGGTTCTCCTTCTACTATGGGGCATGGATTGCCATCGTGCCATTCTCCAGAGACGATAAGGAAATCCTTGTTCAGTCCCTTGTTGGAGTCAGGGAGGCACTGGATCAACCGAACCCTTTCGTCCCTCGACCTCATGTAGTAGGTTTTCCCTTTCAATTTTTGGAGGTTATAGCACCAGTTCACATCATGGTGGGTCAGTCTTAAACCCATCTTCTCATTTAAAACGTCCACGCAACCCAAAATCCTAAAAACGTTGCCAGCGCACTGGGTGGGGGCTAAACGGAAATGTCTGAGGTAACCCCTCGTCACTGGCCCCATAGGGATTCTCATACCTCCCTCTACAAAGGCGAGGACGGGAATTACAACCGCGCCCGTTTCCCTCTTAAAGTGCCATTCCTCCATCTTACAGTGCTTCAGGCTTACGTTGGGGGGAATTCTATAATCAACGATGAACTTATTCATCGCCTCTTCAGTATCGACTAACTTCCTCAGTCTCAATTTAGTCATCTTTGTGATTTACTAAACAAACCCGACCCGCGACGGGAAAGGAAAGGGAGCCAAAGAGAAATAAACCCAGAAAAGAAAAAGTATGAGTTAATGGAGGTAGGGAACTTACATAAGAGAAGAATTGCGCTTCGGATAGGCTTTATGTACTTGAGATAGACTTGAATTTGGGCGGAAGTTCAGATGAACCCAGAATACATGCACTAAAACTCTTAAGTAAAGAACTGGAGAGACGGATCCATCCCCAAAAAAATCTTTTATACTTTCTAGGGTAACTGTAATCCTTTTCCCGCTCAAAGAGGCCAGGAGATCACCACCGTTCGATTTCCATCACGCCGTTGAACGTGGGAAGCACAAAGCCGCCCGTATTTAATGAGGCCACGTTTCGCCTTCCAGGGGCTCCAGGAACGTGCCTTGGGCAGGTGAAAGCCTCGGGAACCGATAGGTGACAAGGATTGACAGGTATTGGCGGATCTCTGATGTCATCAAAACCCTCCTATCCGTCCGAAGAGACGGATAGCAGGATTTTGAGGGGCTATTGTGGGTCCGGGAAGTTTACAATCCGGCCCAAACTCTATTTGGGCCTAGGGCCCGTGCCGAGGAGGTCTCTTACCGAGGACAAATGATCAATGGCCGGGGTGTCAAGGGGAACGACTGAGAAGCTACCCTATCCTCGGCACTCCAGAACTTCAATGGGAAGATCAACGTCTTGGTGAAGGCTACCCCCAAACAGCCCCCTGAAGGGGATGTGAGTGGAATGGGGCCCACAGGGAAGCAGGGTGTAAAATTGGATCAAGGAAAATGCGTCCCCTCCTCAGTAAATGCACCTGCCAATGCCCAGAGCTGATTAATGAGAAAAGACGTTTGGACGGTGTAAACTTCGATCCTTGCAACTAATAGAAAGTAAGAGGGGACGGGTGATGGGATGGATACAGAAATAAACACCTGCCTGACCA
The DNA here is from genome assembly GCA_036321655.1 of Quercus alba. Classification (NCBI taxonomy): domain Eukaryota; kingdom Viridiplantae; phylum Streptophyta; class Magnoliopsida; order Fagales; family Fagaceae; genus Quercus; species Quercus alba. The sequence continues at coordinate 9,297,094 of CM070302.1, read as the reverse complement.
ACAAGTGGAGGGCTAGGATCAACCAAGACGGACTATATAATAAAAAGGTAGGTGCACCAATCAAGGGGCTGGGAAAAATGGCAAAAAACTAGAGCCTCCCAGTCCACCTCTAGGAGAAAGACTCTAGGGGTGAAGAAAACTTAACCATGTATGAACACCACGAAAAACCCACCGCCTGGTGACCAAGGCCTAGCCTTTCAAACCCACGTTCTACAAATCATATTGTCTGGGCCTTTTTACGTGCGAACCCAATACTGTTTAGGTTCGCTACGAAATCGTGTCCTTACATCCATAATATTCTCACAACAAATTTTAAGTGGTAATTTGTTATTGGCTATTACAGTGAACAAAAATGGTAATTTAAGTTATGGATTCAAATTAGAACTAATAACAACTTACCATTTATGATTTGTTATGAAAATATTGTTGACATAAATTGCAACCTATTAACCTATATATATATATATATATATATATATATATATTCAAGATGACTTTGGTTATCAAACTATTACTAGCGCTTTCATTATATATATATATATATACACATGTTTGTCCTGCAAAACCACTCAACCAAATAGACCCTTACAAATTATTATTATTATTATTATTATTATTATAAAAAAACGTGTTTGTCTTATAAAACCACCCCACCAAACATACCTTTACAAATAAACTAAGACTCTATATTTAAGCAAGTCTTGTGTCAATTTTTAGAATTAAAAGTAATGAAAGCAAATATTTAAGTCATACTAGATGTTACTATTATTTTATGTATTTCTAGTTATTTCCATTTTTTTTAGATAAGCAACTGGCTAATATATATATATATAGAGAGAGAGAGAGAGAGAGAGAGAGAGAGAGAGGGAGCAATTGAAGATGGCAAGGTCAAAAGGAAAAAAAAAAAATCAAATAAAAGTGTTAGATGAGACTAGACATAGAAATGTTGCCACCAAGGAAACCTATGGCATTTCACAATTGTAGAGCAAGCAATTAGTAGACATCAACATTATGGATATGAAGGGAATATACACGAAATTTTCAGATTTGTAAGATGCAAAAAATAGAAAGAAAATATATGTTAGTCACCAAAAAAAAAAAAAAAAACAATTACACAAGATAATATTTACGTGGTTTGAAAATTTATCTACGTCCACAAAGTTGCAGTGATTTTACTATTTTCAAGAAAAAATACAAAATGTGACAGTACAATTTTTTTTTTTCTCTCAAATCAACAAACCAAACTCTAATCTAAAAAACAATAGTACTTTCATCCTACATAGTGGATTCACAATGGGCTAAAAATGGGCCAAAAATTTTTCATCAACTAAGTCTCAAAAAATCCCTTATTAAAATCGTAGCACTTTTATGTCAAGTAGGATCATAATCCGAATCAAATACAACTAGACTTCACATAACCCAACAAGATATTCTAGATGATTTAAAAATAATCAAATCTTGCAAGAATTTTTTTTTTTTCTTAAGTTACAAATGTGGGTGGGTCACCATGTTCTTAAAAGAGGGAGGAAATGCTCCTTTGCAACATTGAACTTTTCAAGAAATCTAACAACCAGTATAGAACTACCTGTGAACAAACACAAAAAATGCCCAATTGTAGATTTCTTTTGCTGACACTTCAGTTCAAAAGTGAATGGATGTTGACTTGAACTCTACTTGAATAACTTAAAACTTTTCAAATAACTAAATTTGTTTTGAGGAAACTAGTAAAAAATATCAGGTAATCAACGGAACAAATCAAAAGATCATTCCTTCATTGCAAGATAATCCCACTACTTCAAACATAGAAAGGATAAGTCACAAGAATATTCAAAGATACTGAACATCTCAAGCCACACTTATGCAACTTCAAGCTCATAATGCAACATGGAAAAGGTTTCTAGATGGCCAAACATAATCTTACTAGGACGGTCTGTAGATTGGTTATTCCTGCCAACAAACCAATGCCACTACAATAAGGAGCAGCTATTTGGTGTGGTGGCATTCCATGTTCCTCACCTATCCTTTCAGTATCAGGAAGAAAAATCACATCCATGGACACAAATTTTCTTGGACTTGCTTCTGTTGATCAACAAGAAAGCCTTTACTAGCCATATCAATGATCTCCTCTATATCTGCCTCATGAGCATTCCTTTCCAAATGTTGGTAGTTGGATGTTTAAATCTTTCGTGAGAAGAATTTTGAGATTAAAGGACAATCAATGAAATTGTACACCGATTGACAAAGGTAGCATGCATTCATATGAAGCCAAGTGGTAAAGTAGCGAACAAACAAAATAATATCTACACAAATTGTTGTTGAAATAGCACCCCAAGATTCAAATTAATAACAATAAATAATAGGCATATACACACACAAAGAACCCCAGCAGTTATGTAGTTCGACAAACTGCCTACATCCACGGGCAATGATAGAGAAAGTTTCACTATAAAAGTAAGGAGATACAAATGTTTGTGGTTTGCAAAACTGGTTCCTTTGTTGCCTTTGTTACTGCCATATATTCTGCCTTTGCAGTGGATAGAGCAATTGTATCATGTAGAGTAGATTTCCAGCAGATTGGGCCACCAATAAACATAAACACATAGCCTATCATGAACCTTCTACAATCAAGATCCCCTATATAATCGGAATCTACATAACATCTTCACAAATATCCATAAAACATCCCAATAGGTGATGTTTGCACCTTCCAAATCCTAAAATTTCATTAGAGTTAGTGGAAACACATAGAGCGATTGTGAAAGGTAAATTCCCAAATAAAGCACAAGAGTGCTCCATGTTTTACGAATATACCACAAGATGAACAAAAAAAAAAAAAGTTGTTTCTTTGGATAGTAAATGAATGACCATTTAAATTTTAAGAGATTGGCAAATAAAAAGGTGTAGTTAGTATATATTTTTGGCCTAATAGGTTATTTGAACTCAAATATGCAAAACTACCCATGTCACAATTTGAATGATCAATTGACCAGATTATTTTGACTTTTAAGGGATTGGAAAATAAAAAGGTGGAGTAATTTAACATTCTTATGTTTGCGATTATAGTGTATTGTTTTATTTATTGTTTTTATTTCAAATACCAAAACAAGCCTTTTTTTTTCTATATATATAAGAAAATACCAAAACAATCTTACATTACAAGCAAAATAATTATGATCAACAAGAACATAAGAAACACTTGTTTTGAAACTTAGTTAAATAAGGAAAAAGGTAAAATATTAAGCCAATATTTTCTTCTTTCAATGACTGTCACTATATAGATAAACAGTTTTTACGCATCATACACATGAATCGTAATTCATTTCATTTTTTATATGTTTAATTTATGACAAAACAATAATGAAATAAGATCAAGATGATTTCTTTTGCAAATGATTCTTTTTGGCCTCTTGAAGAGGATGAACCACTGCCACCTCCCAAAGTATAAACAATAAATTGCAATATTCAATAATAGTAATGCAGGTATGTGGAGCATGACTACCTAGGGATCAAGATTAACTGCAATTCAAATTATACCATGTTGAAATTCTAAGAATTCATGTTAAGCCCATCTCTTTAATATTTTATTAGTAAATCTTCCTATGGAATTGAAGCTTATAGCATATGAGGTGAGAAAATATGCTATGCATTGTATTAAAATATAATTATAATAAAATTAACATTTTTAATTTTAATTTTTTTTTTTTTTATAAAACAAAACATAAACTCCACCACATATTTGATGTATTTTAATATGAGAAACAATTCCTCCTCCATAGTAGCCCTTTGTTTCTATTGAGAATTTCACATGATCTCTCTCTTTGTCCTTTCAAATATCTCTAAACGAAGTTCAGTGGTGGTTCAAAGGTAATGATATCCTCTAAGATATTAACATGAACTATATTTCTAACACAATGGACTAGTTGCAAATAAAGACTAAGGCTAAAGGTATGCAAGGAAGGACTGGCTATCTGCAGCTTCTTCAAAATTAGCCTCCTTTTACTTGATAAGCTAAAGCTCAATGAAAGGATCTCTGCGTCATGAGCACCCTGCAAAAATTTCCAAAATTTTAATATTCTAAGATGCATAGGACCTAAACGCTTGTCAAAAAGCATAACTTGAAAGGAATATTTCAAAACTGCATGTAGGTGAATAAATTACCTGAAAGCATGAATAATCAGAAGTTTGTAGGTAATAGATATGAATTTTTCCCTTACAATCACCAGCACTGAGGTACTTGCAAAGATTGAGAAAATTTAAAAGCATTCATTTTAGCTATGTTGTCACGAATCATTCTTTGATTAGCTAAAATAAAGAAATTCAAAAACCTAAAATCAAAATTCTAAGTAGGAGTGGAAAAATTAAGAACCAATTGGAATCTAAATATCTACGAAAACATTCAAAAACCTAAAAAAATCAAAATTCTAAGTAGGAGTGAAAAAATTAAGAACCAATTGGAATCCAAATATCTACCAAAACTAAAAACCCAAAGAGTGAGAGAGAAAAACCTGAATGCCCAGTGCTCCAAAGAGAGAAAAAAGAGAAAAGAAGTTACCTATCAAAGAGGAGATTGGTGGTGAATCAACAGCAAAACCGGTTTTCCAAATCAAAACCCCAAGAAAAAAAAAAAAAAAAAAAGCACTGTGAACGCAGATATTAGAAAACAAACGATGGAGATGTAGAGAGAAATCGATGCGGTGGCGGTGACCTGTGGTGGCGGCGGCAACGGCGGTGGGAGGAACTGAGTTTTGGGTTTTGATTTTGGGGGAAGGAAAGGGTGACTTTTAAGTTTGGGGGAAGGAGACTTTAGCGTGACAAATGAGAGAGAGATTTTTTTTTTTTTTTTTTTTAAGAAGTATCTGGTGTATTTGGTGGGGGAAGAAAGATACTTAAATAATGCTGAGTGATTACTATATTTTGTAATTATAATATTAATTTATTATAATATTTAATTAATTAATGCTGACGTGGAAAATTGTAGGAGATTCAGAGGCTTCGGTTTTATATATATAGATGATATAGGGTACTACTTATATGTGCAATTGTAATGAGTTTTGTAACAATCAAACATATTTGACAGCTATGTATTGTGGAATAGGCACCTAGTTGAAGCCCTCTCATCCAACTTATTTGACAGCTATGTATTGGTAAACATATTCAAAAAAATGTTGGAAACATTAACCATATAATTGAAAGAAAACCAATTAGTTCTTACCACGTAAGGAGATTAAACTGGAGGACATAAGTCTAGTTTGGTGGACATCCTTGTACTTCTAGAGATAGTGATCCCCTTCTTTATTCAACATATCCATCTATTTGATAGCCAGCAACATGCCATCCAAATACTAAAATGAGAATTGATCAAAATCTAGCACTTTCTTGTGGTAAAATAATCTGGACCTCTATTTGTGTTACCTCCAATACAAAAATTCCAATCAAGGCCCTGTCAAATATCAATCAAAACTGAGAACTTCACATAACCTTAAAAATCAATTTGGTTTCCAAGGCTTCAACCAAAATAATGTCATGTTTTAGGTTACAAACTAGTTGAATTCCTTATTTAGTTGTAATAAGAATGGCATTCAAAAAAGAACAAATACTATTTTAGAGCTTTAACTTCAATGAAAAGAAGCCAAGAGATACTCTAGAAGGTATTAACCACATCAAAGCTTGCAAGTAATCTTTTTGTTTTTATTGGTAAGTTACACATATGGGTGGGTCATGAACTCTCAATCTCACTTGCCACCTTGTTTTTAAAAGAGGGGGAAATGCTCATTCGCAACATTGAAGTTTGCAAGAAATCTAACACCTAGAGCATATTGTCATTCCAAAAAAAAATATATATATATATATATATATATAAAATCAACAGTTCATCTAAGAATATTAATTTAGAAGTAAAAAGGTTAAAAATTATAGACCAAATCACATCACAAACACAAAACCATGATTTCAAGAAAGACCTTGTAGAAGCTAGAGATAACAAACTCCCAATAGGTATCCTGGAAACAGTAATTAAATACTCTTTGAAGATGCCTTTCCATCAAATCAATTTAAGTATCCCCAAGGCATCTTTCCCTCCACTTTGCTGCCCAAATGTAGATTTATTTTGTTGACACTTCAGTTCAAAAGTGATTGGATGTTGACTTCAACTTTACTTGAATAACTTTAAATAACTAAATTTGCTTAAGGAAATAATTAAAGAAGTTTGGGTAATCAATGACAAATCAAAAGATCATTCCTTTGAATCAAGATTATCCCCCCACTTCAAGTGTGAGTAAATAATAGAATCAATACAAGCAGATCTTATTCCTTTGAATCAAAGAAAATTCAAAGATCCTGAACATCTCAAGCTGCACTCACACAACTTCAAGCTCAATAATGCAACATTGGAAAAGGGTTTTTTATTACAAAAAGAATCTTACCAGGACGGTTAGTAGGTTGGCCATCCATGCCAACAGCAAAATCAAGGCCACACTGACAAGGAGTAGCTCTTGGTTGTGGAGGCAGTTCTTGTGCCTCACGTATCCTTTTAGTATAAGGCAAAAGAATTTCATCTATACACGTGGAGAAACTTTTAATTTAAGCATGAATGTTTTCTCAGACCTGCTTCTATTGATCAGCAAGAGAGGCTTTACAACCCATTTCATTGAACTCCTTTGATTTTGCCACATCAACATCCCTTCCCAAACGGTTAAAGAGAAAAAAAAATTGAGATTAAAGGACAACCAATGAAGTAGTACACTGAATGACAAAGGTAGCATAAATTCACATAAAGCCAAGTGGTAAGGTAGAAAGAGAGAGAACAAACAAAATAACATCTACTAAAAATGCAATACCATGATTAAAAGTTCAATTTTGGCTTAATCAACAAGTTAAAAGAAATTTTACTTTGTTACAGTACTTTAAATAGATGCGCAAAATCAAACAAGCTGAAACTTGGATAGAAGTGAGACAAGCATTAAGATCAAGTTGTGTCACATCTGCTATTATTTGGCTTTGAACACCTTGCAAGTAATACAACTTTTTCAGTAATTAAGATTTAAGAAGTTTTGAAACCGAAATAGGCACAAAATATATATTTAATAGTGGTGAATCAACCTAAAATTCTTTTTTTTTTTTTGAGAAAGAACCTAAAATTCTTAATTATTATAATACTACATTCACTTCTATCTTTAAATACCATAGAGATAGGAACTAGAAAATAGTAAATGCCTAACCGTGAACTTTATATGCTAAGGTTCTATTTGTTTTAGATTAAAATGTAAATTTAATTTCACCAACAACTTATGTAAAGTTTTTTAAAGCCTCACTTTTTTTTAACTATAGTTGTATTTTTAAACAAAGTAAGACAGTCAAAATAAGGTCGTCCAAACACAATCTCAATGATAATTTACCACTTCTTTTAAGTAAATTTAAAATAAAAATAAAAATCCTTAACTAATGCATTCACTTATAACAAATAGATCTGACACAATATATGACAATTGATAGGGTTGAACCTTAGGGAATAGTCTTTATTTATCATTATTATTAATATTGCTATATATGCATTCATAAAGTTTTGAATCAAAACCTTACCCTCTATCTCATTATTATGGAAGAGGAAGTCATTAGAGGTAGATCTCATTGTTATGGTAAATTTGTTTTAATTAATTTGACCATAACATCAAAATCCATACAGTTACTACATCGAAGATAAGCATGTATGTCAACATAATTCGGAAAAACATTCATTCAAGAGGTTAACAAAAACCAATCAAATGGTCTACACTACTGATATGGTCACTTTCTTTTCACATTACAAACATCCTTAATGAAACTAGCCAGTACCAATAGCTGCATATAGTTCATATGCAGAGCTAACAAACAATATAATTTAGACAACAAAGTCATAGTTACACTGACCTAGTATATAGAAACAATTTATTTATGTCTACTTCTAATTGTAATTGTCATGGATTGCAAGAGTTTTCACAACCTATGAATATTTTTTTGCAAAAGAGCAAAAGGGTCATACAAAAGCACAAAAATAAAAAAAATAAAAAAAATAAAATAAAATAAAAAGAGAGAAGAAGAAGAAGAAGGAGAAGAAGATAAGAAAGCATAGCATAAATGAAACAAAGTTTTCATCTTTATGACTAATATTGTTGTCAAAAACCCAACTCAATTCAATAATAGTCATAGATTTGGCTCAATTGAGTAGAGTTTGTTGGTTCCGAAATGAGAAACCCGTTTTTTGAAATAGGGAACTATATTTTCAGTAAAACTATTGTCACAAACCAAGGCTAAAGTTATGTCATATTTGTGAAATAAAATCCAAATGACTATCACCTTTAGCTATGAATTAAATTGTATATTCAAAGTAGTTGACTACAACATTAACATGAAAGAAACAATATTAAGGACATATAACTTGAAGCAATACCTTTTGGCTAGATAACGATGCTTCACTTACTAAGGCAGACTCTTAGCTTTTCCAATAAATTCATCTTTATCATTGTAGTCTCATAAATCCAATCTTTTACTTCATCGGCAAATCTAAAATAAGCACGCCTCCAAGTCCTATTAAAGAAGAGAGCTCCACAAATTGCCCAAAAGCTAGTTGTGAATCCAACTCCCATACCAATGTAGAAGCTGGAGTTTTTAGAATCATCTTCAACACTACCAACTGGTGATCTATTCAAAGATAGTTCCTCAATTGTGCAGCTTTTTGGAAGAGGATCACCACATAACTGAGGATTTCCAATATACCTAAGGGCATCAAATGATTGAAGCTGGGTGCTTGAAGGAATTCTACCTGAGAAGTTATTGTATGACAAGTCCAAGAAACTAAGAAATGTCAAATTAGACATGCTTGGAGGAATTTCACCCGATAAATGATTTCGTGAGAGATCAACTGACTCTAACTCTTTCATACTCCCAATTTTTTCTGGTATCTTTCCCATCAAATGATTTTGAGACAAATTCAAAAAACGTAATTCGGAAAGATCTGAAATTTCAAAAGGGATTGATCCGGACAAGTTGTTACTTGAAAGGTCTATGAGCTTAACTAATATAAGGTTCTCTTTGTATTCCATTTCGTTCCCTTTAGGAACCAACTGAACATTCTTAACATAGGATGTAAACGGATATATAAAATCCATAAAATAAGATAATGAAATATCATAGGAATCTGGTAATGCCATGGCGCTGATATTTTTCAAGCAGTTTGGTATGGATCCTGATAAATTATTATTGGCAAGATCCAATACTCTAAGAGAAGAAAGTTGGCATATTTGTTGAGGTATATAACCCTTGAATTCACTTGATCTTAGACGAAGAACTATAATATTTGTCATTTCTCCAATCCATAGTGGTATGATGGACAAATGATTATCACCCATATCAATAAGCTTTAGATTTGAGCACTTTTTCAATGAGGAAGGAATATCTCCATAGATGCTATTGTTTTGTAAACGCAATGAATGGAGGTTAACTAAAGCCCCCATGGAGTTGGGAATTCTACCTACTAGATTATTGCTCCCTAAGTTTAAATGGATCAAAGACTGCCAATACTTCCAGCAGTGAGAAAGTTCTCCAGATAAGAGATTGTTTGATGCATCTAAAACCACTAATTTATTCTTTCTAATTTTCTTTTGGCATAAGAAAGTAGAAATGGATCCATAAAATGAGTTGTTTGCTATATTGAGCAATTTGACAGTAGAACTCAAAAAAATGTCTGATACATCACATTCTAAGTGGTTGTTAGAAAGATTGATATATGTAATGTTTGAAGCCCAATTCCAGAACCAACCTGGAGCTTTGCCTGAAATTCCTGACATGGACATATCTAAAATACTGAGGGATTTTTGTGATTGTAGCCATGAAGGAAAATTAGGACCTATATTGATTGAGCTCATGGAGGCATAGTAAAGTTGGAAGGGGGGGACCCAATTGGAATTGACATTAAAGAACAAATGTGTTTCAGACATATAGAGATTCTTTAATTTTGAGAGTTTTTGGAATTCCTTTCATCTACGGTACCTGTCAAAGAATTTGTTCCGACATACAACGACTCTAACTTAGAGAGAAGCCAAAGACTCTTTGGAATGGTGCCATTCAACTGATTTTGGTTGAGGTATAATGCTCTTATATGAGCTAAATTCCCAACGCAAGAAGGTATAGGACCATTTAAAGAATTAAGTCCTAGATCAAGATATTCTAATTTCTCTAAATTGAAAATGCTAGGCGGTATATTGCCTTTCAAAGAATTGTTGTAAAGGTCAAGCCTTAAGAAGCTTGTACTGAGATTAGAGAACCAATTAGGTATCTCATGATTGAAATGATTTCTAGAAAGATCAAGGGATCGAATAGATGTGAAATTGACAAATCCAAGAGATGGATTCAGGCTATCAAGTTGACAATTTTGCAAGTATAGCTTTGAAAGTGATGGGAACTTACTCATTATTTGAAGCCAATCAACTTCTTTGTGAAGGTCAGCTGAGCTCAGGCCAAGGTATTGAATGGCAGAGAGACCAGACATCCAATGAAGGTTATCTACATAGAGGTCAGAATTAGATCCAAGAGACAGATAGCGAAGGCTTGAAAGGTTCCCAAGCTGATGAGGAATGAGTCCACTGAAGTTCGCGCCTGAGAGGTTAAGATGTGTGAGACTGAACATTGAACCAAGGAAAGTTGGGATCGGAGTACAATTAAAATCATTGTTACTCAAATCCAAGTAATTCAAATGTTCTAATTGGAGCAACGAACCACTAATCTCACCGCCTAGCCTCGAATAATTGAGGTGGAGCTCAGAGACTCGGCCAATTTTATTGTTGCAGAAAACTCCGTCCCATATACAACAATCTTTATGGTCAGGCCAGGATGAGAGGATGTGCCCATGATCAGTGAGACCACGTTTGAGAGCTAGAAGGGCTTGCTTGTCTTTTTCATTGCAAGAGACATTAGAGATTGACTCTGCTTTGAAGAAGAAGAAGAAGCCTAAACTGAAGGTAGCGGGAAGGAACCATACTAAGAAAAGCACATGAAGAGTTGCAAAAGAGGTGGCCATAGTAACGAAGGAAGAGAAGTTTGAAGGAAGAAAAGCTCAAGTGTGAGTATATTGTAATTATAACTCGTCATAATATATATAATATATATAGTGATTCTATAAACCCTTTCTCATTTTTTTTTACTAATCTAATTTTTTTTTTCTCACTGGCTTTCAGTTTTGCATATGGAGATAGTCTTCCTATTATTCTTGTTGTTATGATCATCTATATTAAAATCATAGTTGAAATTTCCTGTACAGATTGTTATGAAAACCAAAAAACTGTAATGTTCTGATAATAAGCTTTGCCCCATTTCAACTCTTTCATAGCTTCCTCTGTTCCTCTAAAACTAAATCGTCCTCACCAATTAAATCTAAATCTAATGTTCTAATAGTTTTCTCATTGACTTTCAGTTTTGTTTCTTATTCTTCCAGGTGTGGGTTTCTCTTTTTTCTTTCTTTTGTCAGGGTAACGTGGGATGGAAGGTCACAATTGTTGACTTATCTAATTTTTTTTTTCTCATTGTTTAAACACAGGTAGATAGTTTTCTCATTGACTTTTAGTTTTGTTTCTTATTCTTCTAGGTGTGGGTTTCTCTTTTTTCTTTCTTTTGTTAGGGTAACGTGGGATGGAAGGTCACAATTGTTGACTTATCTAATTTTTTTTTTTTTCTCATTGTTAAAACACAGGCAAATAGTTTTCTCATTGACTTTTAGTTTTGTTTCTTATTCTTCCAAGTGTGGGTTTCTCTTTTTTCTTTCTTTTGTCAGGGTCACGTGGAATGGGAGGCCACAATTGTTGACTTTTCGAATTTCTTTTTTCTCATTGTTTAAACACAGGCAAATAGTTTTCTCATTGGCTTTCAGTTTTGTTTCTTATTCTTCTAGGTGTGGGTTTCTCTTTTTTCTTTCTTTTGTCAGGGTAACATGGGATGGAAGGTCACAATTGTTGACTTATCTGATTTTTTTTTCTCATTGTTTAAACATAGGCAAATAGTTTTCTCATTGACTTTTAGTTTTTTTTTTCTTATTCTTCTAGGTGTGGGTTTCTCTTTTTTCTTTCTTTTGTCAAGGTCACGTGGGATGGAAGGCCACAATTGTTGACTTATCTAATTTTTTTTTCTCATTGTTTAAACACAAGTAGATAGTTTTCTCATTGACTTTTAGTTTTGTTTCTTATTCTTCTAGGTGTGGGTTTCTCTTTTTTCTTTCTTTTGTCAGGGTCACGTGGGATGGAAGGTCACAATTGTTGACTTATCTAATTTTTTTTTTCTCATTGTTTAAACACAGGCAAATAGTTTTCTCATTGACTTTTAGTTTTGTTTCTTATTCTTCCAGGTGTGGGTTTCTCCTTTTTCTTTCTTTTGTCAAGGTCACGTGGAATGGGAGGCCACAATTGTTGACTTATCTAATTTCTTTTTTCTCATTGTTTAAACATAGGTAAATAGTTTTCTCATTGACTTTCAGTTTTGTTTCTTATTCTTCTAGGTGTAGGTTTCTCTTTTTTCTTTCTTTTGTCAGGGAAACATGGGATGAAAGGCCACAATTGTTGACTTATCTAATTTTTTTTTCTCATTTTTTAAACATAGGCAAATAGTTTTCTCATTGACTTCTAGTTTTGTTTCTTATTCTACCAGGTGTGGGTTTCTCTTTTTTCTTTCTTTTGTCAGGGTAACGTGGAATGAGAGGCCACAATTGTTGACTTATCTAATTTTTTTTTCCTCATTGTTTAAACACAAGCAAATAGTTTTCTCATTGACTTTTAATTTTGTTTCTTATTCTTCCAAGTGTGGGTTTCTCTTTTTTCTTTCTTTTGTCAGGGTAACGTGGAATGAGAGGCCACAATTGTTGACTTATCTAATTTTTTTTCTCATTGTTTAAACACAGGCAAATAGTTTTCTCATTGACTTTTAGTTTTGTTTCTCATTCTTCCAGGTGTGGGTTTCTCTTTTTTCTTTCTTTTGTCAAGGTAACTTGGAATGAGAGGCCACAATTGTTGACTTATCTAATTTTTTTTTCCTCATTGTTTAAACACAAGCAAATAGTTTTCTCATTGACTTTTAATTTTGTTTCTTATTCTTCCAAGTGTGGGTTTCTCTTTTTTCTTTCTTTTGTCAGGGTAACGTGGAATGAGAGGCCACAATTGTTGACTTATCTAATTTTTTTTCTCATTGTTTAAACACAGGCAAATAGTTTTCTCATTGACTTTTAGTTTTGTTTCTCATTCTTCCAGGTGTGGGTTTCTCTTTTTTCTTTCTTTTGTCAAGGTAACTTGGAATGAGAGGCCACAATTGTTGACTTATCCAATTTTTTTTTCTCATTGTTTAAACATAGGCAAATAGTTTTCTCATTGGCTTTTAGTTTTGTTTCTTATTCTTCCAGGTGTGGGTTTCTCTTTTTTCTTTCTTTTGTCAGGGTCACGTGGGATGGGAGGCCATAACTATTGACTTATCTAACTTTTTTTTTTCTCATTGTTTAAACATAGGCAAATAGTTTTATCACAAGGAACTCAAGTTTCATAAACTCAAGTTCTAGGTGAACTTTTTAGCCAACTCGATTTTCGTAAACTCGAGTTCTATGTCAAACTCGAGTTTCAAAAAAGTGGTACATTGTAAGATATTTCTCAAACAGTGGTAAAACACTAATAATTTCGAAATATAGTGGTATTTGGCTATTTTTTGTCGTGCTTTTATATTATTTTAAGCCAAACCCACAAGGATCAACGCTAACCACTCAGGTGAGAAAAAAATAAGTACGGTCACATGTGATGTTAGTCCTACCCAATGTGACAATGAAACCGTCAAATATGAGAAAAAAATAAGGGAACCATCGAATGTTTCAAAAGTAAGGTCACATGTGATGTTGGTCTTGCCTAATGTAAAAATGGAATCATCAAATGTGAGAAAAAAATAAGGGAACCATAAAATGTGATAAAAGTACGGTCACATGTGATGTTGGTGCTACCCAATGTGACAATGAAACCGTCAAATGTGAGAAAAAAAATAAGGGAACCATCGAATGTGTCAAAAGAAAGGTCACATGTGATGTTGGTACTGCCTAATATGATAATGGAACTATCAAATGTGAAAAAAATAAAATAAAATAGTGGTGCCACAGATTGTGACAAAAGAACAATCAAATATCATGTTGGTACTGCCCAATGTGACGATGAAACTTTCAAATGTGAGAAAAAAAAATGAAAGTACCACCGAATATGACAAAAGTATGGTTAGATGTAGTATTGATACAATCCAATGTGACGATGAAACTATCAAATGTGAGAAAAAAATAATGGTACCACCAAATGTGACAAAAGTACGGTCATAAGTGATGGTAGTACTACCAAATGTGATAATAAAACTGTCAAATGTGAAAAAAAAAAAATAGAGTACTACCAAATATGACAAAAGTACAGTCAGATGTGATGTTGGTATTACCTAATTCGACAATGGAACTATCTAATGTGAAAAAAAGAAAAAAAAAATCACCAAATGTGACAAAACAGCAGTCACATGTGATGTTAGAACTGCACAATATGAAAATAGAACAAAAAAATGTGAGAAAAAAATAAGGTACAACCAAATGTGACAAAAATCCAGTCAGATGTGATGTTGATACTGCCTAATGTGACAATGGAACCATCAAATGTGAGGAAAAACAATAAGAGAACCACCAAATGTGATAAAAGAACAGTTATATGTGAAGTTAGAACTGCACAATATGGGGATGAAACTGTCAAATGTGAGAAAAAATATAAAGAAACCACCGAATGTAACAAAAGTACAATCATTTGTGATGTTGGTAGTGTACAATATGAGGATGGAACCGTCAAATGTGAGAAAAAAAAATGAACCACCAAATGTGACAAGAGTACTGTCACATGTGATGTCAAAACTGCACAATATTAGAATGGAATCGTCAAATGTGAGAAAAAAAATAAGGGAACCATTGAATGTGACAAAAGAATTATCACATGTGATGTTGAAATTGCACAATGTGAGGATGGAACTATCAAATGTGATGTTTTGGTAACTTGGTATAACAGGTTGCCAACTAGTGAGTACCATACCCAAAAAAAAAGGGTACCCATAAAATTACTCAAACCACATAGGGAAGAAAGGAAATAAAGGAAACAATCAAGGTAGTGACTAGTGAAACATACATAAATGTAATTAGAAGATGAGCTAGATTTGTAATTAAACCAACTTATTTCAAATGTGACACAAAGTTATTTATATATCCATAGAATTGGAACTTATGGCATCCTTTCTGTAAGAGTACTATTCTCTAGCAATTATTCAAGACATTAATAACTTTCTTTTATCCTTTTTTATACAAGAGAAATTCTTTACAATTATTATTCTTTAGCAACTAACCTTTTTTTTTTTTTTTTAAATCATTGAGATTTGATATTAAAAGAAATTTACATTCAAGAAAATGAGTTTTTTGAAAAGTTGAAAAAGTAACATTAAAGATACTACAAATTTTACTACATAATTTTTACAAACTAATGTATCACTAATTATAAAAAATAAATCAATCATTTATTAATTATGTTTTTTAAATCCACCAATCATATGGATTTTTTTTTATCAATTTGTAAATATTTTATAATACAATTTATATTAGTTTTAGTATTTTTTAAGTTGAAAACTTGAAGATCTAAAACAGGAATATGAAAGATTATGTTGAAATTATTGATTTTTTTTTATTGAAAAAAAAACTAAATTATAAATTTCACCATTTAAATTTATTCATAGTTCAATTCAATCTTGTGACTTTTGATTTATTTATTTCAAATTTATAACTTTCCTTCCATCAAATTCCATGGCATTGTGCCATTAAGTATTCTAAAATGGTTGTTTTAGAAATTCAAAATACCAAAATCACATTATTTTGGAATACTTAATGACAACCTCTTTAACAGAGTTTTTTTTTTTTTTTTTTTTTTTGAGAAATAATTACAATATGCTGCTAACCCCGTAACTTGAACATTTTTCCCCTAGACCTCCAAGCACTTTGTGCATAAGGAAGTGCCAATTCAGCTACAATATTTACAATATTTTCATAATAATTTCACCACAAATCATAGATGGTATGTTGTTATTTGTTCTAATTTGAATTTAAAACTGAAATTACTTTTTTGTCCACCCATAACAACTAATAACAACCTACCATTTAAGATTTTTGTTGTGAAAATGTTATGAACATACCATTTCTCTAAACGAAATGGCTACATAAAAAAATAAAACTAAAGGTATAGGACTTAATTAATCTAAGGCTATAAAACAGAATTAATTTTTGGGTAAAATATAGAAAGTCCAGTTTATAATTTAGCCTTAAAATTGAAGAAAAAAAATTAAAAAAAAAAAAAAAATCAGAACACATCGTCTAAGACTTGTGTGCGGTTATATATATATATATATATATATATAGAAGACTTGTGTGTGTTTAGGAATTGTTAAAAACAAAATTTAAATATAACCACCCCATAATGTGTGAATTTATTTACATTTTAGTGATCATAATGGAAAAAGAGTGTGTATTTGATGTTGCTGTTGAATGTTTGTTTATAAGGTGTTTGTTGTTAATACTGAACCAAGACTTCACTTTGGAGCTCAATGTACTGTTAGTGTAGGATCTAGTGGTGGTGGTCTAGAGAGCTTGGGATTGGTTTTGGGATTGATGGGTGCTTTATATGGATGCAAAAGGGTGTGATCTGTGCGGCTTAGTGGTAGTAATTAGTTAATTACATGGTGATGGTGGGGGGTGGGGGATCAGAATCAGGTTGGCTGTGTTATGCTTATTTGACTATGAAATTTTAGCCAGTTTTGGGGTTTTGCTCAATGTAGGATGTTGTGGCAACTATTAGGAGAGTTTAGGATTGGTTTTGGAAATGCCGGGCGGTTGGTTGAGCTCTAAAATCTGTGGTCTGTGTGATTAGTGGTAGTGATTACATGGGGAGGATCAGATTGGTTGTGTTAGGCTTATTTAACTATGAAACATTATCCAGTTTGGGTTTTTGAACTTTTGATCAATGTAGGACTTTGTGGCAGTTGGTAGGAGACTTTGGAATTGGTTTTGGACATGATGGGGGGTTTTTAACTCCAAATTGTGTGATCTATGTTGAATAGTTGTAGTATTTAAATGATGGGAATCACATTGGCTGTGTTAAGCATATTTGACAATGTTTGTGACGTAAACTCAACTAAAGAGTTAAGCTTACGGGGCTATGAAATGTTAGCCATTTTGGGCTTTGATTAATGTAGATTTTCTGGACTTCTTATTAGATTTTAGGTTTGGTTTTGCACATGATGGGCTGTAGATTTAATGCCCAATGTGTGATCTATGTTCATTAGTAGTACTAATTAAATGGTGGTCCCAATGTGTGATCTATGTTCAATAGCAGTAGTTACTAAATGGAGGAGGATCACATTGGCCATGTTACGTGTATTTGACTATGTTACCTAAAACTCAACCAAAAGAACAATTTATGTGGCCATGAAATGCTAACCATTTTAGGATTTGATTAATGTAGGATCTTGTGAGACTTGTTAGGAGAATTTGGGATTGGTTTTGGAAATGATGGGTGGTTGATTTAGGTCCAAACTGTGCGATCTATGCTGATTAGTAGTGGAGTATTGGAATGGCTAGAATCACATTGGCTGCCTTAGGTGCAGTAATGCACAAAGAATTGCATGCAGCAATATGCGAATCCCCAGCTTGGTACAGTTATAGAACCTCTAGAATTTGAGGGAATTATGGAGGGTGACTTGGTTGTGTGAGATTATATGGCATAAGCAATAGCATTGGGGTGCCTACATGGCCAGTTGTGCGTAGCCTTACAAGAAATTGACATAAATCAATAGAATGATAATGTTGGAAACAGAGCCAATGATACAGTAGTCTTAGTCACGTATTTGTTCATGAAAGTGAACTGCTAATGAGTTCTAGCTCAAAGAGAGCTCCCTCCTCCCACAAGAATGGATGGAGGGTGAGGCTGTGGGTTCAAAAGCCATTAGGTGTGTAACTTATCAATGGAAAAAAGTTGTAAAGGTTCATCAGAGTGATCTTACAGTATTGGTCATGCAGACTTGAGTCTTGGTCATGCTAGTAACATGCAATAGATTTTTTTTTTGCTGAAAAATTTAGATATGTCTATGGTTCGAACCTGTCCTCCCCCCCCCCCCCCCCCCCCCCCCAACCACCCATATTGACCTAGCAAAAAAAAAACATATGTTCTACATTTTTTAATTGTTACATTTTAAACGTGTCTTTTTTTTTTAGTGTAAAGGGATTTGATGCGCTATTAATCCAGTTATTTTTGTTTTAAATAGGAATCATGCCCTACGGTGAAGAACATTCTTCTTCTAGACTCTGAAGGGAAGCGTGTAGCAGTCAAGTATGACTCAGATGATTGGCCAACAAATAATGCAAAGTCAGCTTTTGAAAAATCTGTTTTTACCAAGACTCAGTCCAATGCTCGGCTAGAAGGTAGGCTGTGATAACTCAACTTAAAATAGTACAGTTGTTCTTGTCAAAATATTATCAACCAATTAATGCTAAGATCGAGAACTGTTAAATGCTTAAGCTGCCCTAGCGAATCTGGAATTTTTGCACTCAAAGAATTATCAACAAGATCAAGATATTCTAAGAGACTTGTACTAAGATTAGAGAGCCAATTAGATATCTCTTGATTGGAAAGATTTTCAAAAAGATCAATGACCCGAAGAGACATGGAATTGACAAATCCAACCGATGGAGTCAAACTATCAAGTTGACAATCCTTTAAGAATAGCTCCAAAAGAGATGAGAGTGAACTTATAATTTGAAGCCAATCAACATCTCAATGAAGGTTGGTGTGGCTTAGATCAAGGTGTTGCATGGAAGAGAGATGAAACATCCAATGAAGGTTATCAACATAAAGGTTAGATTCATATCCTCCAAGATTTAGATAGCAAAGGCTTGAAAGGTTCCCAAGCTGATGTGGAATGTATCCACAAAATTGGGCATCATGGAGGTCAAGATGTGTCAAATTGACCATTGATCCATGGAAACTTGGAATAGAAGTACAATTAAAGAAATTCTCGCTCAAGTTCAAGTAATTCAAAAATTCTAATTCAACTAATGAAGGATTAATCTTACCGCATACATGTTTTACTGATAGTTCTGTGACTTGAGCAGTTTTGTTGTCACAGTGAACTTCATCCCACCTGCAGCAATCTTCTTGGTCAGACCGGGAGGAGAGTGAGCTCCAGTTGTAAGGATCAGTTAAACCTCGTTTGAGGCTAAGAAGTGTATTTTTCTCTTTTTCACAACAAGAAACATTTGACTCTGCTTTGAAGAAACATAAACTTAAATGGTTAAAGGAAAAAATGGTGAAATCTTAAATGGCCATCAGTTCAAAAGATGGTCCAAGCAAAGTGACAATAAACATGAACGTACACCTCATAAGGATAAGAATCTAGTTGAATGTCTTGTGGAGATGAATAATATGGGTCATAACT
Source organism: Quercus alba (assembly GCA_036321655.1). Taxonomy (NCBI): domain Eukaryota; kingdom Viridiplantae; phylum Streptophyta; class Magnoliopsida; order Fagales; family Fagaceae; genus Quercus; species Quercus alba. The sequence goes on along the minus strand of CM070302.1, from coordinate 9,277,558 downwards.
CATAAATGAAAACTTTCAATGGTCAAATTTAAGAATGGTTTCCTTTTTGGAGTTAGAGAAGATGTTGTTAAAGAAGATACCTGGTTGTAATCTTGGGGCTCTACCTCATATTTACTCCAAGAACATGTTTATTGAAAAGGCAGTGCCATTTCTGAGATGATAGGACAAGGAAGTGGGTTTGGTTGGGATGATTGATACAAATGTTTGACATGTGATCATGTCATTCTTGAAGATTGCGTTAATTAAGGTGAGTTATTCAAGAATATAGTGTGAATGAGTTGCATTAATTGATACTTCTGAACTTAAAATGTTAATATGGTAGATTCATCTGCTGTTGGTTTAAGGAATAAGTTATTCCCCCACTACAATGAACTTACCCTTGTTTTTGGGAAAGATAGAGCAATTGAGTAGGCTAAAGAAAACCCTACTGACATGGCTCAAACTGTTAAGGGGGAGCAGGTTGAAACCAATGAAGAAGCTTGCTGAAACTTTTAAACATGAAGCTGATATCGCACTTAAAAGAATGAAAGTATATAATGAGATTTTTTTCAAGTTGCTTTACTAATGAAAACATTATGAAAGCTATTACTTCTTCATACGGAGAGGGCATTTCAAGAAGTTTTATGTGCACAACTGGCTTAAATAATATTATTAGATGTATTGGTTAAGGCCTGGTCACTATGTCAAGCTTTGTTTAGTGTACTCTTGTAAACTAACTTTATTTGTTCTTCTCACTCTTCCTCATGCTGCAGTTAAATACATGAAAATAATTATCTTACTAATGTTTGTGTCCTGTGTTGTTCTTAAGAACAATAGTTGATAAATAAATAATATTCAAATTATCATTTAAATAATCACATATCACATAAATTAGAATTTACCAAGAAATTAGAGAATAGTGGAGAGATGTTACCTTGATAATACTTTAAAGTGATCTCATAACAAGAAGTAATTTACCGTCAATTCATATACATTTTTAGATAGTGAGGTTGAGGCGTAGACTATGTCACTGTCTTGAGGTGATACATGCATCTACGGGGTATCCGGTGTATTAGATTAAATATTGTGCGTGCTACCCTTAGGATACAATAACCCAGCCACTTTCGCTGATTATCCTTCAAGCCTACACCGCTTGTAGGATAGGAAGCTCTTAATAGTACTTTTCTTTTACCCAAAAATATAGTATATACAATGATTTATTATTTTCGTAAAGGATGAGAAAATGAACAAAGTAAATATATAGATAGTTTTCTATTACATGAAAATATAAATGGATAAAAGTTTCTTGACTCACTTCCTTCTATATCTCCATCTATATAGCCTGCGTGGATTCCAGTTAGCTCAACTAGTAAAATCTCTACTGGTTGAATAAGAAATTTGGGGTTTAATCTTCGCCTACACCAAGAACCGATTGGTGTCTTGGTCTGATGATAAAGAACTATTATCAGGAGCGGACACTATAGGTTAAAGTTATCTCAAAAAAAAAAAAAAAAATCTATATAGCAGGCCATATAAGGCTAAATATATATATAGGCTTAATAATTCATGCCAAATGAAATTGTCTATAATGAAATTTGTACGGTGGTTTTACTTCCTCATAAAAATCAAATAGTAAATAATTATTTAAATCAATAACCAAATAACTTCCCATAATAGTGGGTTCCAGTTAGCTCAACTGGTAAAGTCTCTGATGGTTGTATAAGAGATTTGGGGTTCAATCCCCGCCCATACCAAAAACTGATTGATGTCTTGGTCTGATGATAAAGAGCAATCATCAGAAGCGGACGCCATAGGTTGAAACTCTCTCAAAAAAAAAAAAAAAAAAAAAAAAAAAAAAAAAAAAAAAAAAAAAAACTTCCCATAATAAAACGTCAGAGTATTTGAGGAGAAAACGTTTTGTAAGGGAAGATATAGTGGATATAGTTGGCAAGGGAATATAGCTAAAAGCATTTAAACGACTAACATTCATATAATCAATACTATTTATTTCGGCCAACTTGTAGAATAAGATAAAATTTTTCATTATCAATTAAAACTTAAACGTATTTCAACTTTATTAGCATTAGATTTGAATTCAATTGTATAACAAAGAAATTGATATAGCCCATCAATGGATAGAAATTTTTTTTTATCAATTCTCTTAAAAGTGCATTTAAAACTTTTAATATTTTTATCAAAATAATCCAACAATCCCCCACTTATCTATCTATATATATATATATATATATATATAATAAAAGTTAGGTTTAGACACCGTGGTTGCGCTACGTGGCTTCACGAGATTGTAGAAATTTTAATAAATTTTTAGATTTTAATAATAGATTTATACATATTTTTTGGATAAATAGATTTAGAACTTGCATTTTTTTTCCTATGTTTTTTTTTTTTTTTTTTTGCTGGATAAATTTGCATTTTATGTTATCTTTTTCCTAATAATAAAGTTAAAAAAAAAAAAAATTTGAGTTTCACCTAAACTACTTTTTTTTGTTCATATCATCTTCTTCACAACCTAAAATTCTCACTATGTATACACACAATTTTTTGGTGTTTCATTATTTCTACTACGTACTTTACAATTATTTGCTATATTCTTCCTCTCACCTCTCTACCATACCTACAACCTTGCAGGTAATTTTTTTTTCTTTCATCAAATTGAATATATTTTGTGTATTTGTTGCCTTTTTATTATATATAATATGATTTTAGTGTTTTTATTATATATATTCTTCACAACTTTTAGTGTTTTTTTTAGAAGTCAATATAGCAAGCAATATATTTGTACTTTTTAATTTCTTATTACATGATTTAAATATCAAAATAAGAAATAAAAATTAAATTTCTTTTAAGTGTACAAGTACAATTTATTTTTTAATCTTAAATTTTGAATTAATTCTTTTTTCATTTTATTTGTTATTAAATTTAATTATATTATCAAAATATTTTTTATTAAGCCGTGCATCACATGGACATAATACTAGTCTATATATATATATATAAAACCGAAGTCTCTGCTAGCACCACAATTTTCCACGTCAGCACAATATTTAAAAAATAAATAATAAAAATAAAAACATTATAACACTTCAAAACTCTAGCAACCTTACCCCTCTCTCAAGTTAAGAAATATAAAGCCACAGTTTCTGCAAACTCTCTCTCTCTCCAAACGTAAATATCAAATTCAACCCCTTTAATTTCTCTTTATATTTTTTAGGCTTCTATAGAGTTATAGTGAGTTATGCTGATTTTGTTTTGTGTGTGTGTGTGTATAGATGGTCATAATACTCCAGTATTCCAAGAGAAGTTTGTGTTTTCGTTAATTGAAGGTCTTAGAGAGATAAGTGTTGCAGTTTGGAACAGCAATACAAAAGATGAATTCATTGGTAGCAGAAAGTAATTACTTTGTCTTATATTTTTGTTTTTTGAATTGATTTTGTGTGCTTTTTAGACTCTTTTGGATCAATTTTGTTAATTGGGTGTTTTTTTTTTTTTTTTTTGATAGGGTCCAATTGGGGAAGGTTCTTTCAAAGGGTTACGACGACCGCACTTGGTGTCTGTATACTAATAGTGGGGGGTAGATGCTATAAATTACTAACTCTTTTAAGTGTATAATCTGTTTCTAAAATTATCTATAATATTTTGTCCTCCGAAAATTTTATCTCTTTAATTTTAGTATATTGTGTTTCTTAAGTTATAGACAGATTTTCTTTGTTTCTTATTTTCAATAATAAATCATTTTATTGCAATATCGGTAATTGTTTGAGAAATCCAATATATTCATATCTCTATAGAATAGAGAATAGTAGAAGTCAATTTTATTACAACTACTTAAATTGAGTTGACTTAATTCTGTACAATTACAAAGTATAGCATGAAAGATAATAGAATTAATTGTTGTAATTTTTATTTTCTTTCCATGTTTTGAATTTCCATGTTTTTATTGTTGATGAGAAATTAAGGCTCAGTTGTAAAATATGTGTAAATTCTTCAGAAGGCTACTTTAAATAGTAAGTCAATGTGTTTCTTACATTTGGGTATTAGTTAGAATTATTTTCAAATGATTGTACCAATAAAAGTGAATGTGTATAAATTTTGTTTAATTATCCCGTGCATTGCACGGGTTAGCGACTAGTATATATATAAAACAGAAGCCTCTGAAACTTTCATAATTTTCCATGTCAGCACAATATTTAAATAAAATTATCATTTTATTTAAATAAAATTATCATTTTATTTAAATAAAATTATTTTTTTTAGTTCAAACTTAACCAAGAGTGAAACTCTATTTCTCTAACAAGTCTAACTTAAACTCAAACTCATCATTATCATTTTTTTTAAATAAAATTATTTTTGTTTAATCAAAACTTAACAATGAGTGAAACTCTATCTCTCTAACAAGTTCAACTTAAACTCAAACTCAAATATTGATAATCTATATAAAAACAAAAATTATGATAGGACTCAAAAAAAAAAAAAAAATAACATTGAAAAATAAGAGACTTACGTTGATAATCGTGAGTTTGGTTTTTGGGTCTATTTTTTTGGAGAAAAATCAAAGATGCAACCTATGTCTTATAGGGAACGATAAATTTTTATTTGGTATGTTATATATAAATTTGTTGAATTTGGTTTGGTTCCAAAGGATTCTACTTCAGCTCTCACAATTTTCCACGTTAGCACAATATTTAAATAAAATTGTAATTTTATTTAAATAAAATTATTATTTTTTAGTTCAAACTTAACCAAGAGTGAAACTCTATCTCTCTAACAAGTCCAACTTAAATTCAAACTCATCATTATCATTTTTTTTTAAATAAAATTATTTTTTTTTAATAAAAACTTAACAAGGAGTGAAATTCTATCTCTATAACAAGTCCAATCTAAACTCAAACTCAAACGTTGTTAATCTATATAAAAAAAAAAAAATTATGATAGAACTTAAAAAAAAAAAAAAAAAAAAAAAAAGAGAGAGACTAATGTTGAAAAAAAAGAGACTCACGTTGATAATCATGGGTTTGGTTTTTGGGTTGAAATTTTTACTAATTTTTTTTTTTTTTATTGTACATGGTAGATAAAGCATCTCTATTTTTTTGGAAAAAAATCAAAGATACAACCTATGTCTTCCAGCCTAGAGAACGATAAATTTTTATTTTGTATGTTATATATAAATTTGTTGAATTTGGGTTGGTTCTGAAGTAGAATTTGGGGTTTTTATAAATTTTGAAGTTGTAAGTCTTGGAGTTTTTGGTATTTGCGTTTCAGTAGGTTGATCTTAATTCTTCACCTTAAATACTTTTTATTTAGGTTCATGTGATTTTTCGTATTCTTATAAAAGCTATATTTTTGGTTGATTAATTATTTGTTTGGATTCAACATAAAAGATAATGGAACTAGGTATTATAATTTTGATATTGTTCCATGTTTTGAATTGTCTATATTGTTATTACTACGAGAAAATCATATTACTATTCAAATTTGAAACTTGGTGTCTTCCTCATATCATGGTCTTTGTTTATATATTTGCAATTTATATTAGTTTTAAGTGTGTGTGTATATATAACTATTGGGAGTTTTACTCTATTAATATAAGAACTGTAAATTATTTTGTAGGTTTCGATAACTATGCACTTGCAACTCAATAACGTTCAATGTTAGACAACACTTCTAAACTATGGAAAAGTATAGAAGTTAAATATTTCTTCATTTTTTTAAAAAAAATACTAACTAGCAAAATGTCTATTTACTCATTGTTGTATTTTTTTTTTTTTTTTTTTTTAGAGTCAATAACTTTTCCGTGCATCGTATGGGTTAGCGACTAGTTTTTATAAAAATCATAGATATAATACATGTAAATACTTTTTGTAGACCAATTATGTTTGAAGAGAAATTTTAAAAGTTAAGCAATTTTTACTTAATAAGTGATGATGTGATGTTCTATGTATTGTGTGTTGCTTTTGGGATAAGGATAACGCATGTGGATGGATTAGGACTATTTGTAATAAGCATATTACGCATCTGTTGTGTCATTTGTGGTGGTTTTGGTTAAGGTTGTCTATCACTTTTGGGGCTGAATTGTTATGATATGAAATGTGAATATGGTGATCTATAGCCTTCCTTGACTCCAAAATTTCTGCAATTCTATTCAATGAAGATTGAACACACACACACACACACACATATATATATATATATATATATATATAGTCTTGTATCGCACAAGTTTGTCTCCATTGAACACTATGGCTCGGGTTCTTGATTTTGAGGTATGGAACACCTAATGCATTCAAGATGAATGAAAAATTTTAAGAGGCGTAGAAGAAATTCACATTAACAACAGAGGAGATTCAAGCAATTGAGACAACTTGTGTACCGATCTTTGCACGGACTCTCGGAATCTAGGATTCATATAATGCTAGAAGGGGCTTAGCAGGGATAGAGAAAACTCCAAATGCAAATAAACTGAATTTGTTAAGTGTGAGCCACATTATTGATATTTATAAAAATTAAAATAAAATAAAAGATGATTTGAGGAAGTTTATTAGAAAATTAATGGAGTATAAACGACGTAATTCACCTCCAATAAAAATATATTAAGTAAGGTTGTAGCTTAAGGTTATAATCAATTTTGCAATTAAACTTTCTCTTAATAAAAATAAATAAATAATATTTTAATAAAATATAGTTTAAAAAAATTATTTAAAAAAATTTTATTCAAAATAAAATAGTTAAAAAATTTGCACAATGGTTAGACTTGTTAATTATTTTGCATAGTGCTTAGAGTTTCTAGTTTAACCGAAACAAAAACCAGCATAGCCATAGTCAACACTGTTGGGGGACCACAATTTGACTCCCTACAACCACTCTAAAAATAGGCCCACGTGGTATGATGTCGAAAGCCATAAAAGATTTGAGTGTGTCTTCCTTATCACCAATTAGTTTTGAGGTGGAATGGCACAGCTTACGGTTCGACAAATGGTATCAGAGCCAAGGTCATGGGTTTGAGTCATGGGAGTGTCATTGTGAGGGAGGGATTGTTGGGGGGACCACAATTTGACTCCCTACAACCACTCTAAAAATAGGCCCGTGTGGTGTGATGTTGAAAACTATAAAAGATTGAAGTGTTTTTCTCATCACCAATTGGTTTTGAAGTGGAATGACACAGTTCATGGTCCAACAATCACTACCAAAACACACTCTCGCACATAGCTTCTCTTGTTTTACCAAAAAAGAATACAATTTCTATAAGCTACAATACCTCTCTCTCTCTCTCTCTCTCTCTCTCTCTCTTTCTCTCTCATGTTATTACGAATCAAACACAATTGCACTCCACAAAATGCTTATTCAAGTTTCAAACTCTAAATCACACAGTAATACAACTAGGACTATTGTTAAATCTTTGTTTGGTTGTTGAGAAAATTTATGAATTTTGATTTCTTTTGTTGTTCAATACTATAGATCCGTTGAAATGAAGTAAATTTTGAAATTCCTATTACTCTATTTTAATAAATGCCTCTTATTTTTGTGTTATTAGGTTTGGATCTAATGTTTCTTATAGTTTTTTTATTTTTTTATTTTATTTTTGGTTTAGATCTATTCAAATTATAGGAAAAGATAGTGTATTTGATCTTATTGAGAATAAGGTGTTTGTTGTTTAAACTCAACCAAGAGTTCACTTTGGAGAGCAATGTGATGTTAGCCATTTTAGGGGATTTGGTAAATGTAGGATCTTGTGGTGGTTGTTTGGAGAGCTTGGATTGGTTTTGGAATTGATGGGTGGTTTGATTTGGGTTCAAATTGTGTGTCTATGTGTCACATTGGCTGTGTTAGGCTTATTTGACTATGAAATGTTATCCAGCTGTAATAAATGATGGGAATCAAATTGGCTGTGTTAGCCAATATATATATATATATATATATATATATATTTACTTGTGTTAGTCAATATTCAAGACAAGGTTTCTCAAAAAAAGAAAAAAAAAAAAAAAAAGACAATGTTTGTGACGTAAACTTAACCAAGAGGCAAGTTTGTGGGCCTATAAAATGTTAGCCATTTTGGGCTTTGATTAATGTAGGATTCTCGGGAACTTTTTAGATTTTAGGTTTGATTTGCAAATGATGGGCTGTAGATTTAAGACCCAATGTGTGATCTATGTTCATTAGTAGTAGTTATTAAATGGTGGGGATCATGTTGGCCGTGTTAGGGTTTTTTTTAATGAAAATTGATAGGGTTGGAATCTAAGCATCTACTCCTTTTTATTGACATCTTTTGTTTTTTTGTTGCGTGACTTGCTGACCATTAATTCATTTATGCAATATTTTCCATTGTGCAGCATAATTTTCATGTAATTAAGGCTAGAGGTTCATGTTGAGGACATTTGTCAAGAACTTAAGGCTCATGATTGAGTAGAATATCATGTGAATGTTCTCTTAATGACATGATCAAATTAGTGATAATATTGGCTTTAAGCCAAACCCCTAGAGATCAATGCTCACTACACACTAGTGATGAGATGTAGTGTTAGGCTCATTTGATGACCGTCTCTCATGTAACTGCGTAGAGAATTTTAATCAATATCAAAATAATCAAGAATTTGACTTATTGACATCTTTTGTTTTAAAATGGGTGACTTGTTGATCATTAATCCATTATGCAATATTTTCCACCGTGTGACATAATTTTCATGTAAAGGCTAGAAATTCATGAAATTCATCAACTTAAGGCTCATGATTAAGTACAATATCATGTGAATGTGCTCTTAATGACATGATTAAATTAGTTATAGTATTGGCTTTAAGCCAAACCCCCCAAAGATCAATGCTCACCACACACTAGTGATGAGAAGTAGTGTTAGGTTCATTTGACGACCATCTCTCACATAACTGCATAGAGATTTTTCATCAATATCAAAATCTTCAAGAATTTGATTTACTGACATCTTTTGTTTTTTGGTTAGGTGACTTGTTAACTGTTCATTTTTATCTAAGACCACAAATTCATGTTGAGTACATTTGTTTGGAACCTAAGGCTCATGATGGAGTAAAATATCATGCCTATGTACTCTAAATGACATGATTAAATAAGTGATAATATAGGCTTTAAGCAAAACCCCCAGTAATCAATACTCACCTCACACAAGTGATGAGATGTAACGTTAGGTTCATTTGACAACCATCTTTTAGGTAACTGCGTTGAGATTATTCATGAATGTTAGAATCATCTAGAATTTCACTGTTTTTTTTTTTTTTTTGGGTGACTTGTTTCTTTTTTTTATTGCCAGAGACGAGTTTGACTCTGCTTTGAAAAAGAAGCTTAAACTGAAGGTAACGGCAAAGAACCATATTAAGAAAAGCACATGAGTTGCAAAAGAGGCACCCATTACAAAGCCAGAAAGAGAAGCTGAGTGTGAGTTGGGGGTGATGCAATTGGAGACTACTATCTCGTGATGATACATAGGTAATTTGTGGTTCCTAGAATTTTTGTATATAGTGATTCTTCAATCACTTTCTCACTATTATTATACTATTTTAATGAAGAATTTGCCAAAGACCAATACTCGTGTTTCTCGAAACGGCGTAGTGATTGCTCTTCAAGACTTTTGAGTTGATTTGTTCACTACCTTTTTTTTTCTTTTAACCAGCCAATTACTGCTATTGTTGCCACACCTGTATCCACATTTCAACGACACTAATCTATCACCTACAAGTTAACAGAATTGATAATGCTACTGATTTGATTTTGAATGTGCTTGTTGCCGGCAACGTGCTCCTTCTTAGGGCAGCCTGCAAATATTTGGTTCAAACTTTCCATGCTAAAGGATGGGTTTTTTGGGGAACTATTTTCCATTACAATGCTGTTGATACTTGATACAATATTTAAGCAATGTGCTTGTTAGAAGGTAAGGAAATGAGGGTATACAAGAAATACAAATCCAGAAATTCATTTGTCCGGAGCACAAGTTTCATGATGGTGTAAAATCTCATGTGTATGTGTGCTATTAATGGCATAATTCCCTTAGTGATAGTATAGGCTTTAAGCCAAACCCCACCCCCCCATCAATACTTGCCACAGATAAGTGATGAGATATGCTAGGTTCATTGGATGAAATAAAAATTTCATGTTCCACTTTGTTGTTCGCTAATTACAATTTGCTACACACCATTTTTTCCTAATAAAGTAATCAAAGTGGAAAGACATTAGACGCATAGTATATTACAATTGGTGGAGCAAAAAATTGAATATTCATAGTGGAACAAAGGACTGTTATTCCACTTGATGATCATTTTTCACTTGACAGCATAGATATTCTTCATAAGTACCAATGCTATCCACTTTAATTAATTTTTTCCTAATAAAGTAATCAAAGTGGAAAGAAATAAGAAGTATAGTATATCACAATTAGTGGATTATAAAATTAAATATTCATAGTGGAACAAATGCCTATTATTCCACTTGAGGATCATTTTTCACTTAATCGCATAGATATTCTTCAAAAGTATCATGAATGTTTTCCACTTTTTGACTTCTTTTGCTTTGTGACTTGTTAACCATTATGCATTTTCTACCGTGTGGCATAATTTTCACGTAAAATCATATGTCAAATGTCCAACTTTTAGATGACATGTTCTTTTTATTATTATTATTTTTCCAATAATCATTGATTAGCCAAATAAAGTTGAATCCCACTAGTAGTATTGAAATTTTTTCCTACCTATATGTTGATATTTTTCACCTTATTTTGCCTTGAACTTTTATTTATTTACACTAACCTGAACTAAAGGAAGTGGAGGTAAACTTATTTGATATTGTTGTAAATTGTGAAATGAAAAATTATTATTGTTATATAATGATAATTTTTCTAGATGCTTGTGATATCATTGCAGTGAAGGAATGGTGACTCCACACAAACTGGCAAAGGGAAAAATGGTTAAATGACCACTATTTCAAAAAATGGTCACCACCGTACACCCTTAGCGTGATTATCACTCCATAAGTATAAATGATTATGGGGTATGAGAGGGGTAAGGACTAGAGTTCAAGTTTTTAAGAATGAGCTTTAAACTGTTATACACTTAGATTAACCTAGAGTATAATTCTATTTGAAAAAGAAAAAGAAAAAAGAGAGAGGTGGTCCAAGCAAAGTGACAATAAACATCAATGTACACCTATTAAGTATAAGAATCTAGTTGAATGTCTTGTGGAGATGAATAATATGGGTTCATAAATGGAAACTTTCGATGGAAGAATGGTTTCCATTCGGAGTTAGAGAAGATGCTGTTACAGAAGATAACTGGTTGTAACCTTGGGGCTCTACCTCATATTTAGTCCAAGACCAGGTTTATTGAAAAGGCAGTGCCAGATGCTAAGACAAGGAAGTGGGTTTGGTTAGGATGATTGATACAAATGTTTGACATGTGATCATGTCATTCTTTTTTGATAAGAATGTCATTCTTTAATTAAGGTGAGTTATTCAAATTAAATTTTAATAATGAAATTAATTAATACCTAATGAAATTAAAAAGTTAATATTGTAGGTCCATCCCATCTGCTGCTGGTTTAAGGAATAAGTCATTCCCCCACTACAATGAACTTACCCTCGCTTTTGGGAAAGATACAGCAATTGGGTCGGCTATAGAAGACCATACAGACATGGCTCAAACTATTAAAAGGGAGGAGGTTGAAACTAATGAAAATGACTCCCTTGCAAATAGAAATGAACCCAAAAGACCTATCCAAAAAAAAAAATATAGCCAACCCAATAGCTGCAATTTCAAATAATCCATCTAGAACTTCAATTGCAGCATCCACCAGGAAGAAGAGAGTAAAGAATTAATAATGATCACATATTTATGCAGTGAGTGGATATCCTAAGTTATATGGGTACAATATTTATGAAGGGGAAGTATGAAAAAGGTCGATGAAACTTTTAAACATGAGGCCAATATGGCACATAAAAGAATGAAAGTACATATATAATGAGATTTGTTTTTTTCAAGTTGAGGCCTTTACTAATGAGAACATTATGAAAGCTATTACTTTTTCATACTGAGAGGGTATTTCAAGAAGTTGTGCCTATTAGACATTTAGACCTTACGGATAAGAATGAGTCACTACTTAAAACTTTGCGGGCTAAGATTCTTTAGAGTTTTTAGGATACTCTATTAAATAGAGTTCTCTTAATCTTGACGTTTGATTACATTATAAATTGTTGAAATTATGCCATGTCATTAATTTACTGATAAAATTCTTAAAATAATGGTGCCACATTAGTTATTAAGGAAAAAAAAAATCATATTTTGAGTTTATTAATTCATTTTATTTCTTTTCCTTTTTAAAAAAATAAAAGAAAACTCAAATTAATCTAAAACGTAGAAAAGATTGCAAACTGCCCATACCTCCTCTATTCTATCACAGCCGGCAGAAAGCTCTAGACAATTTCAAAATTGGCTTGAATGAGTAAAGTCCTAAAGAAAACTAATATTTGTAATTTTGTATAGACAAAATGTTGCACGTATGAGAAGAAAATAGATTATTAAGGTTTATGATCGAATTTATAAGTTGCTACTGAGTTTTGTTGGGTATAACAGGTTAGGCAGTCCATGTAAGGCTTGCGATGGGCTGGATTTTTAGGGGTAACCTTTGCTCTTGTGTCGGCACAGCTGTGAGAACAAAGGAGGAGGGTGGAATTTGCAGAATCTGGCCTTCCTTTGTTTTAGATCTGAGTTTTATTTTCTATTAATAAAAATTCAAAATATGATTTTTTTTTTTTTTTTTTTTTTTTTTTTGATAATTGACATGCATGGCACCATTATTTTAATAATTTTGTTAGTAAATGAATAACATGTCATAATCTCAACCATTTATTATTATATAATGAAAGGTCAAGATTAAGAAAACTCTATTCGGTAGAATATCTGGAAACTCTAGAGGATCTTGATCCAGACTTTTGCTTAGTGTACTCTTGAAAACTAACTTTACTTTTTCTTCTCTCTCTTCCTCATGCTGCAGTTAAATACATGAAAATGATTGTGTTACTAATGTTTGTGTCCTGCAGTTAAGACCATGAAAAGATTTGGAACTTTTTGTAGACCAATTACGTTCAAAGAAAAATTTTGGAAGTTATGCAATTTTTACTCAGTGATGATGTGATCTCCTATGTATTGTGTGTGGATGGACTAGGACCATTTGCAATAAGCATATTACGCATATGTTGTGTCATATGTGGCGATTTTGGTTAAGGTTCTCTTCTCTGCCACTTTTTGCGATGAAATGTTATGATTCTTAAGAAATGTGAATATGGTATCTATAGCCTTCCTTGACCCCAAAAGGTATGACATTTTATGGTCTAATATATTAATTACTTTGGTTCTCAGCGAAAAAAGAAAAGAAAAAAGGTTTTCTGGGTATTTTGGTAGTTTTCAAGGTCTTAAGGGGGTATTTTGAACATTCTAAATGTTTTGTGGACATTTTGGGTCATTTTCAATATTTGGTAGTATTTTGATCATTTTTGGAGATCTGGAGAATATTTTACTCATTTCAAAGATTTTAGAGGTTTAATGATATTTCGGCCATTTCAGAGATTTTATGGACATTTTGATCATTCTTGAGATTTTAAAAGTATTCTCATTATTCTAGAGATTATTTTAGGTTGTTTGGATAATTATTTTAGCCAATGTAGTTCTACCTCTAAGTTTCTAAATTTAAAAAAAAAAAAAAAAAAAAAAGGTTCTACCTCCAAGGAATTTGGCCTTATTTATTGATACTTGCTTTTGAAAACTTGTGAATTTCATGCGGTTTTAGGTTTTTCTTTGTCTTCCTATAATTTGGTTTCTAATGTTCTACCACTGTTAAATGGCATCCTTCACCTCAATGATGGATTAAGCTAAACAAAAATTGGCCTTCACTCAGTTTTCTAGAGTTAGTTAGGGGCGAGGGTTTACTTAGGGTTTCAAATGGTACCCGGATTAGTCTTGAAACAAACAAGAGTGCTGATAACTTGGCCAGTCTTGAACTATCTCAATTGTGGGATCTTATGTTATTTTCATCTCCTCTTGTATCTTGTTCGGAGGTTTGTTGTATTGGATAATTTGGAGGAGTCTTGTTTCGAACTTTTCTTAATATTATGCATCCTTATTTAAAAAAAAAATAGAACTTTATTTTGAAACCTAGCTGCCTCCATTGCCCTAGAGTTAAGTAGGGGTACTAGTCTTGTATCGCACAAGTTTGTCTCCACTATGGCTCGAGTTGTAGATTTTGAGGTATGGAAGTATGGAACACCTAAAGCATTCAAGATGAATGAAAAATTTCAAGAGGCGTGGAAGAAATTCACATTAACATTAGAGGAGATTGAAGCAATAGAGACAACTTGTATATCAGTCTTTGCACGGACTCTTGGACTCGAGGATTCATATAATGCTAGAAGGGGCTCCGCTGGGATAGAGAAAGCTCTAACTGCAAATGACTGAATTTGTTAAGTGTGAGCCACATTATTGATATTTTAAAAATTAAAAATAAAATGAAATAAAAAGATGATTTCAGGAAGTTTAGAAAATATGGAGTGTAAACCACGTAGGGAAGAAAGGGATAAGGCAACAAATTGTGTTTGGTAATTAGAAGATGAGCTAGATTTTTAATTAAACCAACTTATTTCAAATGTATTAGTTTTAGCATTAACCACGTTGAAAACTTGAAAATAGTAGTGAAAGAAGAATAGGAAAGATTTGGTTGAAATTGTTGATTTGTTTATAAAAAATACTAAATTACAAATTACACCCTCTTCATTTTTTTTTTTTTTTTTTGAAATTCAATTCAATCTTGTAACTTTTGATTTATTCATTCAATTCAATCTATATTTCTATATTTCTATAGGGGTGCCTACTTGGCCAGTTGTGCATAGCCTTACAAGAAATTGACATAAATCAATAGAAGGGTGGCATTGGAAAAAGAGCCTGTGATACAAGTAGCCTTAGCACACATTCATTTGTAAAAGTGAACTGCTAATGAGTTCTGGCTCAAAGAGAGCTCCCTCCTCCCACAAGAATGGGTGGAGGGTGAGGTTGTGGGTTCAAAAGGCATTAGGTGTGTAACTTATCAATGGGAAAAAGTTAAAAGGTTCGTGAGAGTGATCTTAAAGTATTGTGCCACAAATTTTCTAATTTACTTGAAACAAAAACCAACATCACCAGATTCACCACCACCAATACACACTCTCGCATATCGCTTCGCTCGTTTTAGCAAAAAAGAATGCGCTTTCATAAGCTGCAACACCTCTCTCTCTCTCAACATTTCATCAATGGCTTGTGTAAGTCCCTATCTCTCTCAAATGTTATTACAAATCAAACACAATTGCACTCCACAAAATGCTTGTTCAAGTTTCAAATTCTAAATCACAGAGTAATACAACTAGGACTACTATTAATCTCTATTTGGTAGTTGAGAAATATTTATGAAATTTGATTTCTTTGGTTGTTTAGTATGGTAGATCTGTTGAAATGAAGCGAATTCTAAATTTTCTACTACTCTATTTTAATAAATGCGTCCCCTTTTTTTTGTTATTAGGTTTGAATCTAATGTTTCTTACAGTTTTTTAATTTTGAATTTTATTTTTGGTTCAGATCTGTTCAACTTATAGGAAAAGTGAGTGTATTTGATGTTATTGAATATAAGGTGTTTGTTGTTAAAGCTAAACCAAGAGTTCACTTTTGAGGGCAATGCGATGTTAAGCCATTTTAGGGGATCTAGTAAATGTAGGATCTCGTGGTGCTTGTTTGGAGAGCTTGGGATTGGTTTTGGAATCGATGGTTGGTTTAATTTGGGTTCAAATTTTGTGATCTATGTGTCACATTGGCTGTGCTAGGCTTATTTGACTACAAAATATTATCCATTTTAGGGTTTTGATTAGTGTTGGATCTTGTGGCAGTTGTTGGGAGACTCTAGGATTGGTTTTGGGAATGATTGGGAGGTTGATTTGTCTCCAAATTGTGTGATTTATGTGTATTAGTAGTAGTGATTAGATGGTGGGGATCACATTTCTGGGTTAGGATTATTCGACTATGAAATTTTAGCCATTTTTGGGGTTTTGATCAATTTAAGATGTCGTGGCAGCTGTTAGGAGAGTTTGGGATTGGTTTTGGAAATGGTGGGTGGTTGATTTTGGTTCAAAATGTGTGATCTGTATGGATTAGTGGTAATAATAAATTGGTGGGGATTAGATTGGCTGTGTTAGGCTTATTTGACAATGAAACGTTATCTAGTTTAAGGTTTTGATCAATTTAGGATCTTGTGGCAGTTGCTAGGAGACTTTGGTAGGACATGATGGGGATTGTTTTAGCACCAAATTATGTGATCTATGTTGAATAGTAGTAGTATGTAAATGGTGGGAATCACATTCGCTGTGTTAGTCTCTTTGTGACTTAACCAAGAGTTAAGTTTACGGCCTATAAAATGTTAGCCATTTTGGGCTTTGATTAATGTAAGATTTTCTGGGACTTATTAGATTTTAGGTTTGGTTTTGCAAATGATGGGTTGTTGATTTAAGTCCCAATGTGCAATCTATGTTCATTAGTAGTAGTAATTAAATGGTGGTCCCAATGTGTGATCTATGTTCAGTAGTAGTGGTTATTAAATGGTGGGAATCATGTTGGCCATGTTAGGGTTTTTATTTATTTATTTATATTATATTATATTATATTTATATATATATATATGTACACAAGTTACAAGGTTTTTGTTTTTTTATGAAAATTTATAGGGTTGGAAAGTAAGCATCAACTCCTTTTTATTAGTATTGGTAAGTTACACAGCCAGCAAATTTTGAATTCAAAACCTTACTCTTGATCCCATTATAGAGGAGGAAGTGATTTTGAATTCAAAACCTTACTCTTGATCCCATTATAGAGGAGGAAGTGTAATTTGTGCTAGAACTCATTGTCATGGTAAAATTGCTCTGATTAATTTGGCTTAAAAAGTTAGATTTTTTTACTATTAAGCTTATTTTGCTATTATTATAGGTTTCATTGCACTTTTTGGTACTATTCATAAGTTTTACTGTACTATTTCAACTACTTTTTAGCTTTATCTACTATACTTTCAACAAAAAAATTTTAATTTCAATAAAATAAACTATTCTCAAACAAACACTAGAAAAGAAAAAAAAAAAAAAAAAGGAAAATTGAAAGAAAGTATTGATCTATATGACTAATATTGATCAGGGTTTGCAAAAACAAAAAACTAAACTCAAATTAGTTCAATAACAGTCATTGATTGTGTTCCCCATTTTTACTATTGAGAAATGGGGAACAGTATTTTCAGTAAAAAAAAATGTAAAACTAAAACCAGAGAGAGTGTGAGAGAGAGGTCCTGGAATTTGTGGAACAGAAAGGCCATTAGCAGTTCTACAGTTGCAATAAGAAAGAAGACAAGTTTCATTCAACACCTTACCACCAAGCCACGGAAATTAAAGCATATAACAAAAGTGTTTCAACCATAGCATTTCAATCACAAACACAAGAAACAATCGAGTTGTTGGAAAATGAGGGAGTGAGAGACTGAAAGAGACACTTACTAGAAATATCGCGTGAAGGAGAGAGGAGTGTGTGTGTGTAAAAGTAAAACTGTAAATTGCAATTGGAAATATCGCACTTATGTGATTTCACTTTTGTTGTATGGAACTTGATAAAATGAAGTTCCATGTATTTTATTTTATTTGTAAATTAGAAATTAGTTTGAAAAACAATTCCATTTGGACCATTTCTACTATTACTATTGTAGAAGAACGTACCTTAATTTTATGTGTACTCAATTTTTTTTATTTATTGAAATTTAACCTATTGTGTTGGCTTATGTAATTTTTACTCTTTATCATTTTTTAGAATAACTGTGTTGATTAAAAAAATGACTTCTAGGGCTGTATTGAAAATCTGTGCATTTATGTTAATGATGTTTCATGAAGATTCTCAATTCCTTTTGTTATACTATCAAGTTGTTAGTCATGTTTACAGGTCTACCTGAGTAGGATGTTTGTAAAAGTGCATTTTTTTTTTTTTTTAAGTAGCAGTTTTAAAAAGTGTGCTTTTTAAAACTCAATTTTCAAAATTATGGTAAAATATATAAAAAGTGTTTCTATTAATTAAATATTTAGATAATGAAAAATATTATGTCCACAATATTTTCACAATATTTTTAAAGTGGACAAAATGGACCGAATAGGACCAAATAGAACCAAAGTAGATAAAATGGACCGAAGTGGACAGAACAAGACCAATGTGAACCAAATAGGTCTAATGTGGAATGAATGGACCGAATTAGACCAAATAGAACTAAATGAGCCGAATTGGACCAAATAGAACTTTAGTGGACAGAATGGACTAAATAAGACCAAAGGGGATAGAATGGACCGAATAGAACCAATGTGGACCAAATAAGACTTTTGAATATTTATCATTTTTTTTTTTTTACATTTTTAGGGCTCATATATTTATATATATATATATATATATATATATATATAAAGCTGAAATCTCTAAAGCTCTCATAATTTTCCATGTCAACACAATATTTTAAATAAAATTATTTTTTTAGTTCAAACTTAATCATGAGTGAAACTCTATTTCTTTAATAAGTCTAACTTAAACTCAAACTCATCATTATCATTTTTTTAAAATAAAATTATTTTTGTTTAATCAAAACTTAACAATCTCAAATGTTAATAATCTATATAAAAAAAATTATGATAGGACTCAAAAAAAAAAAAAAAAGACTAACATTGAAAAAAAAGAGACCCACGTTAATAATCGTGGGTTTGGTTTTTGGGTTGAAATTTCTATTAAAAATTTTTTTTATTGTACTTGGTAGATAAAACATCTCTATTTTCTAGGAAAAAAAATCAAAGATGCAATATATGTCTTCCAGCCTAGGGAATGATAAATTTTTATTGGGTATGTTAGACTCACGTTGATAATTGTGGGTTTGGTTTTTGGGTTGAAATTTCTACTAATTTTTTTTTTTTTTTTTTATTGTACATGGTAGATAAAGTATCTCTATTTTTTGGAGAAAAATTAAAGATGCAACCTATATCTTCCAGCTTAGGGAACGCTAAATTTTTATTTGGTATGTTATATATAAATTTGTTGAATTTGGTTTGGTTCTAAAGTAGAATTTGGGGATTTTATAAATTTTGAAGTTTTAAGTCTTGGGGTTTTTGGTATTTGCGTCTCAATAGGTTGATCTTAATTCTTCACCTTAAATGCTTTTTATTTAGGTTCATGTGATTTTTTGTTTTCTTATTAAAAGCTATATTTTTGGTTGATTAATTATTTTTTTGGATTTATTTCAATTAATTATTTTTTTTTAAGAATGTCAATTTAATCATTGCTGGATTTTTTCCAGAGTCAATAGTTTTTTCTTGTATTACATGGATTAGCGACTAATTATTATTATTATAATATATATAACTTAAGCCTTTGACTTAGCTTTGATTTTTCTTTTTTCTTTTTTTAACTCCCACCAGGGAAGGGTAATGGCCTCCATGTTTGAGAAAACCAAGTTGCCATCTTCCTCATATGTAGTGGAAGTGATGGCAGCTGTTAGAGCTATTTCTTTCGCTCTTGAACTCCATCTACCCTTTGTTATTGTCGAGGGAACTTCAAAGTTGATTATTTCAGCCTTACGAAGTGAGGAGGAGTCATTTTCTTCCTTTGGCCATTTGATTTCCTCAGTTAAGTAGAACCTAGAAGCTTTTTCTTGTATTTCTTTTTCGCACACCCATAGGCCGAGTAACTTTCTAGCTCATAATTTAACTTAGTACACAAGATATATTGATGCTCTCACAATGTGGATGGAGGATGTTTCACCACAACTTCATCATGTCCTTGTAACCGACTTTGGATGATTTAATAAATTTTCTTCGAGGTCTTGTTTCTCAAACAAAAAAAAAAAAAAAAAACTCCCACATTTTTACACATTATTTTAAAAAAATTATTATTTCTTTCCCAAAAATTTTGACTTATAAAAAAAAAAAAAAAAAAAAAAAATCCACAACACTCCTGAAAAAACCTGACTACAACACTAATACGCATAAAACCCCCAAACTGAAAAACCCTATTGCTCAATTGCTCTCTTCTCTCCATCCAGTCGCTATCTCCAAAACTTCTACCTCTGCCGGTCTTTTTGTTTACCAAAGGGTGGTTTTATTACTGTTCTTTGACTTTGAGGCAGGCTTGCTTTCGCTCTCTCCATTCATTTATATATTATTTTTGATAAAAAGCCACTCTTATTATTTGACTCTCTTTCAATAACAAATTTTTCTCCTTTTCTCAACCTTCGATCCCCAATATTTATCCAGAGTCTCCATCGTTTCCACCAACCCTCCCCTGTTACTGCCTTCAGTCATCAATTTGCTACCCTCACCGAATCTGCTTCTCCCCTCTCTTTCTTTTCTCTAATTTACAAACAAAACCCAATAACCTCTCTGTCCCTGATAACCCAAACCAAACCATTCGAGTACTTTTTCATATATTACTATCAAACGCAGACCCACAATCGTCTCTCACCAATTCTCACTTCCTTCCTCTCCTAATATTGTGACTTTGTCCTCTAATATGTTAGCACTTGCTTTAGTCCTTAGCTGAATTTGTTGAATTTATTTGATACATTTTCTATACACGCATATGCACTAAAGTAATACCTGAATACTTTGTAGAACACGATTAATGTAACGATTGAATGCCTAAGTTGAATATATTGAATGAACTTATAGTTTACTCTTTATTCTTTTGCTAGCACTATGAACATATTTCTTATAAGGAAATCACTTGTATTGCAAGATTTATTTTCTAAGAAAATTCGTATTGACTTGAATAATTTTCTTTTAGATCCTAGGATATGGGGAAATGTTTCATCTTAATGATCAAGATGAAATAAGAAGAGCATATTTATAAAGAGGTTCTTGTCAACCTCTTGGCCCCATAATTTCCCTTAAAAAAGAAATTAGTGGAGCATTGTGTCGATTCAATCCTAATTAGTTTAAAGAATACAAAAATTAGTTGGAACTTATCATAAAAAAGGATGGCGCATTTTATTTATATTGTTACTTATTTTGGTAAGATATTAGTAATTGAATGGGAGATCAATAGTTTAATGATTACTTAGTTGTGTACATTGACAAAGATAATGTAGCTAATAGCATTGATAATGAAGCTATCATATAATGATTTCAAAATATGAAAACTTGTAGAAGAAAATTTTAAAACTTTAAATATTTGCGCTTTTTTTTTTGTTATGTCAATATATTTAAGTTTCATTTTTATTAAATTTTGTTTAATTTAAGTTTTTTAATAACTATCTTGAAAAAAAAAATTTTTAAAGCCGCCACTGTTCACTATGCAGCATAATTTTCATTGTAAGGCTAGAAATTCATGTTAGGGACATTTGTCTAGCACTCAAGGCTATTGAGTAAAATTTTATGTGTATATGCTCTTAATGACATATTTCCATTAGTGATAGTATAGGCTTTGATTAAACCTATAGTGGCGTTTTACAAATACGCCACTATAGGTCCATACCCTGTACCCAGGACCTATAGTGGCATTTTTGAAACGCCCTTGCAAACGCTGCTATAGGCCTAGTGTTTTAAAACGCTATTATAGACCCTTCAAAACGCGGCTATATAGATAACCTATGAACACCACTATAGGCAGCTTTTTTTTTTTTTTTTTTTTTTAGTGAATACATCACCACTTCATTTGATGAAATAAAAATCCCATGTTCCACTTCATTCTTTACTAATTTCAACTTCCCATGTGTCATATCTTCCTAATAAAGTAATCAAAATTTATACCGGAAAGATGATAAGAGTTCAATTGATTCGCTTAAATCAATGTAGCTGATGTTGTGTTGTTGTTCAAATCATTGTTGTGCTGTCAATTAATGACTTGCATGTTCGTTTCTTCCTCAAATTGGATTAATTTATCTTTTCAATGAGGCCTACTAATTCTCTCGAAGAACTACTCAAAATTCATCTCTAATTTCTAAGAATTCACTGGTTCTTATCAAAAGAAATCATGGACATAATATAGTATAATTGGTGAAATATGAAATACTCGTAGTGGAACAAAAGATATTTATTCATCTTCACGATTGTGTAGATTTTTATTCCACTTGTTTAAATTACACATCTTTTCTTGTATATCAAGTTCACTTGTAGACTATAAATTGAAACATTAAGCTATAAAAGTAGTCATTACATCATTAGCAAGCAATTAAAAAAACATTGTTGCTCGGAGTAGTTGTTAACACAAGTAGCAGGAACTCTGTTATAATCATTTATGTACATTCATATAGGTAATGATAGTGTGGAATTCTTCTCTGAAACACTAGCTGCCTCCTTTGGCCTAGAGTTAAATAGGGGTACTTGTATTGTCTCACACAAGTTTGTCTCCACTAATTTGCCTCGAGTTCTTGATTTTGATGTAAGCATTTGAGATTTGTGAAAAATTCAAAGAGACATGGAAGAGATCCACATCAACATCAGAGGAGATTGAAGCAATTGAGACAACTTGTATACCAATCTTTGCACCAAGTCTCAGGATTTAGGATATAATGCTAGAAGGGGCTCAACAGGGATAGAGAAAGCCCTAAATGCAAATGAATTTTTTTTTTCTTCAAGAATGAACTGAATTTGTTAAGTGTGAGCCACATTATTGGTTTTTTTTTTTTTTTTTTTAAGATGATTTGATGAAGTTTAGGAAATGGCGTGTAAACCATGCACATAGGGAAGAAAGGGAATAAAGGAAACAATCAAGGTAGTGAAACATGCATAAATGTGTTAGGAATATGAAATAATTGTTGTAATCCCTTTAGCTAGGTAGTTAGCTAGTTGGTTGAGATTATGATAAGTTAGTTAGGATTTGAGCACATGTAGCTCATTTAACACATGGCTTAATTCATAGAGCACATGTTGAATCCACTAGCCAATTATCTTGAGCCATGTGGGCCAATGACATTAGAGCTAGTTTTCTATAAATGCATGATTGTAATTCAAAATTAGATATGAAATGAAGAATTAACCAATTTTTTAGTGCATTAGTGCATCTCTCTCCCTCTCTCTCTCTCTATTTCTCTTAATCTCTTTATTTCTCTATGGAGGGTGACTATCTCAAATTAAGTCAATTTCTCTATAATTCCCATCAATCCTCCTACAATTCATACCCATCCCCATTAATCCTAACAAAATGTAGTTAGAAGATGAGCTAGATTTGTAATTAAACCAACTTATTTCAAATGTGACACAAAGTGATTTATATATCCATAGAATTGGAACTTATGGCATCCTTTCTATAAGAGTACTATTCTTTAGCAATTATTCAAGACATCAAAAATTTTCTTTTATCCTTTTTTATATAAGCGAGATTCTTTATAATAATTGAAGGGGCAAAATTTAGCATGGACTTTCACCACATTGGGCCTGATGGATCCAAGCCCATGGGCTGGCAACAGTTGAGCCCAGGGCCTAGAGTGATTCCAGATTCTTGTTGCGCACATAGAGTCTCCAAGGAAATCAGAAACCTAGCGCAAAGAGCATTCCGGAAGATACGCGCGTTAATGGAGAATCCACTCTACAAGGAAATGTCTTGTCCATCACGTTTGGGATTACTCAAGAGGATTCCTATAAGGAAAAGACTTCTACATCAAGGAGGAGAGGTCAACCTACTACTATAAAAGCCCCAATACCCTCATAAACCAAGGTACACATGATTTACTCTCTCTAGCACTCTAGAGTTGAGAACAATTCTAACTTAACCGTCAGAGGGTATTTGGCCGACATCACATTGGTGCCCTCGGCGAGATCACTTCTTTCTTCTTGCAGGTTGTTAGTTTGAGCGAGCGTGGATCGTGTAGCTCACTGGTGATTTTACGGCATCATCAATAATAATTATTCTTTAGCAACTAACCTTTTTTTTTATCATTGAGATTCGATATTAAAAGAAATTTGCATTAGAGAAAATGATTTTTTTTGAAAAGTTGAAAAAGTAACGTTAAAGATACTACAAATTTTACTATATAATTTTTACAAACTAATGTATCACTAATTATAAAAAAAATAAATCAGTCATTCATTAATTATGTTTTTTTAAATCCACTAATCATTTTTTTTTTATCAATTTGTAAATATTTTATAATACAATTTATATTAGTTTCAGCATTTTCTAAGTTGAAAACTTGAATATCTAAAATAGGAATATGAAAGATTATGTTAAAATTATTGATTTTTTTATTGAAAAAAAAAAACTAAATTATAAATTTCACCATTTAACTTTATTTATAGTTCAATCCAATCTTGTAACTTTTGATTTATTTTTTTTAAGATTTATAACTTTCCTTCTATCAAATTCCATGGCATTGTGCCATTAAGTATTCTAAAATGACGTTGTTTTAGAAATTCAAAATACCAAAATTATGTTGTTTTGGGATACTTAATGACAACATCTTTAACGGAAGTATAAACAAAAGAGAAGTGTTATATCCACAATATTTTTATATTATTTTCACAATAGATCATAGATAGTACGTTGTTATTTGTTCTAATTTGAATTTAAAACTAAAATTATTTTTTTTCCATCAATAACAACTAATAACAACCTATTATCTAAGATTTGTTGTGAAAGTATTGTGAACGTACCATTTCTCTAAATGAAATGGCAACATTTAAAAAAAAAAACAAAACAAAAAACAAAACGGAAGGTATAGGACTTAATTAATCTAAGGCTAAAAAACTGAATTAAGTTTTGGGTGAAATATAGAAAGTCCAGTTTATAATTTAGCCTAAAAATTGAAGAAAAAAAATAATAAAAAATAAAAACTTTTCTGAACACATTGTTTAAGACCTGTGTGCGGTTATCAAAAACAAAGACTTGTGTGTGTTTAGAAATTGTTAAAAACAAAATTCAATTTTTCTTTAGTATTATTTTTTATTAATAATATAAATTTTAGATTTAAAAAAAAATTATTAGCTTATTTTGTAATATATTTAACATAAAAGTCTTTTTTTTTTAAACTATAGGGTGGTTACACTCCCTCTCTTGAGGTTTAAAGGAATGACACTCAACCCCAAACTTGAATGAATAAAATACCCTCCTCCCTTAAAATTTGAAAAAAATTAACAACCCCCTTTTATTTATATTCGTAAAGAATATTCTAAATTTTTAGTATAAGAATCTCATTACAAAAGTTTAACTATAATTAATAAAAAAATTGATAAATTTAGAATAAAAATACAAAATTTATCAAGTGCCAAAATAATTGACACAGGAAAGCTGCTGTAAAAAGAAAAATATAATAAATAAAATTCATACATAATATTTTAAAACACACTTCAATTAAAAATTTAATACAATTACATCTTTTGATAAATTTCAAATATTTTAATACAAAATTAATACACTTCAAAATTCATATTTTAAAATTCAATACAGATTAATTACTTTACCTAAAAAAATAAAATAAAACTAGCCTTTGAGCACGCGCTCACGCGCATGCTTAGAGGCTCTTCTATTTTTTTGGGTAAAAGTTAATAATATGCATAAATTCTAATTTGAGATTAATATATTTTCCAATCACAAAAAAAATCTAGGGGTGTGATGAAAAAATTATTTCACCACAAACGCTTAACACTCATCACACCCCTAGGTTTTTTTTTTGTGATTGGAAAATATATTAATCTCAAATTATAATTTATGCATATTATTAACTTTTACCCAAAAAAATAGAAGAGTTTCTGAGCACGTGCATGAGCGCATGCTCAAAGGCTAGTATTTTTTAATTAAGTAGTCACATGACCGAATTTTAAGAAAAGAACATAAGAAACAGCACCTAAGACTAAAAATTTGT
Source organism: Quercus alba (assembly GCA_036321655.1). Taxonomy (NCBI): domain Eukaryota; kingdom Viridiplantae; phylum Streptophyta; class Magnoliopsida; order Fagales; family Fagaceae; genus Quercus; species Quercus alba. Next base: position 9,251,679 of record CM070302.1, on the reverse strand, counting down.
AGGTTTTTTTTTTTTTTTTTTACAATTTCAAGCAAAAAAAAAAATCCTAAACTTTACAATTTTAGAATCCTCTACTAATAGCCTCCTAACCAGCATAGTTTTACATTAAAAAAAAAAAAAAAAAAACCATGTTTTAGGTGTAAGGACACAATTTGGAACGACCCAAAACGATACTGGGTTCGCACGTAAATAAGCCCAAACAATAAAATTTGTAAAGCGTGGGTGTTAAGAACTAGATTAACTTTTGTGGAATGAAAAGATTCACCCTCACGTATATTGAAGGCTCAGAGCTAGCACAGCGATCTTTTTGTTTTCGTAATCGATACAGTTCTTTTTTTTTTTTTACGTTCTTCCTGCTCAGTCAGTTCTTTCTTTCTTTCTTTTCTATTCCGATCCTCCTTTTGCATGTTCTTCTTTCTGTTTATATACCCTTCTCTGTGTTCCATCCTCACCACACACGTGTAGGTTGGGTTCAGGGGATTTCTTTCTGTTCCATCTAGCACCTCCTGGAACTTCCTATGGGCAGCTGTAAGGCTGACTCCTTACTCTTCAGGTATCACCTCCACATTAATGCGGCCAGAGAGTTGGTTGAAAGATAATTAATGCGGAGGCAGCTGTAGTTGTAGATATTTGCTTGCCTTTTCTTTCTTACCCTTGATTCGTTATCCCATCTTCAGTGGTGACATAATTCCGAGGTCCGGTTGTAACAAGACCGCGTCCTGATCGTCCTCGAACGCATACTGCCGAGGAGTATGGCATCCTCGGACGAACACGGAACTCTACTCTCGTGATATTGACTACCACCCTCCCTCGGTAATTACCCTCGTGACCTGACTTGGCCTCCTCGGACGGATGTGCATCCTCGGATGGGCCACAGGCCCAACGATCCTGACCTTAATGGGCCTGTTGATTGGCTGGCCCCCCCATTAGGATTTTTAGAATCCTAAATTTTCTTTTTGTTTTACATTTTTTTTTTTTTTTTTACTTTCCTTATTCTGTTTGACGGTTGAGATTCAGGTTTTTGGATTGTGCAATATTGTTAAGGATAAATTGCTTTATTTAAGGATAACAATGTTCAATAGAGTTTTGGTGAAAAATAATATCCATTATTTTATTGTTTCGGGTAATAAATTGTGAATCCTTGAACGTTGCTTTGATTTTTTTTTTTTTTTTTACAATTTCAAGCCAAAAAAAAAACACATGTTTTAGGTATTTTTATTCCTAAAATTTTACCTATTATATAGAAGCCATTTTTTCTATGATTTTATAATTTTATCTTAAAAAAAAAAAAAAAAAAAAAAAAAACCAAACAAACAAACGTTTTTAGGTTTTTTCCTGATATTTTTATTCCTAAAAGTTTGCCTATTATTTAGAAGCAATTTTCTCCATGATTTTACAATTTTATCTTTAAAGAAAAGAGGAAAAATAAAAACCATGTTTTAGGTTTTTACCCCTAAAAGTTAGTCTATTATTTAGAAGCAGTTTTCTCCATAATTTATAAATTTTATTTTTAAAGATAACTTCTCCATATCATTTAGGCACAACAATTTTTAGGGATGATTTCATATGAAAAAGATAAGATTGAGAAAAATGGAACAATTATCACTAATAACAAAACAATTATTGCGTTAATACAATATGTATGACAAAAAACAACCAAGACAAAAAAACCTGTCCACACTAAAGCCCAAGGATCCAATCAGTGGCTTTTTTTTTTTTTTTATACAAATATATTAATAATATGGTTGTATATAATGGTCAATCACAGTAATATTGCAATAAAAAAAATAATAAAAAAGAAAGAAAAGAAATGACCAAGCTTTAACCTACAAATGCATAGAAAAAAGAAAAAAGAAAAAGAGGATAATCACAAGGAAATAAGAAATTGAAGAAGACCTAGAGTACAAATAATTAGACTGCCCTTAATTTCTTTATAAAAACAAAATAGAAAAGCGCTTGACATACCTATAGAATCGAAACAATTAGAATTGTACTTTGAACTTTTGTTTTTGTAAGTAAAGTTTTTTTTTGGATTCTGAATTTAGAAAAAATGATGATTAACTATACCACAAACAATCAAACCATCATAAGTAACCGTTTATAGTAATAATTTATTCAATATATATTGCCCGAGATAGCGAACGTCGAGGTTGATGAATCTGTTTTTCTAATTCTCACTGCAAAACACAAATAGAAAATAATCAAGAAGGATCAAATAAGTTCAGATCAAAGATCTAATGCTGAACATACATAGAAGATCCGAATAAGAATGAGAAATTACAAAATACAAATGTAGACAACGAAATCGGAATCAAACAGATAGTTTGAATTTATGGTGAAAATAAAGAGGAAGTACCTGATTTGGTTAAGGCCAGCTACAACAGATTTGAGATTATTGAGTTATAAATGAGATTCACCTACACATGAAGGCACAAACACTGAATGAGAAAATGTTATTGTTAAAGTGCCATCCACTATATGTGGTTACTGGGTAGTCATCATATTTGATGTCAAATAGTGGCAAGACCTTCACCCCTTGGGTTAAAAATTAAAATGGCAACATGGATTTTTATAACTGCTTCAGTTTTTTTAGATGTTGTTATCTATTCTATTATTTAAGAGGCTTTCCCTGTTTGGACCAATTTTTTTTTTTGTTCCAAAATACCCCTACCCCTTTAGGTTTAAGTAGAGACAAAACTAAAGGATAGTCCTATAAAAATACATATCTAATTTGCACTAAAACATTACCTACAAAATAGGAACACTCTCCCACTAACCCACTACTTCAAATTAACTATACGTTTATTGTTTTTTTTTTAATAGAAAATTAGATTATGAATTATCACATCAATTAAATAGGTTTAACTATAAAAAAAAAAAATTAAAAAAAAATCCCCATCCATCCACTTTTTTTTTTTTTTTTTTAATTCTACCAAAAAAAAAAAAAAAACACTCCCATCTTTTGTGCAATTTATAAAAAGAAAAAAAAAAACCAACAGGGATAAACACATATACAAATCCCAAAAATCTAAACCTCTCACTAACCCACATACAGTTCATCTGTTTCCTATGCACACACTCCACACCAAAACTACCTCCTCACTCTTCTTCTTCCACTCCATCTCCTTCCCAACAAGGCAACAACTACAAACCAACCCCAAAACCCAACCACTAAAACGTGATTGCAGTAGCCATGGCAGACCAAGGTTTTCAGACTCAGACCATTCATTGAACCGTAAAAGGGAGAGGTTCAAGGTTTTTGAGGTCGAACCGAGGTTGAACCGGGGTCGAATCGTGATGACTTCATAATTAATTTAATAATTAATTAAAGCCTAAATATAGATATTAAATTTATAAAACTAGCAAAATTGACTAATATATCTATACATGTGAGGGAAATTTAATGATTTTCAAGCATATATTTAATAATTAAATAAGAAAGTGTGGGAGGGTTTCATAGTCTCAGCCCCCAATCAGCAGGTATTGTTCGCTTTAGGCTCAATTTGTTCGTGGCCTTCACGGTTTTGCTCAGTAATAGTGGTACACATGTGTCTTGGGCTTAAGCTTATAAGGCACATATGGGAGGCGTCTCTCCTCGATGTGGGATTGAGCAAAACTGTGAAGGCCACAAATAAATCGAGCCTAAAGCGGACAATACCTACTAATTGAGGGCTGAGACTATGAAACCCTCCCACAGAAAGTTAATAAAATAAAATAATAACCATGAAAACATTAAAATTTATGATTAATTTTTGAAGTAAAGTTAAATATCTTTGAAGGATTTTAATTATAATTTTTTTTATTCCTTGTAAGAGATGGATAATTTAATTAAGTAGAATAAAATTGTGTTAAGTTGTTTTTATAAAAATAAAAAAATAAAAATTGCTAAGGGGTTGGACTGCACGGTTCTTGCCCTCGGTTTGTGTGGTCCAACCCCGGTTTTAGGAGTTCATAGAATTGCCACATATGCCCGGTTCTTTATGCCTAAAAAACCGATTTTCATCCCAGTTCTCGGTTTTCACGGTTCGACCTCTCGATCCGGTCCGGTTCTGAGAAATATGTGGCAGACAGGCAAAGTCTTCCTAGATGCACCATCCTCAACTTTCAACATTGAACCCTTTAAAGAATATTGCTAGCCAAATCAAAGTGAGTAGTATTTAAATGAATTTTGCTAACAATAATTTTTGGTTTTTTTGTTTTTTTCCCCTTAATTTGTTTTTGAAAATGAAAATTGAAGTGTTTACAATTTGTTAAAGTAGGTTCCCAAAAATTTTGACATTGGCAATGACAAAGTGTTTACAATTTGTTTAAGTAGGTTCCCAAAAATTTTGACATTGACAATGACATATGATAAAAATTTCGTATAAGTTTAGCATCTTATTTGTTCTTCACCCTATAGTTAAATAAGCCTTACACTTTTTCTTTAATTGAACAATTACAATATATGCCCATGCCTTGGCATATTGGTCTATCTAAACATTGATGACAGCTTTTATTTTAGGAACATACGCAGTGGTGCCACTTTCTTGGGTAATACTGCAGCTATTATTATTATACGCAGTAAGTGCAACTCTCACACCCAAATCTTATAA